>CM035171.1:111279207-111676707 GCA_020205615.1 Panax quinquefolius | reverse complement strand
AGTTTAGTAGGAATGGGATGATTGGCAAAACTAATAGGTATTGTTTATCAATTAATCCTGGGATATCGTGTAATCCCATCCCTATTTGCTAGTAGTAAAATTACAGGATGTCTATTGGAAGGATCCGGTTAGTATGAAGTTAATTTTTAGGTAAGTTGGTCAATTGGCCAATAAAATACTGACACACATAGAGCCTCGCCTGCGTGTCAGTACTCTATTGGTTAATTGACCAACTTACCTAAAAATGAACTTCATGCTAACCACTCCCCTATTGGAAAATATATAACCCTTGCACTTTATACTAATGTATTTTTAGACAAGTACATACTTTTATTTTATATCTGTAATCTTGTATGTGAATACATATCTCACTTCCTATGTAATCTGCTACTCACCTCGAGTTTAGTAAACGCAGTGACGACTCCTAATTTAACAGAAACTTCTATTTCCTAATACATCTGCAGATATTTCTAATCCTCTCTCATTCTTTTCGAAACTCGGAAAAAAGGAAATGAACATGATAAGTAGAGCATAATAGAATACACTCACTTAATACATATCCAAATTCCAATGGCAAATACTTTTAAAATATCCAAATTCCAATGGCAAATACTTTTAAAATACCCAAAATCACTCACAACACTAAAATCCTCATAGATCCCAGAAGACTTATTTATTTTTCATAAGTTTTCATTATATTCTTCTCCCTTGAATGGTCACACACATACACATCAAAAAACATTTATATACAAAATAAAAAATAAAAAAATTGATATGTACCAAATCAGCAAACACAACAATAGACATCAATCTGGTAGAAATGATCAATCAAACTCGTAGATCACCAAGGAAGCCAATAAAGAATCGAATTTCGTTGCAATGTACACTAGAATTGGGGGGGAATGACATACTAAATCCATTTTCGACGAGGTAATTGAAGGTGTGGCCATCACAATTGTAGGTGAACCTGTTGTTGGTGGATGGGAGCTTTGAAAGACATTGAATTGCAATGGTGTTGAAATTCCCGGAGAACTCCATGTATTCTGCGAGGATCACCGTTCCTCGAGCCACCAAGGCATAGATCATTGATTGTTGCCCCATTCTTTGTCCAAAACCCTAACCCTAACCGAATCAGAGTTATAATTTCAGAGAGAATATGTTGCAAAGGGAATGAGATGGGGTCAGAGAGAAATGTGGTGGGAATTTGAATATGTTTACTGTGTTTTCGGGAAATGGTGATCAGGTGACAAAATGTTGATCAATTCTTTCTATTTATACACATGCATGGATAGATAGTAAGGTGCAAAATGGATTTAGTCCAAAGCCATGTTTGGAGTCTGGAGATAAGTTTTATGATATTTAAAATACTATTTACGAGTAAACTGATATTTTAATATATATTTTTGATATATTTTTTTTCAAAATTTTAATTTTATGTAAAAAAGAATTATATAAAAATATCAAAATATACTTCAAGGTAAGAGTGATCTCCTAATTTTTGACAAATATTAAATTAAATTACGATGAAAACTATTGTGAATAAGATTTTATCGATAAAGATTTAAATTTTGTTTAAATAATTTTTAATATTATGGTGTGAATTTGAGATAATATTATAGTTGTGGGTAGTATTTATAAATTTTGCAAAAGTATGCAGTGGTTATATTATATTCGATTGGTTTTAATATTCGGTTTAGCGAGGAATATTAGATCTGACAACTCAATCGTTGGTGAATTCTATGAATGTAATTATTGTCATTTGATTGAAAAACGACAAAAATATTTTATTAAAATAACTATGGCGGAAGTTTTACTGGTTGATCTTGTTGAACTACTTTCGGTAGTAAAAATACGATGTACGTTATTAGTTGCGTAAATACACCCGGTATTGATTATTGATCGCTTATGTGAAAGTCACTTCAGATTTGATTCCATTATTATCGATTAATAATATGAATTATTATAATGCGATAATGACGTTTTGTTTTATTCAGTATTATTAACGTAATAAAAGCGAAACATCTTTTATATAAAGCGAGAATCTTTTATTAAAGTTATTACATAAATAGAATATATTATATTTTATTATCGTAGTGTTTTGCGTAGTGTTTAAGCGTAGTGTTGCGTAGTATTTGCGTAGTAAAATATATTTTATATAAATAGAATATATGATATTTTATTTAAAAGATTTTTTATTTATATATGAATAATGTCGATTAAAAGTAAATCAATCTGGATGCTTAAATGGATTAATTACTATCGTTCTATTTTCCTATAAATGAGTTCTCATTCCTTCGTTATTTTCTTACGAATTCAATTTGAAACTACAGAGATAAATTATAGAGAGAAGCTATAGAGAAAATCATAGAGAGAAAGAAGAAGAGATTCTCGTGCTTTCACTACTTTGATATCCAGAATTAATGTACTTTTTACGGTGAGGGTATTATTTGTTTGTCTTAAGAAGTGTTATTCTTTCTTATTCAGCGAAGAAAACTTACATTATTCTATTCATTATTATTACATTGGAATAACTCTTAAAAGTGGTATACCTTATACATAACTTGTATACGGCAGATACCTATACTTTGATGAA
The DNA here is from genome assembly GCA_020205615.1 of Panax quinquefolius. Classification (NCBI taxonomy): domain Eukaryota; kingdom Viridiplantae; phylum Streptophyta; class Magnoliopsida; order Apiales; family Araliaceae; genus Panax; species Panax quinquefolius. The sequence continues at coordinate 111,674,114 of CM035171.1, read as the reverse complement.
ATCCTTATATTTATTCCATTCTTATTTATTCGTTGGAATAACTCAGATACTGCTTAATCCCCTATACTTGGTGATCTTCTTCGTTATTCCATTCTTTATTATTATTCTTGGAATATCCTCGCATCGTGTGTTTCTGGCGGGACCTTGTTCCATTGTTTATTATTCAAAGATTTATTATTACATTGGATCATCACTGCCGGTTGTGAAATTCACCGACTTTGGTTCCGTTATTATTATTATACATTGGAATAACACATACATGCAATCAGATCTCTCGCATGACGTGGTGATTTCTTTTGTTATTCCATTCTTTATTATACCCAAATTGGTTAAAACTTTGACTTATACTCCATGAAATTAGTAGAATATCCTCGATATTTGCGTTTCATCCAAATCTTTTTCATGGAAATATTCTTCCGATCATTCTTGAATTTTACTCTGCAAAACAATTATCTTGTTGACAATTTGGGCGTTATTAATTCTGCGATAAAATAATTCTTGAACTTGTTTTATTGAATTATTATGTCATTGTCATCATCCTCGTGATATATTATGTTATCTTTGACTTACGTGCGTAAATGAACTTAGTATGATTATGACTGGGATCATTCGGTATAATAAACGAGCATTATAAATGATGTGATAAAAGTCCTCCGATTGGCTTTGTAATGCGATGATGGATAGTTTTAGGTATGATTATGACCAGGGTGATTCGGTATAGTCGTGATCATTTAAAATTTGATGAAAATCCTTGGCCAGTGATATGCGGGGATGATTAGATATTGTGGTTTATTCATTAAACCGAGTCTTAATGATAAAAATTTATGAAAACCTTTTAAAACCTAAAGATAGTAGACTTTTATTTTCTACTTGACTCTTTTAATGGATTAAATATTCCATTGCAGTTAAACTCGGTTTGTCTATTGTATTTTATCGGTTTAACAACTTTGTTGAAGGCTAATGATAATTTATTCTCGCATTATCTTAGTCATAATATTTCTTCTTTGGACTAGTTGAAATCACCTTTTCTTTCTTTTTTATTCTCTTCGTGAAATGAGAACATAAATTTGGAGACAGATCGGGGAGCAGAGTAATGGTCCGAGAGGATATCATTAGTAGTCCTCACTATTACGTGAAATAGTGTGATAATAGTTGTAATGAGGACTCCTTTTGAGTTTGTATAATATCTAGTAGACAATATTTGTATTCAAACTCACGATTTATGTCGTATTATACACAGCAGTTATATTAGTAAGTTGTATTTGAATTTATGTACCATGTAAGTGGCGACCCAAGATGGGTGGCGTATACCTAATTTTAGAGGCGTCATGGTTGGTATCGAGCCATAAGTGTGAAGAGCCCCAGAGCCTCTTCTTTGGTGACTTCTGTTGATGGGGAATGCACCGGCCCGGACTCTCTCCGTAGGGGCCAGCGTCTTTCGGTGGCAAGGTGATAAATACCCGATGTGAGGTCTTGACACAAGTTGGTGTCCGTAGTCACAGTTAATTATCGAGCTTAGGATATGATCCACAGGTGAGGTGTGAGATAAGAACTAGGAGGGAGAGCGGGGAATTCCTTACATTAGTATGACCTACCTAAATTTATTTGGTATTTAATTGGTCGGTCGGGAGTATAGGGATAATATGTGATATGTTAATTAACCCTTGTTTTGTGGCGGTGTTTGAGAATGACATCCGAAAATCTTTGAGATAAGCAATGAAGCACATGAGAGTGTTGATTCACTTTCAAACAAAAGGTAACGACCAACAACATGATAATAATCATCTTTGTGGCAACGATTATCGAACAATGATAACCATCGTGGGGAAATTATCATGCCAAAATGGTAACCACTTGATTGGTAATCATGGCAAAGATAATAAAGTGGAAATTACAAGAAGAGATGGTCATTTAGCGATTTTTCATGCACCAAAGTCAAGTCCGGATGGGACGGTGGCACCAAAAGCGGATCTGGACAAAACAAAAGTCGTTGGTTTTAGAAATAGCGTTTTCATGACTTCTCAAAAAGCGAGTAAGCCGAACGAAGTTAGCGCAGGTTAGTTAATTATAAATTCTTGCGAAGTCTATACCTTATTAGATATCGGTTCTACCCATTCTTTTATCTCTTTTTCTTGCGTTCAACGTTTAAATTTGACTCTGAGAAGTTAGACTTTGACTGTCGGTTGAAACTCAGTTAGGAGAAACCTTCATTTCATGTCTTATCCAAGTCTTGGATGAGAATAACAGTTTTGAATGATATTTCTATCATTAATAAATATCTTGACGTATTCTTGAAGACTTCCTAGCCTACCCTAGAGCGTAAAATCGAATTTTGTATTGACCCCAGTACAAAAACTCATTTCTTAAACCCTCAAATATTTCATCAACTGAAAGAATCGGGTTTACGTTGATTATGAGGAGAGTCATAATAAAAGTATTGGACTGATGAAAATCATGGGTATATGAAGTATTAGTGAGTGTTATGATAAGTTATGTTAGTTATTATGAGAAAACATGAAAGTTTCTTAGAAATCACAAAGGGTTGAAAAATCAGATTTTGGTAAAAACGTAACATGAAATTCAATTGACCATATCTCCTATTACATTTCGAATTTTTGAGTGTGGTCAAGTCCTAGAGTTAGATCTATGAGTCTTATAATTTATCCAAGTGGAATCACTAGAAAAAGTGTTGTAGATTTTCGTATGGACTGATTTTAACAAAGGAGGCAAAAGGCGTAAAAGCAAAAAAAGCTACTGTCCAGATTTTAAAAAGGGCATTTTCGTCCACTTAATTTATGAGAAAATTCTGGCCTTTTGGGACATGAAAGTATATGGTATAATGTACCTCCTGTCCAAAAATGAGCTCATTACGACTTAAAATGAGCAAGTTATGACTATTTCAATATTTAGGTTTTTAAAATGAAAGCGCTATAAACCGGAGTTCTATAACTCAGATGACCATGAAATTTAAACTGGAAGCTCACGTTAACATGTGTAAGGTCCTGCCAAGATTTGGGAATTTTGGAGTTAAACTTGAGGTAGCTAATTTCTTAAGGAATTAATTAGAAATTGATTTTTGAAAAATAGTAAATGAATTTTAAAAATTCCGAGAAAATATATTATCATTATGGGACTATATTATGCTAAATCCCAGAAAAGAAATATTTTTGGGACTAATTTGGTATTTTCATGAAAATAGTTTAATTCACGAACATATGAGTTAAATATGTTATGTGAAGTAACAAAGTTGAAAATAGGATTTTATGGCTAGAGAATCCTATATAGAGTATATGCATATTTTTTTTTGAGAGGATTTGATAATTGGTGATGATATCTTATGAGTATGGCGGTTTTGAATGATTAAATGCATTATATGGTAAAAGCGTAAACAATTGAGATAAATTGTTTATAAATTTAAGAAGTATTGTTATAATATTAATGATATTAGATTATGAGATTATTAAGTAATTGATAACATGGGGATATTCTTGAATCTGAATAAATTATATTATAAATGTTTAATATTTATCCTTTATCTCATTAGATTGATTCTTTATATCATTATCCTCATGCTTATATTATGTTGAAAGTCATCTACATGGCTGTAGTGCGTAGATGGACTTGGTATGATTATGACCGAGGATTGTTCGGTATAATCATAACCGTAATTGAAAACACGATTATCTTTGTACGTAGTGCATGGATAATTGTGGTGCATGATACTAATGAATACGATTATCTTTGGTAGTAGTGCATGGATAATTTGTGGTCGTGATACTAATGAATACACGATTATCTTTGTACGTGGTGCATGGATAATTCGTGATACTAATGAATACACGATTATCTTTGTACGTGGTGCATGGATAATTATGGTCGTGATACTAATGAATACGATTATCTTTGGTTGTAGTGCATGGATAATTTGTGGTCGTGATCTTAATGAATACACGATTATCTTTGGTAGTAGTGCATGGATAATTTGTGGTCGTGATACTAATGAATACACGATTATCTTTGGCCATAGTGCATGGATAATTTGTGGTCGTGATACTAATTAATACGATTATCTTTGGTAGTAGTGCATGGATAATTTGTGGTCGTTGATACTTAATGAATACCACGATTATCTTTGGTAGTAGTGCATGGATAATTTAATGGTGGTAATCTTAATGATGTGGCGCCCCCAAAATAGGTCCATTCCATCCAACCCATTACGAAGTCGCCAAATACATGAGTGCGAAACAACTACAACTTTATTATTACAACATATAAACTACGAGTTTAAATACGAGATATTGTCATCTGAAACAATATCCACACATAAATAAATCCCCATCATAATTATTGATACATTATTTTATAAAAATGGTGAGGACTACTAAACAACTCTCTCTAGAACCTTCATTCCATACCCCAGAGCTAGTACTTCGCTACATTCTCGCCTCCGAGAAGAAAAATGGAACAAAAGGAAAAGGGTGAGCTCAACTAGCCCGATAAAGAATGTTATGACTAAGATAATATAGAACAAATTATCGTTAGTCTTGAACGAGGAAAAATCGATAGAATACAATGAGCAACAAGTTTCGAGATCAATATTAGCGATGGAAATAATAATTCATAGAAGAGTTACGTGAGAGATGAAATCTACTATAATCTATGAATTTAACGATCCATCATCAATATTTTATCCACAGTAACATCAATCGATATTCATCTCAAATCAAATATTCATCTTTTTGCACTACTGAGGCCAAAGATATTCATCGATCGGTCGTATGTTCATCTCAACACTGTTCATCTTTGCACTAAAAAGGCCAAAGATATTCATCGATCGGTCGTGTTCATCTCAACACTTGTTCATCTTTGCACTACTGAGCCAAAGATATTCATAAGAAAATCAACCTTCTTTTTTTTCTGAGGGCCAAAAGATATTCATAACATCATCATTTAAAATGAAGATGATGAAAATATTTTTAAAAAGCGAATCCAATTGAAACAAAATGGCAAGGATTAAGGATTAAGGATTAAGTAATTTATTTTATCCACATCCAAAATACCTCAAAAATAATCATAGGGGTGTAAAATTCAGAATGATCAAAACATGGATCTGATCAAAGCTAGTATCCGAATAGATATTTTAGACGAAAAAAGAAAAATTTTCATTTTTTAGGTGAATAGTCTTAGATATCGTGAATAGTCTTGGTATTAGTGAGTGAATAGTAACTCAGACACCAAAAGATAGAAATTCCACAAAAAACATCTTTTACGCTTACATGAATAGTACTAGTGAATAGTAACTTCGTGAATAGTAACTCATGAATAATAACTTCGTGAATAGTAACTCATGAGTAATAACCCAAGCATGAAAAAGTTCCAAATTTGATAAAAAGTTCCAACCAATATTTCAAAGATAATGATATTGAAGAAATAATATCACTGAGAAGAAAATAACATCCACTTACCTCGAAAGGCAATGCTTCTAGTTGAAACACTTTTCATAGTCTTTGAAGGTAACTTGCCCCTGTCTAACAATACTCAAAGTATACTCAAAATACTCACAAGAATACGCTCGATAATATAGAGAGAGAGAGAAAACTTGTTTACGGTGTGATTTTCAATTCTAACTTAGCCCTCTATTTATAGGAAAATGTTAAGACGTAGAAGCCGGACTTAACTCTCAACTTTGATGGCTTTACACTACTACTATTGCCACCCACCACATTTGAAATAAAATTCAGCACATTTCTTCACCAATCACAAGTGGGGCCCACTCAATTCTAGAATTTTCCACCAAAATCAATTATAAACCTAATTTACGAATGGAGTCACCTCTTAAAATTCATAACAAATCATTCGTTCATTTTAACGGTTCAAAATTTGTGGACATATACTCAACTTATGTATATATAACATATCCAAAAATTACAACGATCCAACGGTCGGATTAAAATTATAACTCACGATATATATCGTAAAAATCTTGATTTGATTTTTAATACCTCCATTCTGACAAAATTACTTGATAAAACACCTCAACATTAAATCATTCAATTATAACCAAATAAAACAAATAAATCCATCATTTATAAATATTTTCTTATCATATAAATCAATAATTAATTATTCACAAATAATATTCTGAGAAATCACAATTATAATGACGGTAGTTCCCGAGGAAGAGGGCTTTCCATTAAGGATTTCTCTCCTTCTTGGCGCATTGATTAGGTGACCAAACCTCTCCTTGAAACGAGAACTTTCTAGACATTGCCAATAATGTTATCTAATAATATTATTCAAATAATATGAATTATTGATCGATATCGGAAATATCATGCGGTGACAATTATTGAAACATCGATAATATAAAATACCAACGCAATTATTGAATCGATAAAATAAAATCTTTGAGCGATAATTCTTGTAACAATTATTGAGTAGTGCTTTCTTACGTAAGGATCAATAATTGATGCAATACCGGTGATATCTTCTTGTGCGACCCACAGCGTATTCTTGTATTTTAACCAAATATTCCAATAGTCTTAACAGATAACAACTTCTGTGAATTATTTTTAACTTGACTTATATTTATCGTTTTCTTCATCCATCGCTTTTCCAGTTATGGGCCCACATTGCATTTCTTGTGGTTATGCGAATATTCCGACGACCAACGAATATTCCCGACAAAATGAATATTTTATAACCACTTGCTTATTTTGAAATATTTGCGTATTTAACCCTTAACTATCCACGTTAATCAAATCAACCACTTCTTATTTCAAAATAATAAATAAAGGAAATTCCTTTTTATTTAAAAAATTTGGGGGTCTTACAAATGAATACCGCGATTATTGTAAGACCCCAACTTATTATTAATGAAATTTAATTTTCTCTATTTATTATTTTGAAATAGTAAGGGTTGATGTGATTAATGTGATAAGGGTAAAATACGTAAAATATTTCAAAATAAAGCAAGTGGTTATAAAATATTCATTGTTGTCGAGAATATTCGTTGGTCGTGGAATATTCAAATTATTGTCGAGAATATTCGTATCGACGGCCAGCGTGGGCCCCATAACTAGAAAGCGATCGATGAAGAAAACGACAAATATAAGTTGTTTAAAATAACGATGAAGTTGTTACCATCATAATATCGTTAAAATACTCGGTGGTTAAAACACAAGATAACACCAGTATCGCACCAATTATTGATTCTTACGTGAAGACACTACTCAATAATGGTTACAGAATTACTGCTCAAGATTTTATCGATTAATAATTGCTTTGTTGATATTTTATATTGTTGTTGTTTCAATAATTGTCATTACATATTTTTTATTATCGGCTAAGCAATAATTCATATTATCCGAATAATATTATTAGATAACATTATTGGCAATGTCTAAAAGTCTACATCTAAGAGGTTTGGTCACCTAATTGCTAGCGCCAAAGAAGAAAGAAATTTTATCGAAAGCCCCTCTTCCTGAACCGCCTATTGTCAATATCATGATGAATATTATTTGTGAATAATTAATTATTGATTCATATGATGAGAAAATATTGATTTTATGTGATATATAGATGGAGAAAATTTTTATTGTGACAATTGTTGAAAATTGAAATTTTATCTTTTCTCGATAAAATAATTCATTTAAATATATTATTATATTTTAATAATATAATAATGGTGATATTTTTACAACGAATGTGGGATATATGAGTATACTGAGGAGGAGGAGTATTTTTGTTGCAATAAATGTTTAAAACATGTTAAACATGTCGGTGGACCCCATTTATTGATCGAAATTTGATTATAACTTTATAAAATCGTCTGTTTGTGGATTTCTTGGTCAATTTCTATTTGGAATTTGGAAAAACTTTCTTCTGCAAAGTTGTAGAAATTGAATTTCCTATAAAAAACGCGAGATTCAATTTTTCTGATGAAAGGGCTATTTATTATGAATTATTGAAGTTACGAAATTAGGAATAATTGATTTTGGAGTTTAAAATATTTTTTTGCAAGAAAAACGTTTTTTGTTGTAATTGAGTGGCTCACATGTGTTATAAATGATCTGAAATCAGATTTCTAAGGTGGGCTTGAATATTTTAAGAAATATTATTATTTTATTAAATTTTACTCGCTTTGGTGTTCTAAGCGTTTTCCTATAAATAGGGTGCTTAGGTTAGAATTGAAAATCACACCGAAGCTCAAGTTTTCTCTCTATATATTATCGGCGTATTCTTGTGAGTATTTTGAGTATACTTTGAGTATTGTTAGGCGGTCTGAGTTCCTTGACGTTATACCGATTATTCCAATTAAAGTCTTAATCTTTTGAGGTAAGGGATATTATTTTCTTCTCAAATGATATTATTTCTTCAATATCATTATCTTTGAAATATTGGTTGGAACTTTTTATCAAATTTGGAACTTTTTCATGTCGGGTTACTTATTCATGAGTTCTTATTCACGAGTTCTTATTCATGAGTTACTATTCACGAGTTCTTATTCACGAGTACTATTAAGTAAGCGTGAAGATGTTTTTTGTGGAATTTCTATCTTTTGGTGTAGAGTTACTATTCACGTATACTGACACTATTCACGATATCACGACTATTCACCAAAAAAATAAAATTTCTTCTTTTTGTCCAAAATATCTATTCGGATACTAGCTTTGATTGTATCCATGTTTTGATCATTCTTGAATTTTACACCACTATGATCATTTTGAGGTATTTTTGAACATGGATAAAACAAAATACGAATCCTTAATCCTTAATCCTTGTCATTTTGTTTCAATTGAATTCGTTTCTTTAAAAATATTTTTCATCATCCTCGATCTTAAATGATGATATTATTGAATATCTTTGGCACATGTAGTGCAAAGATGAATGATTTCGAAGAATATCTTTGGTAGTAGTGCAAAGATGAGCAGTGTTTAGATGAACATGACCAATCGATGAATATCTTTGGCTTTGATAGTGCAAAGATGAATATTTGATTCGAGATGTATATTGATTGATGTTACAGGGATAAAAGATAGATGATGAACTTTTAAATTCATACATAGAAGATAGTAGTTTGCATTCTCTACTTAACTCTTCTAATGAATTATTATTTCATTGCGAATATTGATTTAAAATTTGTTGTCTATTGTATTCTATTAGATTTTCCCTGTTGAAGACTAACGATAATTTGTTGTATATTATCTTAGTCATAATATTCTTTCTTGAGCTAGTTGAGCTCACCTTTTCCTTTTGTTCCATTTTTCTCGGAGGCGAGAATATATATGAAAGTACTAGTCGGGGTATGGAATGAAGGTTCTAGAGAGAGTCGTTTAGTAGTCCTCACCATTTTGTAAAATAATGTATCAATAAATGTGATGAGGATTTATTTGAGTATAGATATTATCTGAAGATAATATTTGTATTTAAACTCACAGCTTTCTTTGTTGTAATAATAAAGTTATAGTTGTTTACGTGCCATGTATTGACAACTTCGAATGGGTGATGTATACCTATTTTGGGGGCGTCACGTTTGGTATCGAGCTTAGGGATATGATCTCCATGGCGGAGATCGGGAATAGAACTAGGAGGGAGAGACGAGTAAATCCTTCACTAGTGTGTCCTACCTAAGCTTATTTGTTAGTTGATTCGATATATAGGGATATTATGTGATATGTTGATTTCCTTAATTAACCTGCTGTTTTATGATGATGTTGAGAATGTCGAATGAGAATATTAACAATGAAAATGAGACCGTGGAGACGCTTTGTACTCACCAACGAGGAGAACGTCTGCAACAGTTCGGCAATGTTCCTCCCGTGAACAACACCATTGAAAGCGATGATGAAAGAGGGATGTTTAGAAGTTTTTTGCGGTTCATGCAAAATCGACGAGGAGACTCGTGTTCAAAATACTGAGGAGAAATGATAGCAATTCACGGGTTGTCACAACCAAGCGATTCAAAGAGTGGGACCACGAATTTAAGGGAAAGCCGATCCGATCACGGCGGAAACATGGGTCAAGCAAATTACCAAGATATTCGATGTCTTGGGATGCACGAGAAACGAAGGTTCCATTCGCCACCTTTATGTTCCGCCAAGCGAAGCGGACTCTTCGGTGGGAGTGCATAAGGCGTACCATCCACCCGCACTCAAAGATATCTTGGGTACGTTTGAAGCTATTTAATGACAAATACTTTCACGAAAGTGTTCAATCGTATGAAGGAAGTGGAGTTCATCGATTAGAACAAAAACAACATGACGGTGTCTCAAAGACGCGAGCAAAGTTTGCGAGTTATCCGGTTTGCACCTCATTTGGTGGAGAATGAGGAACGTTATGGCGCGGATGTTTACGAGAGGTTTGAAACCCAAAGATACGACGAATATCTCATTTCTCATAAATTTTCTCTATTCAGACATGTTGTTAATGAGGCTCAATTGTTAGAAGCGAGATAACGAGTATATTCAACCAAGGACCATAACCGAGGATCGCATTGGAGATAGCGATCAATGAATAATGATAACCAAATGACGGAGAAAGAAAAAGACGGACAAAAATGGTAACCACTCTGGTGGTAATCATGGCCGTGAAAATAGAAGAAGCGAGTCGAGGAGATTTTTAAAGAGAGGAGATTTAACAACGACCATGTGAAGACGAGCGGTCTGACAACAACCGGTTCTAAGGGAGGAGAACGACCACCACCCATCGTATATGCTACAAATCACGAAAAAGAAGGACATATCGATCTAAACCGCCCACAACAGTTCAGGTATGCTATAATTGTGGAAAGGAAGGACATATCGCCGAGATTATGCGGTGGCGAAAACCTAGTTCAATGAGGGACGGTGACTCAAAAGATCGTCCCGTAAAAGTCAAAGTCAACGATTCCGGAAGAGCGTTTGTTGTGGATCGGTCAAAATCGAAAACCTAAACGAGGTGATCACGGGTAAGCTATTTATAAATTCTTGCGAAGTTTATACCTTACTTGATCTGGTCTTTACCCATTCATTTATCTCTCCGCATGTGCTCAACGTTTAAACTTGACTCAGGAGAATTAGACTTTGACTGTATCTCATGAAAACTCCGTTAGAGAAACTTTCATCACATCCACTTGTTTATAAATCTTGTTTGATTCAAGTTGGCACCATCACCTTACACATTGACCTTATCTCTTTAAAGATACTTGCTTTTGATGTGATTTTAGGGATTGATTGGTTAACTACTCATCATGCCAAAATTGATTGTTTTCAATAGGTTTGTTAGTTTTCATATTCCTAACCAACCCGTTGTTATGCGAATTCAAGCAACTAAACCATTAAAATCAATCACTATCATATCTAATCATAAAGCTATTCGTTTATTGAAAAAGCGGATGTCGAAGCTTTCTTAGCCCATGTTATGGATTTGAATAAAGACACGTCAAATTTGAATAATATTCCGTTGTTATTGACTTTCCCGACGTATTTCACGAACTTCCGGCCTACCCCCCGAGCGTGAAGTTGAATTCTTTATTGATCTTGAACCCGGTACAAAGCCCATTTCTAAAACCCCATATCGAATGGCTCCTATTGAACTTCAGAGTTAAAGGTCCAACTACGAGAATTGTTGGACATCGGTTTCATTCGTCCTAAGACATCTCCTTGGGGTGCTCTGTTTTATTATGTAAAAGAAGAAAGAGCGGGAGTATGCGACTTTAATATTGACTATCGGAATTGAACCATGTCACCATCAAGAATAGGTATCCTCTACCTCGTATTGATGACTTGTTTGACCAATTCTGAGGGGGCACAATTCTTTTCAAAAATCGATCTTAGCTTACGGATATCATCAATTGAAGATTAGAATCGAGGATATTCCAAAGACGCCTTTAGAACTCTCTAGACGGACATTATGAATTCTTAGTCATGTCTTTCTTGGATTGACTAATGCTCCTGCTGACTTTCATGGATATGATGAACCGAGTATTCAAGGAATATTTGGATCGGTTCGTTGTTGTCTTTATTGATGACATCCTTATATATTCCAAAAGTCGTGAAGATCATGAGCACCATTTGAAATTTGGTACTCCAAAGGCTTCGTGAAAACAAACTATATGCCAAATTGAAGAAATGTGAGTTACGGCTCGAGGAAGTAGCATTCCTTGGGCACGTGGTGTCGAAACATGGAGTATCTGTTGATCCGTGAAGATTGAAGCAATACAAAGTTAGAACAATAGAAGTCGATGGTCAAGTACGTAGCTTTTGGGCTTAAATTTGGTTATTATCGGAGATTCGTGGAAGGGTTTTCTCGAATCGCTACTCCATTAACTCGAACTAACTTTCGGAAGGATACAAAATTCGTTTGGAGCGAAGAATGCGAGAAAAGTTTCCAAGCTTAAGAGGAGACTTATTTCAAGACTGCTCTAACAATACCATCCGGTTCGGGATGGATTTGTTATCTCAAATGATGATGCTTGAGCAAAGGGTTAGGATGTGTTCTCATGCAACGTGGGAAAGTCATAGCCTATGCCTCGCGACAACTTAAAGAGTATGAGAGAATTATCCTACTCATGATCTAGAGTTAGCGTGCAATCGTTTTCTTAAAGATATGGAGGCACTATATATATATGGGAGAGAATGGAGATATATTGAGCACCATAAAAGCCTTAAATATTTCTTCACTCAAAAAGAACTCAACATGCGGCGGCGACGTTGGCTCGAACTATTGAAAGACTACGACCACACTATTCAATACCATCCCGGTAAAGCGAGCGTGGTAGGCCGACGCATCGAAAGTAGAAGATCATATCGAACGAGTGCGATGATGTCAAGTATATCGCATAGAGCCAACTTTAATAGAAAAAGTTAAGGTTGCTTTCAAGCCACCGGCCGGAGGCGTCGATGCGTAGAAGAAGAAAGTACAAGAAGGAGCTATTCTCAGGCGAGAATTGATGAAGAAGGAATACTTGAGTCCACTCTGACTTTGTGTTCCTAACGACTCGATTTGAAGTACAAGATTATGATGGAGGCACACAATCGCCATTTGCAATCCATCCTGGAAGTACTAAAATGTATCGTGATCTTGACATACATTTTGGTGGAACAATATGAAGAGAGAGATTGCAAAGTTTATCTCGATGTGTTTAACTTGGCCAACGTAAAGGCGAAGCATCTAGTTCCTAAGGGTCCGTTGCAACCACTTGAGATTCCGAAATGGAAGTGGGAACACATTACCATGGATTTCATTCGGGTCTTCCTACGGTTTCTCAAGGCATCAATGCTATTTGGGTTATTGTTGATAGATTAACCAAGTCCGCTCATTTCTTGCCGACATCACGGAGACTTATTCCTTGAACGTCTTGCTAGTATATGACGTGAATAAAATTGTGAGGTTGCAAGGCATGCTGTATCCATAGTTTTGGATCGTGACCCAAGATTTACTTCAAGATTTTGGGTTAGCTTGCAAAAAGCTATGGGCACGCATTTCTGCGATTTAGTTCGACAGATACCATCCCCAAACAGACGAACAATCGAGAGGGACTATTCAAACTCTTGAAGATTTATTAAGACTTTGTGTCCTGACTTCAAGGGCGCTTGGGATAAGTATTTACCATTGGTGGAATTCTCCTACAATAATAAAGTTATCGAGCAAGTATAGGTGTGGCTCCATTTGAAGCATTATATGGACGAAAGTGTCGTTCTCCATATGTTGGGATGAGGTGGGTGAAGCAACATTGTTGGGACCCGAAAGTTAAGACGTATGACTCACCGAAAAGATCCAAATGATTCGACAACGATACAAAGCGGCACAAGATCGACAAAAGAGTTATGCGGATCTTCATCGAAAGGGCGTGGAATTTAGTGTAGGGGATCATGTATTATTATGAGTTGCTCCATGGAAGGGAGTTACAAGATTTGGGAAGAGAGGAAAGCTCGATCCACGATTTATTGGTCCATTTCAAATTCTTGACCGAATAGGAAATGTAGCCTATAGACTTCGCGTTACCTCCGAGTATGTCTCATGTTCATAATGTGTTTCACATATCATGTACTTCGTAAATATGTGAAAGACCCGAACCACGTTATAGAATTAGAACCGCAGGGCGAAATAGCCAAAGACTTAACGTGTGAGGAGGTACTGTCAAGATCTTGGATAGGAAGGAGCATGTCCCTACGCAAGAAAGGTCATACCACAAGTTAAAGTTTTGTGGAGGAATCATGCTATAGAGGAAATGACATGGGAATTAGAAAGCGGAAATGAAAGCGAGGTATCCTCACCTTTTCGAAACACACCAGTACGTCGTCGTCGATTTCGAGGACGAAATTTCATAAGGAGGGAGGTTGTAAGACCCCAACTTATTATTAATGAAATTTAATTTTCTCTATTTATTATTTTTGAAATAGTAAGGGTTGATGTGATTAATGTGGATAGTTAGGGGTAAAATACATAAATATTTCAAAATAAGCAAGTGGTTATAAAATATTCATTGTTGTCGGGAATATTCGTTTGGTCGTGGAATATTAAATCTTTGTCGGGGAATATTAAATGCTGACGGCGCAATAACCATGTGGGGCCCCATAACCGAAAGCGATTGGATGAAGAAAAACGACAAATATAAGTTGTTTAAAAATAACGGCGTAGTTATTCTCAGATTAATCTTGTTAAAATACTTCGTGGTTAAAACACGGTAGCACGGTATTGCACCAATTATTGATTCTTACGTGAAGACACTACTCAATAATGGTTACGATAATTCTTTTATTCAAGATATTTTATTGAGTTAATAATTGCTGCGTTGATATTTTATATTCATTGTTTTTGAATAATTGTCATTACACAATATTTTTATTATCGAAGCAATAGTTCATATTATCCGAATAATATTATTAGATAACATTATTGGCAATGTCTAGAAAGTTACATCTAAGGAGAGTTTGGTCACCTAATTGCGCCGCCAAGAAGAAATTCTTATTGAAAGCCCCTTTCCTGAGGCCGCACGGTTGTCGATATTGTGATTCGTAATATTATTTGTGAATAATTAATTATTGATTCATATGATGAGAAAAATATTGATTTTATGTGGATATAGATGGAGAAAATTTTTATTGTGACAATTGTTGAAAATTGAAATTTTATCTTTTCCCGATAAAATAATTCATTTAAATATATTATTATATTTTAATAATATAATAATGGTGATATTTTTACAACGAATGTGGGATATATGAGTATCTGAGGAGGAGGAGTATTTTTGTTGCAATAAATGTTTAAAACATGTTAAACATGTCGGTGGACCCCATTTATTGACCGAAATTTGATTATAACACAAAAAAATCGTCTGTTTGTGGATTTCGGTCAATTTTATTTGGAATTTGGAAAACTTTCTTACGCAAAGTTGTAGAGAATTGAATTTCCTATAAAAACTCGCTAGATTCAAATTTTTTGATGAAAGAGCTATTTATTATGAATTATTGAAGTTAAAATTAGGAATAATTGATTTTTGGAGTTTAAAATATTTTTTTGTAAGAAAAACGTTTTTTGTTGTAATTGAGTGGCTCACATGTGTTATAAATGATCCAAAATCGATTTCTAAGGCGGGCTTGAATATTTTTAAGAAATATTATTATTTTATTAAATTTTACGCTTTAGTGTTACAAAGCGTTTCCTATAAATAGGTGCTTAGGTTAGAATTAAAAATCACACCGTAAACTGAAGTTTTCTCTATATTATCGAGCGTATTCTTGTGAGTATTTTGAGTATACTTTGAGTATTGTTAGGCGGTGCAAGTTCCTTCACCTTATACCCTTATTCCAAATTAAAGTCTTAATCTTTTGAGGTAAGGGATGTTATTTTCTTCTCAAATGATATTATTTCTTCAATATCATTATCTTTGAAATATTGGTTGGAACTTTTTATCAAATTTGGAACTTTTTCATGTCTGGGTTACTATTCATGAGTTACTATTCACGAGTTACTATTCATGAGTTACTTATTCACGAGTTCTTATTCACGAAAGTACTATTCAATGAAGCGTGAAGATGTTTTTGTGGAATTTCTATCTTTTGGTGTGAGAGTTACTATTCACGTGTCGGACTATTCACGATATCTGACTATTCAATTTAAAAATAAAATTTCTTCTTTTTCAAAATATCTATTCGGATACTAGCTTTGATTGTATCCATATTTTGATCATTCTTGAATTTTACACCACTATGATCATTTTTGAGGTATTTTTGAACATGGATAAAACAAAAGTACGAATCCTTAATCCTTAATCCTTGTCATTTTGTTTCAATTGGATTCGTTTTTTAAAAATATTTTTCATCATCCTCGGTCTTAAATGATGATATTATTGAATATCTTTGGCACATGAATGCAAGATGAATGATTTCTGAAGAATATCTTTGGTAGTAGTCAGCAGATGAGCAGTGTTTAGATGAACATGACCAGTGATGAATATCTTTGGCTGTAGTGCAAAGATGAATATTTGATTCGGATGTATATTGATTGATGTTACGGGGATAAAAGATAGATGATGAACTTTTAAATTCATACATAGAAGATAGTAGTTTGCATTCTCTACTTAACTCTTCTAATGAATTATTATTTCATTGCGAATATTGATTTAAAATTTGTTGTCTATTGTATTCTATTAGATTTTCCCTCATTAAAGACTAACGGTAATTTGTTGTATATTATCTTAGTCATAATATTCTTTCTTGAGGCTAGTTGAGCTCACCCTTTTCCTTTTTGTTCCATTTTTCTTCTCGGGAGGCGAGAATATAAGCGAAGTACGAGTCGGGGTATGGAATGAAGGTTTTAGAAAAGAATTGTTTAGTAGTCCTCACCATTTTTTGTAAAATAATGTATCAATAAATGTGATGAGAATTTATTTGAGTATAGATATTGTCTAGAAGATAATATTTGTATTTAAACTCACGCTTTTCTTGTTGTAATAATAAAGTTGTAGTTGTTTACGTACCACGACGACAACTTTCGAGAATGGGTGATGTATACCTATTTTGGGGGCGTCTCGATTATCTTTGGCACGTGGTAATGGATAATTCGTGGTCGTGATAATAAAGAATATCCTTGGCCCTGTGCGGGGATGATTCGATGATGTGGATTAATTATTGAAATTGAGTCTCGTTGAAGAAATATTAATTCATGGATGTGGTAAAAGTCATCTTTGGTAGTAGTGAATTGATAGACTTGGTATGATTATGACCAAAGGATTATTCGATATAATCATGGCCAGTAATTGAAAACACGAATATCCTTGGCGCATTGGTGCATGGATAATTCGTGGTTGTGATACTATTAAGTCGCGTCTCGAAGATTATTGGTTTCTGAACAGTATATCTTGGCACAGTAGTGCAAAGATGAATTGTTAATGAATATCTTTGGTCCTGATTGCAAGATGAATTTAAATGATAAAGGTATTCAAAGTATCCTCACCTCTTATCATACCAGTATCGCACCCTAATTTCGAGGGCGAAATTCCATAAGGAGGGAGAGATGTGAGACCCCGATTTTATCAATAAGGATTTAAATTTTGTCGAAATAATTTTTAATATTATGGTGTGAATTTGAGATAATATTATAGTTGTGGGTAGTATTTATAAATTTTGCAAAGTATGCAAGTGGTTATATTATATTCGATTGGTGGGGAATATTCGGTTTAGCGAGGAATATTCGTATAAAATACTCAATCATTGGTGGACCCTACAAATGTAATTATCATTTGATTGAGAAAATGACAAAAAATATTTTATTAAAATAACGGCTAAGTTTTACTGGTTGATCTTGTTGAACTACTTCGTTAGTAAAAAATGAATAATCGTGTGGTTGCGTAGTAGCACACGGTATTGATTATTGATGCTTATGTGAGAAGTCACACCGGTTTGATTCAATTATTGTTTATTAATAATATGAATTATTATAAATGCGATAATGACGTTTTGTTTTATTCAGTATTATTAACGTAATAAAATAGAAACATCTTTTATATAAAATGTAATACTTTATTAAAGTTATTCTATAAATAGAATATATTATATTTTATTATGCATAGTATTTTTTGCATAGTGTTGCATAGTGTTTGCATAGTAAAATATTTTTATATAAATAGAATATATGATATTTTATTTAAAAGATTTTGCTTTAAATATGGATAGTCGATTAAAGTAAATCAATCGGACCGCTCATGGATTAATTACTATGCATTCTATTTTCCTATAAATAAGCTCATTCCTTCATTATTTTCTTACGAATTCAACGAAACTCTGAGAGATAAATTATAGAGAGAAGCTATAGAGAAAAATCTATAGAAAGAAAGAAGAAGAGTGATACGATACTTCATTTCACTACTTTGATATCCAAAGTGTCTTTTACGATAAGGGGGTATTATTTGTTGTACCTGTAAAGGGTGTTATTCTTTCTTATTCATAGAAGAGAACTTCATTATTCCATTCATTATTATTACATTGGAATAACTCAGTAAAAGTGGTATACCCTATACATAACTTTGTATATATGCGGATACCCTATACTTGGTGAAATCCTTATGTTATTCCATTCTTATTTATTCATTTGGAATAACTTTTGTATCTGCTGAATCCCCTATACTTGGTGATCTTCTTCATTATTCCATTCTTTATTATTACGTTTGGAATATCCATGCTCAATATGTTTAACACCTACTTCGGTTCCATTGTTTATTATTCCGCATTTATTATTACATTTGGAATATCCTCGTCATGTGTGTTTTTTACAGGACACAGTTCCATTGTTTATTATTCAAAGCATTTATTATTCTCGTTGATCATCCATGCTTGTGTGAATTTCACCGACCGTTCCGTTATTATTATTCTTACATTGGAATAACTTTTCATCATCTGAAGTACTGCATGCATGGTGATTTTTTTTGTTATTCCATTCTTTATTATACCCAAATGGTTAAAACTTTGACTTCTATACTCCATGAAATTAGTAGAATATCCTTGATATTTGCGTTTTTCATCCAATATCTTTTCATGGAAATATTCTTCCGATCATTCTTGAATTTTACTCTACAAAACAATGATTCTTGTTGACAATTTGGGCGTTATTAATTCCTCGGATAAAATAATTCTTGAACTTGTTTTATTGAATTATTATGTCATTGTCATCATCCTCATGATATATTATGTTATCTTTTTGGCTACGTGCGTAGATGAACTTAGTATGATTATGACTGAGGGATCATTCGGTATAATCATGGCTTGTTATAAATGATGTGATAAAAGTCCTCAGCGATTGGCACATGTAAATGCGTTGATGGATAGTTTTTGGTATGATTATGACCGGGGGTGATTCGGTATAGTCATGATCATTGATAATTTGATGAAAATCCTTGACCGCCAGAATGCTTTGGGATGATTAGATATTGTGGTTTATTCATTAAACCGAGTCTTAATAATAAAAATTTATGAAAACCTTTTAAAACCTAAAAGATAGTAGACTTTATTTTCTACTTGACTTTTTTTAATGGATTGCATATTCCATTGCAGCTTAAACCGGTTGTCTATTGTATTTTATCGGTTTAACATCATTGAAGGCTAATGATAATTTATTCTGCATTATCTTAGTCATAATATTTCTTCTTTGGCCAGTTGAAATTTCACTTTCTTTCTTTCAATCGTTATCTTCGTGAAAACGAGAAATATATATTTGACGAGTCGAGGAGCGGAGTAATGGTCCGAGAGGATATCATTAGTAGTCCTCACTATTCTACGTGAAATAGTGTGATAATAGTTGTAATGAGGACTCCTTTTGAGTTTGTATAATATCTAGTAGATACAATATTTGTATTCAAACTCACGCTTTATATCAGATTGCATACCTACAGCTTATATTAGTAAGTTGTATTTGAATTTATGTACCATGTAAGTGGCGACCCAAGATGGGTGACGTATACCTAATTTTGGGGGCGTCACAACTATAATATAGAATAAATTAAAATGAGACTCTTTTTAATTCTTACATATATAAAATATATGTAGAATGTCAAATTTTTTATTTTATTTTATGTATTTATATACATGTCTCAAATGTTAAAATATTTATTTTTAATTCGTAAGATTATTTTTAATATTTTTAGACATTGTTATACATCAATACATATTATATGAAAATATATCATTTTCCTAAATAAATTATGTTTTGAGTTTATTAATATAAAAAGTCTGACAGAACGTAGAATATGAGTTCCCCGCGCCAACCTCCCTTCATTTCCCGCCAAAACAATATTTCCCACTTCTACCTCTTCTCTGCAACTGCGAAACAGTCTCACAGTCCCAAATCTCCTTCCTCATTGATCACTGGAAATGGACGTGGACGTGGACATGGACATGGAAATCCCTGATCCAGAAGAGCTCCAATGGCTCGAAGCCAATTCTCACCTCCAAGACGACGATTTTGAAGATTTCGAGCAGCCCTATCCCGAAGACGAAGATCAAAACCCCCCAAACCAAATTCAACAGCCCCCTAAACCCACTCTACCAATCCCTCCAAAACCCACTTTAATCCCATCAAAACCCACTTCAATCCCACCAACATCCAGTTCAATTACAGAACAGATAGTCTCTTCCCCAACCCAAATCATCGCCAAGAAGCGCTTCCAATCCAACAGGCCAGATTCTTTGAATCCTACCGATGAAGACCCAAATAAACGGAGCAGAATTGACACTGAACTTGATGATGACTGGCTTCGCTGTTCGCCGCCGCCACCACGGTCCCCATCACCCCCGCGGCCGCCTGAGGAGAAGATTGTGTCAAGATATGCTTCCCAGATTGACGGTGATTTTGTTCCTGTGACGGGACCTTGTGGCGAAAGGGTTTATGCAAAGATAAGTAGGGTGGGGAGAGATGATTTGGTGAAGAAATTTGATACGAAATTCTACTCTAATGGTAGAGTGATGCTCATTACATTAATATTTTTTATTTTGGTTGCTGTGGAAAATGTAGTAGTAGAAGTAATTACCTATTTGATTTGTAAGTTGCTCAAATAATTTTCAATTATTGTAAACCCAATGAATTGTTCTTCATTGTGGTTGTTTGGATTAATCATGGAATTTCAAACCTTATAGCTTTGACAAATAGTTAAGAGTCTTAAGACTTGATTTTGTATCGGTAATTGTTGCCTGGTTCTCCAGCCATTCAGAATGATGCGAGTTAGAATACTTCCAACCATTCAGAATGATGCGAGTTAGAATACTTCATCCTTTACATTGTTATGCTTATTAAATATTGCTCATTATTCAAGTACTTTTTGGTGGAAAACTTTAAGTACCAAATGGAATTGATATCTGCTAGTCATAAACTTTGCAGGTCTTATTCATGAGCCTGTCAGTGTTCTGATGCAAAGAGTTGAACAAGATGCTGTTGCAAAGGTACGGTATTTAACTGATGGGTAGTTAATGCAATTTCCCTTTCTAACTGGAACAAGAAAACAATATTGAAGCATTGATTCATAAGAATTCAATAAATGTTCTCCATACATTATAGCTTTCCTTAACTCTGATTTTTGTGGTGGTGCTGAAGGCTTTGGAAGAAAGTTTTGGATGTGAAAGCGATGTGATCCTGCCCAAAGTGCCAGTGATGACTGAGAAACTTTGGGTGGATAAATATGCTCCAAATTCATTTATGGAGCTTCTGAGTGATGAGCAGACAAATCGTGAGGTAGCTGTTTGGATTACTTACAAATTTATGTCATTTCAATCTGGGGTGTTGCTTGATTGGAATATGACATTTTTTAATGCTTAATTCTTCATGTTGCTGATCTGCAGGTCCTCTTGTGGTTGAAACAATGGGATTCTTGTGTCTTTGGAACTGAAATTAAAAGTACAACAGAAGATGTTTTGTCTTCGTTGAGAAGGCATACTTCAGTCTCTCAACATCAGAAAAATTCTAGTAGGAATTGTTTTGGGAAAAATAGAGAACCTCGATTAGGTAGAGAAACTTTTAGAGAATATAATAACTTGGGTCAAGAAAACAATGATTCAAAAGGTAACCATGAGTTATGGAACAAAAACCACAAGGGTTCTGCTCCACTGGAACAGAAGGTCAGCTATAACATTTGTTTTAAGAAAGCATCCTTTCAGTCTTTAGATATCAAGATTTGAATTGCATTGCATTCTATTATTGCGTTTTCTCCATTCAAATTTTATATTTGTCATTTAGATCAGTTTTTGAGCCAACAATAAGATTATTCTTTTTGTTTGGACTTGTAATTTTAGGTTCCTGCATAAGCTCTAGATATACATACATGTTTCTTGTTACTTTTGATGAAATTTCTTCAGATGTAGGTCACTGACTTTCTATGCATGTCCAAGTATTTCAACAAATATTTCAGTATCTTCTTATGTTAACATTGTCTTTTTTCTTATGTTTGCCATCTTCTTTTCTTTGTTTTCCCTTTAATTTCATTTATACTGTTAATGCTATTTAGTTATTGAACTTCTTGACTGTTGCAGATCCTTCTTCTTTGTGGTCCTCCGGGGCTTGGAAAAACAACACTTGCGCATGTAGCTGCTAGGCATTGTGGATATAGGGTGGTGGAGGTTTGTTATTTGCTTCTTATACATGAAGACAGTACTATGTAATATGTTATGACAAATATTATATTCTCAATATCAATTCACCTGACACGAGGTCAATATACTATTCTCATATGAGAGTTACCTCTGTTAATAAATACTATCTCTGTTCCAGATCATGTGACACTCTTTGTTTATGGTGTATCCCAGATTAAAGGACAATATTCCACATACCAATGCATTTATCCTTCAATTTGACTATATTACAGTTGTGTTTAATAAGTTAGGAAAGAGAGTCTGAAACTTCTTTTTTATTTTGTTTCATATATCAATACATTATTTTTAAGGGTAAAATGAGAAGAAAATTCAAATCTTGTTCTTCTTTCTTAAACTATTTGCAAAGAAAAGAGGATCACTTTAATTTGGATGAAGGATGTATGTGTTTTTGGAGTTAAACTCAACATTTAATCTATATTGCAAGTAAAGTGCAAATTTCTTGGTTTGTCGTGAATTTTCAATGCTTATCACAGTCCCTTCGGTTCATTTCTTCTGGCTAGATGTTTTTCGGAATTATTTAATTGGATATCTATTAGTTAGTGACTGATTGAGAATAATATTCTGCATAGATAAACGCTAGTGATGATCGATCATCATCAACCATCGAAGCTAAAATCCTTGACGTGGTTCAGATGAACTCAATTATGGCTGACTCGAAGCCCAAGTGTTTGGTGGGTTCATATCCAATTTTTACAGTAATTTTCTTTTGTGTTGGTCTAACTGCAATATATTGTAGGTAGTTGATGAAATTGATGGAGCTCTTGGTGATGGCAAGGGTGCTGTAGATGTAATTCTGAAAATGGTATATTGAGCATTCCTTACGTAGTTGATTCTTATTTGGTTCATTATTGGTACATTTGAAGAGGTGAATGAATTACATGGTTGTGTTTGATGTTAATATGGTTACCTGCTCCATACTGTATTCTTCACGCTGCTTTAGAAGGCGTTTTGTTTCTGAATAACAGTGGTACATCTTTTGAAGCAGGTGTCTGCTGAGAGGAAATCCAATACTGGAAAAGAAAATGTAGTTCAAGAGGAGCAGTCTGGAAAGATATCCTCAAAAAAGAAGCGGAAAGATACACCTCTTATAAGACCAGTAAGATTTTCTGTCTTGCATAATATAGTGGTAACTTCTCTTAATTTATTAGTTAATGGTTGTCATATGTAGGTAATTTGCATTTGTAATGACCTATATGCTCCTGCCTTGAGGCCATTGCGTCAGGTGGCGAAGTAAGTTCTCCTGTACTTGTCTAAAATGTCACATAAAATATCATTTTCAACTGTTCGGCTGATTTCCTTTGTAGAACAGTCTTGTGCTTCCATTGGTATCTGTGTTAATCATTAGAAGCTGGTGCCGGGATAAGTATTAATGATCTCATTTGTTGTCAAGGTTACTACAGATTTTTTTTTGTTAGGATCATGATATTTATTATTTTATTACTTTAGAACGAGTTAAAATGTGATTTGAAGTGATCAATGATAAATAGTATCATTACAATCATTGACATGATTACTAAGTATTCATTAAAAGTGAAAATTAGTGTAAGTGGATCCAACACTGTACTGTAGAACCTAATGTATTTATTTTTTTGGATGAAAACTGCATCAACTTTTTCGAGTTACAATGTTCGAGAGATTTACAAGCTTCGTAATTTCATAAGCTAGTGAAGAAAGTAAAGTCTGTGCTCTACTTTATAATAATTAGTTGCATGAATTGGGCCATTGCAGGTAACCAGTCAAAAAGTCTTTTCAATTAATTTTTTATCTGGTTATGTGTTTGGGGCCTCTTAAATCAGGGATTTACTTTTCCTTACTCTGTTGATTTAGTTTCTTTAAACCCACTTCTTGGGTTTTTATATATTTGCATTACTGCATTTTTGTACAATGATTATTTTTACTGAAGTTTTACTTCAATTTTCACTTCATTTTTGAGTTGGTGTGAATTCGCTAAAAGTCAGAAATTAGGGCAATGACTGCACCTAACATCGTTGTCAAATCATGAATCATATTGTGTTCGAAAATCCTCGAATTGTGCATTGTAAGATTCAGAAAGAAAAGCAAACAACAATAATTACATATCAAAACATATAGAGAACTCAGGTAATTGGACAATAAAGTTTACTAGCTTAAGTCTAATGTTAAATTATTCAAGAAAGCATAGAAACAAACATTAACTATTCAAGTTATAATTTGAAGACTCTAAAATAGAGGGAGAGGCTTAATCAATAGTCAATATTAGTCAAGTAATATCTCTATAAAGAAACATGAGAAAAATTTAACTAGCCTTTAACTTTTTAAGTAATAAACTGAAAGTGATATTAAGCCTCAAACCGCATATTGGAGGGAGAAAAAAAAAACTCAAAGCTATGAGAAATGTGAGAAAGAGACATACGAAAAAGAAAGTGGAAGCAAAGTCTTTATACGAAGATAAGACCCTAGAAAGTATTTTAAGGCTTATTATCTTCTTTTACTGAAAGAAAAAAGATTTTAGTGTGTTGTTTAACTCTTATCAGGTCTGTCGCTAACTGGAAACTGTATCTTAAATCTGATAGTGATTCATAGTATCATAAGATATGACTAACTTTAGATACATTACCAATATTGTATCAAATTCCTCCTGTATATCGCGTATTATAAGATACTCACAACTACGGTGCCTAGGTAGGCAGATTAGGTCATTCCGTCTTAATTCCCACATTGTCTTCTGCACACTGTATTGCTGAAGTGATTCGATTACTTATAATAGAATCCGAAATTAATGGGTTCCCAAGTTAATGAGCTACATTATACAAAATGGAGCATGCAACATTGGGAAACTTTTTCAATTTTTTAGTGTTCATTATCTGGATATCATATACAAAATGCAACCTTTTGAAGTGTTCTTTTATTTTCGCAACAATTTTCTGTATCTGCAGGGTTCATATATTCATTCAGCCGACAGTGAGTCGCATTGTAAGCAGGTAACAGCTGATGATTTCGAATGATTTTGACTTTAACTGTCTGTATTGGAGCAACATTAATTAGAAACCTGTTTGTTACCTGGCTTAGGCTTGCTCTAAATCATAATTGGTGGCCTTAATAATGGTCTCTGTTCAGCCTGACACAGTTTCTTTTTTTAGAATTTTATTTAATATCAAACAGTGTTATTGTGCATGAGTTATGTCCATGTCATAATTTAGTATTAGAATTATAGAGGAACTCTTAATGGAGCGCTGAGAAAATAAAACAGAACCGTTTACTTGACACTAGTTAAAAAGTTGAAGCATGTACTAATGTGCCTTTTGATTAAAATTATCAAATATTTCCTTTTGCCTAAAAGTTTTCATAAAGTATAGAAAATAAAATTTTCAATCTTTTGCCTTTTACCATCATAAATTCCTTAGTTTATAATCCAGTTAAATTTCTTATAGAACACTTCAGAATAGAAATACTTCATTATGAGAAGGAGATCTCACTTCTCTAAAATTGATCTTTAAGATTCTCTAGAGAAATGTTTATCTTATTATCAATTGATGTGAATTGTATATCATTTTCACATCTTCAATTTTTCCTGTGATAATTGTGAAGCTCCATATTCCGCAGCTCCCTCTGCCAGAACCTATTGGCTCACTGAGCCAAAGTAACATAGGATATCAGTATCACTACCTTTTAATATCTGCTAGGTATACTGGAATCTTAACCAAAAAAATAAAATAAAATCTGTATCCCAAAATTAGCAAGGATACTAGAATCTTATGATTAACTGATTTTGTAAACCAGAGCTGTCAGGATTCAGCTCTGCGTGTGATATTGGTACATACAACCTATATGGTGACGAGCACAACTCAATCTGATTATCCTTTCTTCCATCCATAATTTGGACCAGTTACTAAATTTCTGTTGTACCTCGTTGAAGCCAGTACTCTCAAATGATTCATCTTGGTGTTGGACCATACTTGAGGTCATATTTAGATCATCATCTCTTTCTCATTTTACTGTATTTATCTTGGTTTGTTGAAACATGATTTTTGTAGGCTTAAATATATATGCAATAAGGAAGGAATGAAGGCAAGTTCAATTGCACTTACTGCACTTGCAGAGTATACCGGTGAGTAGTATTGCCTCTAGAAATTGCTTTTCTCTAAATCAGTGTTTCTGGTAAGCTTACAGAAATTCTAGAAAAACCAAAAATATCGAAGCACACTTCAAGCAAGATGATATACTAAAGTAATACTGCCATCCAAATCCTTTTAAGTTAACATTGAAACGAATCAGTATAACTTGCTTGTTGACTTGAACTTAACTTGATGATGGCTCGACTTGCAAGCTAAATGAGCCGAGCTTGGTGAACAACTGAACATTTTACTCTAGATACATAGAAGAATCGAGTTTGAGTCATGGGGCACTGCTCAAAAACACGCGAGTCGGCTCTAGATGAACTTCACTTGTTTAGGTTTGTACAGTTACCGTTAGGCTCTCATTAATGTGATATATATGCAAATTATATATATATATATATATATATATATATATATACAATATTCAATAAAATTGTATTTGACAGTCAGATGATACAAGTAGTAATTTGGTTAGCTGCTTTTGGCGCTTACAGTGGATTTATTTACTCATTAAAAAATATTTTTGAAAATGAATTTCATGTGAAGTACTTGCGCTTGAGCCGAGACTCCTTTATCAAATTATCGAGTAAAGTTGAGTTGGCAGCGAGTACCATTAATTTATTAGTAGTTGAGCCTGGACATGTTAAGCCTTACACAAACCGTAGTATATTTATAGTAATGATCGTAGTTACCGTCAAGTGGCTTTGTTTCTTAAAGCTTGGATATATATTACTGTCTGATTGAAAGTTTGTTTTAATAATTTATGTTTGTTAATCACTGGGAAACCAGATGTGTAAGATAGAATATTCAGAGCTTTACAACACCCTTTATGGTGCCGGTCCTGCTGGATGTGTAGGACTTCTGGTTTGTGAAGAAATGAGCATGGCTATTCTATGCATTATTATAATAAGTTGTAACATTTTGTTTGCTATGTGACTTGAAAAATTGCTTCAGTCTTTAAGAACTTTTTCCTTTTCTTTTCCAGAATGTGACATACGCTCATGCTTGAACACTCTTCAGTTCCTTAACATGAAGAAGGAAACTCTCAATGTGGTATGCTATGGGCCTATGGACATAATCCTGTTCTTTAATATTATTTGTTACCAAATAAATTCCTTTAGATGAAGGAAGAGGTTAGGCAGGTCTCCACAGTCAGGTAGCTTATATTGTTTGTGTCATCACAGGAACAAATAACATGCTAATGAGAATGGAAAATAGTTTTCCAGGATTGCCTTGTCTGAAGTGTAAAGAAAATAAGTAATCCTTGTGCTACAACACTGCTGCTTACTCTGTTTCTATCAAGATTAACCTCCTATGCAGAGTGATATACTAGTGGCTTTAGAAGTTCTTGAGAAAACTCACTGGGACATTCTGACTGGAAACAATTTGTACTTGAGAAAAATTCTTAGTTAAAATGTGCGGTGAGAACTGATTAGAAAGTGTTTGGATGAATGTGATATTGTAACAGCAAAAGAAAAAAAAAACTGGATTGTATTTTGTTAGTCGTCACTCTTAAGGACCTTGAGCATATTAGGAAAAGGAAGCTGCTCCACTTATGTGTTAAGCTCGACTTGGTGATGGGTCATGAATGTTTTTTCTAGTAGATCAATAGTCACATTTGAACTGATATTTGAGGCATACGGAGATGGCTATTTGAAAAACATACTTTTTGAGGAATTAATTTCAGCAACCTATGATTAACACATGCCCAAACTCTTTGAATTTTAAAAAATTTACCGACAGTATTTTTGACAGAACGAATTTTTAACCCTGGAGTCTGCAGAAAATGTCAGTTATGAACCCATAAATGTTATGGGAATTCTGAAGTTACCATCTGATATTAAATTAAGGGCTGTAAAAAACCATTTGATTAGGTTTTTATTTCCTATTAACTTTTCCTGTGCCAATTAAATTGATGAGAATGTTTTATTGGCTATTAGATGGAGATAAGTACTCAAGTGGTTGGTCGGAAGGACACGTCAAAGAGTTTTTTTGACATATGGAAAGAGGTAATGAGTGGTAGCTGTATGATCCCTTGTCAACTTCATATTTCACTGTTAGCATCCTTAATTTGTAGTAAAAAAATTCTTTTCTTCTAAAGATTTTTCAGAAGAGAAGAGTGAAGCGGGAAAGGAAATCTTTTAATGGCTCCAAGAACATGCTGAATGAATTTGAATTTCTGCACTCTGTCATATCTAATCGGTATGTAGGGAATTTGTTGACACATTTTTTTTTCATTTTTCAAGTACTGGGTTGTTTATCTAAATTGTTAACTGACTATCCAGGGGAGACTACGACTTAATCTTAGATGGGATCCATGAGAATATGTTGCAGCTCCACTATCATGATCCAGTGATGCAAAAGACTGTACATCTTGATCATAAACACTTTTGCCCAACTTGTGATTGCATTCCAATATCTGTAGTAGCATTAATTGAATCTGTTATTGACTTGATATATGTCTAACATTTATGCTACTTAAAGGTCAAGTGCTTGCAAAGTCTTGGGGTTTCTGATATAATTCATCAATATATTATGCGTACACAGAAGATGTCCCTGCAAGGTAAGGAATCTTTCATCTGGAAATGCTGGCATTTCGAAATACTATGGGATTATTCAAGTTAAATTCACTATTATTATTGCAGTTTATCAACCTGCTATTGCCATTTCTATACACGGTCTGATAGCTCAAGTTGAAAAACCAAATATTGAATGGCCAAAGTCATTTCAGAGGTACGTCAAGATTGACTCTATATGTTTGTTGTAGGAAAATCATTCCATCTTATTGTTGTGTCGTTTGTAAACGTACAGATACCGAACTACATTAATGGAAAAGGTGGACATATTACATTCCTGGCACAACAAAATATCACCATACATCTCAAGGCATCTATCAACTAAATCATTTGTGGAAGACTCAATTTCCTTGCTATTGCATATTTTATCACCACCTACTCTAAGGCCGGTAATTTACTTATCTCATGTCTTCATCTGGTAACTCATTTGTTTCTTTTTTATCTCTTCTTTCATAATGATCAATGATGTAACAATGCTATTTGTGTTTGTACCTCGTTTCTCCTTCTTAACAAGTCAAAATTCACTAGGCAGCAGTCCGATGGAATAAGCAATTCTTTAGTGTGATTGATTTCATACATATAAAGGTCTTGTGAGCTCAGCTCCTTGCTGCAATCTCTGGTTTATACCCACCTGGGCAAGGGCTAACAATTGAGTTGAAAAAGGTCTGATGAAAAGAATCCCTGTTAAGTTCATTAACAAACTCATTTTGGTAAGATTCAAAAGGGAAGATCAATCCCAAAGTTGTTTAGACTTGAGGACAAAAAAAGAGTAAAGGAAACGAGAGGAGAGTTGTGTATCCATGTTTTTTAAGAGGAATTTGTCGAAATGACTACATCCCATGATTGGCCATCACCCAACAACCACAAGCTGCGTCCCGCCTAGTTTCTTTGATGCTAAATTTTCTCTTATTCTGGCTGAAGAGGAATTTGTATAACTTCCTTGTGGCGCATGGGCATCCTTTTTGTTTGTCCCGTGGTCTATCTATAATCTTATTGTTCGCCACCCCCCTATTTGTGGCAACTGTAGTAAATACTTATTTTACATATTTGTGAAAAGAGAATTCGGAGATTGTGTTCTTTGTGGATGTATCACTGCATTTATGGATCAGCGTTTAAATGGATTCAACTCCTAGACAAATACCTCCATCACCAGGCACCTGCATTTGAGATCATCTGGGATTTTGTAAACCATTTACTCGACATCAAAGAAAGCTCGATTTAAATGAAAATTTTCATGAAAATATACTTTCAACAACTTTTAATTTATATATGTACTTTTAAACCTTAGATGGGAAAGCTTTGGTATTGTCAATGGAGAAGAAACCTGGACATAGTAATTTATAATATTTTTAGAGCATCCATAACTACCTTAAATCTGATCAAATTGTATCTGATGTGTAGAAATGTAGTTGATGTATGATTATTGTCCTTGAATTTATTAGAATATTGGAAAGTACAACTAATTCCATCATCTTTATAGGTTTGTTCCGTTATCCATTCTACCTTTCAACTATAAATACTCTCTCTCTCTCTCTCTCTCTCTCTCTCTCTCTCTCTCTCCTGCTCCTCACATAAAAGAGTGGCTACAAACCATATTCCTGCCTGCCATATTTTGAAATGGTTATTGTCTTTGCTCAGGTGGCATTGCATTTACTGTCGGAGAAAGAGAAGAAGGATCTGATTCAGCTAGTGAATACAATGGTTTCCTATTCCATAACATATAAGAACATAAAATCCGATCATTTACCCAGTAACCTGAGAGAAGAAGTTGCTGTTGATGCTTCAGTGCTTTCATTTGATCCCCCGGTTGGTGACCTTATAAACTTTAAGGTAATTGTTTTTGGTTTAGCTGATCATATTTGAATTATAGTATATTATCTTGCTAAATCCTTTCCTTTATGTTAATCAGGGATTCAGATCTAGTCATTTTGTTATGGCTTTAGCTGTGAAGCAGGTCTTGGTTCACGAGGTAAGTGATGCAAATCTTTATTAATTCATATTTGCTTTGAGGATTTAGTTGGCCGTTCATTTTGACAGTAGTGTGGGCGTAGAAAATTATTATGTAGTTATTTTACTTGCACTTGTTTTCTCTTGTTATAATGCATCGTTGACGTGTATAATTATACCTCCTTTACATACTAAAACAAAGTCCCAACTCAAATTTCTTGGACATATTTAGGATGAGTGAATAACAAGCATTTTATGCGTTAAGTTAACAAGTATGAAAATGTATTGAATCATGATACAGACACATTGAACTTGTTATGTTTGTGCTTCTTCATAATCTGCATTGCAGGTATATTTCGATGTTCTAAGACAGTGATTACTGATTCATTATAAGCGACGGTATCCCATACTATAACATGTGGTTTTCTTTGGAAACCCACCAAAAGGCCATCTTGGTTTGGATATTTTTTGCTTATGTGAATGAGAAATTATACTGTAAGTCATAAGTACGTACAACTATTAGATTAGGTTGTAGGGTATGCTTGTAAGCGGACATTTTCGGATGCGGATACAGGTATATCCGTATCCGAAATAAAAATCTAATATCCGTATCCGTATCCAACGGATTTAATATCTGTATTCGTATCCGATGGATAATATTCGAAATATAATGTGGACAAATATATCTAATATCTACGTATTCGTATCCATATCCGCATCTGTTCAAAATAAAAATTTAAAAGTTTCCATTTTTTTCAAAACTTCTTGCACAATGTTAAATTAAAAAAAAATATGACTACTTAATCAAATAAAATTGGAATTGATGTACAATCAACCAAATAAAATAATAAAACTAGATATAATATTCATGTCATTTTTTTATATCGTATATCATAAAATAGTCATAAAAGATGTATAATTAATTGATGTTAATACTTTGTTATATTGTGTACCACTATTATGAGAGATTTATACATGTAGATGTATGTGTGTATTGATATTACGGAGATGTATACGGATACGAATTGTATTCGTATACGCTTTGAACAGATACGAATACGGATAATATTCACTTTGATACGGATACGAATAATATCCGCTTTGACACGAATATGGATACGAATTTTCGAAGCGAATATTAGATATTTCGGGACTCCATTTACAACCTATTGTAGGGTGGCAGTGCCGTGTAGTGAGTGAAACTCTTTTAGTACTATGGTCTTTTAATGTTAATTGTGCATTGTCTGTATTTTTCTTCTCAACGATTGTGTTGATGCACAAACGTTGTAAGTGCATAAATAAGCAAACAATGTAGCACTAACTGGGATGAGAAAATAAAAGAGTACAGGTATAAAAATTTCAGAGTGTTAAGGGGAAAAGATAGCAATCGATGTTTGAATATTCAATTCACCAAAGTAATAAAGCTCTATAACACGAAACCTGATACAGAGGCAAGCAAAAAAACCGAATATAGTAACTAATATAGTAATATGAGCAGTCAAGTCCTACCAAAATATGTAAACCCAAATACGACAGCATTTTGGTTAATTGAGCCTGCACTTGCGCATATGCTGTTCATAGACATTGAATAATGTTGTACGTTAAGCCCTTCATGATCCTCCTTGTCGATCCTCTTATCTGGCGGCATTATGATTTGTGTTTAGATCTGCTGATGTAGTTGGTAGAAGTTGACATAGGAACTGTTTCTCCCTCTCTTTTATGTTCTTTTTTTCTGAAGAAGAAAACAATTGTCGCCCCCAGCAGTTATATCTCTCTTTTTTTTTTATTTCTTCATATATGTTTGGTTTATTTGTGTGCCACTATGTGAATTCAGTTTTTAACACGTAACTGATATTTCTGTGCACCGATGACACTAAAGGTGGAAAAGCAAAAAATTCTGCAAGCTGGTATGAATAGATCTATGATGCATCTTACTGATGTGTGCAAGGAGAATGAAGCTTTGGCAAGGGGTAGAACTCTATCATCGAAATCTGATTTTGCATCTGCCAAGAAGATGATAAATCCGTCGACCCCTAGGAGGCAATGTGAAATGACAGCTCCTCCCGACTCATCGACCTCAGCATCTTGTAAAAAAACCACAAATGAAGTGAAGCTAAGATCTACTGGAGATACAAAGAAGCCTTCTAGAGGATCCTACAATTTCTTTGAAAGGTATAATCAGGATTAATTCTTCATTGAATATGCAAGAATCAAGATATTCTCGATGACACTATAATTACTTGATGAATAATGTTTGTGTAGTATATATAATTTGTAAAGTGTTGTTTTAAATAATTTTTTACAAGTCATTGCTTTTAGCTCATGATGATTACGTTAAACCAGGTTTAGAAAGGTGAGCAGCAATGGTTCTCAAAGTACAGACACTGTTGTTGTACAAATTCCAGCGACAATGGAGAGAGACTCACGTCCTTTACTTTTTAAATTTAATGAGGTATGCAATTATTATTATTATAAGAAACAAAAGAACAACATTATATGATGCATCATATAGTTAGTATTTAGGCATCAAGCAGTACTAGCCTGGAATTTCCAGACGCATCTAGAATGTAGCTGTGAACATGTACAACGTTGATAACATTTTGTCCGTGCAGGGTTTCACAAATGCAGTTAAAAGGCCTGTGCGAATGCGAGAGTTTCTATCATGATTTAGGTTCGACAATTTTTGAAGGTGCGGTTTTCAGTTGTCACAAGATACTTGCTATATAGTTTTCCTCAAGTTTGCTAGACAAATCATCATGTAATATTCTAAGTGCCTTCTCACTTTCAATATGGTAATATATAAGGTTCTCTAAATAAATATTTGAATAGTACAAGATAAAGAGAGAGAACTATGAGAATTCTTAGAATGTTTCTGAATGTCTATTCTCCAAAATCCTACCACCTATATTTATAGGCCATAGAAAAATCCATAACCAAATAAGATTAGAAATACTAAATTGAGTATAGGTAGAAAAGATAACTTTCCTAAACTAAAACAAATTCTAGGTAATACCTAAATCCAATAAGGATTCATGTTATACCCAATAGATGTTCTACTACACGAACCATTTTTCTCAAAATTAGTTATGTGAAATGTAGCCATTCTATTAGATTGACCAAAGTAGATTTCAATATTACTGTCTAGGTTTCAATTATTTGTTCAACATCTCTATTTTCATTTTCTTCTGGTTCAGGTAAGGCTGCACCAGGAATAGTCCATTGTTCTGGTACTGTTATTTCAGACCAAGTAAGTGTCATGGGAACACTAAAGTAAGATTTAGAAACATTTGTTTCAAAAAGAGTAGTGTGTCCTTTAATACTAAATCTTTTAGCTTTAGAGGCAAGAGTAGTTAAGAGTTTTAAAACAAACTATGTATATTAAAGCAATATTTTCAACACCCATTTTTATATCATATTCTTTATTTTCAATTTGAATGGTAAGAACATCTAGAAGATGTTTATCTGTTAATGAGACTTCAAATTGCGATAACAATTAAAATAGACTGGACCATTACAAAGACTGGTTTGAACTAGTCCTATTAGGGAAACATGAAATCTATTATAATCTTTGTTATATTGTTTAATATCCTTATTAAGGAGTTATATATTTTCATACATCTGAGAGATAGGAATTGTTCTCTCAACAGTTTTAATAATTGTTTTTTTTATTGTAAATCAAATATTCCAATTTCATAAACATGACTAGGTTTAACCTTAGGAAGAGACCAATTTTTTAAATGTTCTGCAAGATTGCTATATGCAAGTTCAATAGTGTTCTTAACATTATCTTTGTTATTTTTATCTTTCCTAGCACTAGAGGTACTAGAGTCAATTCCTAATGCTCTAAGTATTAGACTCTCATATAATCTATAAGATTAATCTCTTTTTAGCACGTCTGTCAACGATTTACGTCAAGAATATAGAATTACAATGCCTTCACACGGCTACAACGTTCCTTTGCAAACCACACGACTTGGGTGACGTCCCACTCAAGCTTATCAAGTCGCCGCCTAGTCGTCGACTAGGCGACGCTTAGTCGTCCGAGCGGTATAAAATTTCAAGGCGTCGGGGCGACTTGGGTTCACAGCAGGAAGTCGAGCAATCTGCAGACGATTCGGACGACTTGGTCGCCTATTGAGCGACTTGGACGACGTGAGTGCTAAGCGGGTGACTTGCTAGAGTGGAAACCCTACAAACCAAATCGATCGATCGATCGAGCAGAGGGAGAGAGGCGACTCGCGACGGCAACTCAATCCGGCGACTTCGGACGGCTTGACTTCTCTTCTCCTAAATTTCATTGCGACTCACTGCTTCTTCTCCGACATTTCGCGACCTCCTGTATGCTTCTCCTCTTCTTCTTCTTTCTATTTCTCCTCTTCTTCTTCTTCTTTTCTCTGTTCACGACCTCCCAGATATGTCTTGTTGACCCAAATTTTAACAATTATGACCACAATCGGTGTGTGAATTAGAAAGAAAGAAAGGAGAGATTAGCCATGCTACTGCGAATCCGATGTAATGAATGAATGTTGTATAGTTGTATACAACTACTGTACTAAGTATTATATATTTTATATATCACGGTAAATTGCGACATATAATTTATATGAATATTATATTATATGCATGATAAATAAATATTAATATTATATATATAATAGAATAAATTAGTATTATATGTTTTATTATTATACTTTATTATATTAGTATAATATTATATTTATCTTTTCACTTATATAATAAAATATTTATTTATATTCATGAAATATAAATTTAATATAATCAATAAACATATTTATTTATTATTCATGAAAATTAAATTTAACATAATTAATAAATATTTTAACTTTCAATTTTAATTTTTTATAAGTGATTTAATTTTTAGTGTTTTATTTTACTATTGAAGTTAAATTTACCAATGTATCTACTTGTTATATTTGTTCAAGTATATGTTTTGAGTCTATGAAATGTAATGTAGTGTTAGTTATATAATATATTCGTAAGTAATTTTTTTATGTTTAGTGTACCTGTGAATTGAGCTATATATATAATATTTATTTATAAAATGCACATTGTAAATAATTCATCGCTTTATGGACGACTAGTCGGGCGCCTAGTCGACTAGTCGCTTAAGCGGTCGGCCACCGACTCGCCTCGACTTAGAGCCTTAACAACTATGGACTCCCACTAGATTAAGATCACTCTAATAAATTATATAACTCAAGGCTTGAGTTACGCCTTAAGTTAGGTTTGGAAGGCTCCAAGGAGCACTCTCCTCCCATCTTTCATGTACTCCCCCTCTTTTTCTTTGTATATTATGCAATTATTATAAAATTCCAATATTATTCAGAAGTTTTTGATTTTCATTCTCCATCTGAGGATTTCCCGAAAGAGAAAACCATTCTAATAGTTTGAGGTATGACTTAATCCCCACAAAGACATGTATATAATTTTGATTTTATATGTTTGCATAGATATCTGTTCATATTTGATGTATGTTTATATGTTTAGTTCATAGTCGGTCCCATCCCTACTTTGGTATCTTATTTTAACTTTTTAGACTATTATGAAACTTATGTTTGTGTGTTTATAAAATAAAAATAATGCAATTTATAAATTGACAGTTATATATAGCTAAAGTTGGTCATATGATATGAGGTTAACCGGTCCATTTCTAAATTCAACACACATTTATTTTCATTATGTATTTATACCTAAAAAAATAAAAATAGTATACTTGAATTTTCCCACATTTATGACTTTTATTTATTTTATAAAGATAGAGGGAGAGGAAAACAAAAACACCATCCTTGGAACTGTGCCACTGTTCACATTCTCTTATTCCTACTCTTACTCTTCCATTCTCACCCTTTTATTCCTATTTTTACTCTTTCATTCTTTCACAACTTCTTTTACTTTTACTCTTATGTTGCGTTTGGATTAAAAAAATATAATAGAAGACAAAATAAAATAATTTTAAAGCATTTTAAGTATATGTTTGGTTGTCAGTGGTAGTGGATGTTGTCGACAAAATTATCATATATATTCGTTCTATTAAAATAAATTTTATTCCACATTCTCCATATGAAATAAAAAAATAGAGAGAGATACAATGAATTTTCATTCTATTTGAATGATTTATCCTTCAAAATGATCATCACGTAATGTGTTAGATAAATTAGTGCATCATAATGGTGGATAACTGAATTGAACTCTTGTAAGTTGTAGTGCATAGAAGATGTTTTTAAGGCTGTAAACGAGCCAAACAGTTCGGGTTTGACTCAAAAAAATACGAACCAAACTCAAATTCGTTAATAATATGATTCAAATTTGAGTATTAAAAATAGTTCGAATAAAAATATGAGTAAAACCCGAACAAGGTTACACTCAACTCATTTAAACTCGTTTAAGATTTAAATTACTCGAATTCTTGATTGTGATTCAATACATGTTTTATTAATACAGATTCGATTAGATGCTCAATACATTCTCTTATAATATATACAAATTTAAATCATTGTGATTTTATATTTGTAAAGTGTAATAGTAAATATATTTTTTCATTTCTAAGTAAAATAACAAATTCAGTTTATGATTATATTTATTATAAAACTAGTTATTATGTGAAGACTTGGATTCGAGCTTGAATTTGAAGCTCGTGAGTAGTTTGAATATAATTCGACCCGAGTCGGATCAAGTAATAAATATTCGAGTCAAGTTGAATATTAGTAAAAAATTTCAAATACAATTCGAATTCGAGTCTAATTCGAGTCTGTTCGCTTCGGTTTAACTCGTTTACACTCTTAACTGTATTAGATGCATGTTATGCATCATAATTTTAAAATAAATGCTACAATATGAATTGACTTGCTAAAATATTTTGGGTTTTTCAAAAGTAGAGATATTTGTAAGGGGGGAAAATGTTTATATGAAGCTCTCACATTCCCAAAATTATCCTTTAATAAAAGCACAACAAAACAAATATTACGCCCCTCTATCATGAAAGTAAGACCCACTTTCTTCTCACGTGAGAGAGTACGGCATAAAACATATTGCTAACCTAATTTCATTCTTTTCCTTGCAACTCTCAAACAAAATTGTCAAAAATTTATTCAATTTTTCTCACATAATAAAATCACAAACAACATAATTAATGAAAAACTTACAACACTTTAATCCTTTAATTTATTTTTCCTTCAAAACTCATACACAAGGCTCAATACTTTATGCACCCTCTTTAGGCCTAAACTCAATGCCCTCAACAAGAAGCCCACTCTTAGCATGAAGCCGTTCAATCTCCATAAACCTCATCTCAACCTCACCATCATCTCCTCCATCATTAATAAATTCCCCTGTTTTGATCTCCATCCACCCGTCCTTCCTATTACGAGAAATTCAACATTCTGATTATTACGCACACTCTTTTGTGGCTGGATATAAACGGTGTTGCATTCAACCCATGGAACATCATCTCTTTCGTTTACAAATCTGACAGATGTCCTTGCAAAAACAAGCCCGTAAGACCTGTTTGCTAATGTGTATACGAGATATGTTTCGTAAATTGTCTTAGGAGAGAGAATTTGAGTGTTGATCTTGCCTCGAATATCGAGCCAAAAGGATAAAAGTTCAGCAACTTCTGAGAATCTGGAGTGCATATGGGGTGCCCATCTCCAGTAAAGTGAAGTGTCTCCCCATGAGATTGAAAGTTGCCTCGCTCCAAGCATGTAACACTTCTTGCCACTCTTTGTCTAGATAAAAACTCTGTTTGAAAAAATAAATAAATCAATAGTCATACTAATTGTAGAGTATATGTAAAAGGATTTACTATATAGATGTTTGTTCTAAGATTTAACCTCAATGTAAAGATTTATATAGATGTTTGTTCTAAGATTTGACTGCAAACCATGATCAGGACTGGATAAAATTAATGTTTATTTCCTATTACTCCTCCTATTAATTTAATATATTTAATTTGCATGAAAATACTCCCTCCGTTCCTAAAAGATTGTCGTTTAAAGTTTTGGCACATGGATTAAGAAAGTATCATTTACTAAATAAAATTTGTTTGAAATTCCATCACTACCCCTTTATAGAAAGTTGAAAACTATTAATACAAGAGAGAGATAATTTCTTAGGACAATGAGAGAAGATAGGGTTAATATAGGAAAGTAAATAATTTATTCTCCTTGAAAGTTGTAAACGACAAGCTTTTTGGAACAAATTTTTTCTTCTAAAACGACAATCTTTTAGGAACGGAGGGAGTAATATACTTATACTGTTAATGCATCCAACTGAAAATCAATTGGTACCAAGTAGAGAGGCTTCCCAACATAGAGACATGGCATCGAATAATGTGCAAAATCTGAGATGTGCAATGTTAGGCCACGTGACTATGAATTGGGAATAACGAATTTAGCTCTCATACCATATTAAAACATCTAACTTAAAACCAATTGTTATTTAGTGGAGAGCCTTCAAGTATATGTAGCAAACTTTCAGGTCTAATTTAATATACTCTATTTGTTTCTAAAAAATTATCGTTTAAGGTTAATGCACACAAATTAAATAATATAATTAATAAATAACGAAAATACTATACTACTCTTATTAATTGTCTCAACCAATTATTCTCTTCCCAATGTTTCTTATTCAATTCAACCAATTACTTCTTATTCAACCAATTACTACTTGGATTATAGCATTGAATTGAATAAGAATCATTGTGAAGAGAATAAAGCTTTAAATAGGAGAAATTTTTAAATAAGGGTAAAGTAGGAAAAAAAGTAGCTAATTTGTATTGATAAATTCAAAACGACAATCTTTTTAGAACAAAAATTACTTCCTAAAACGATAATCTTTTAGGAACGGAGGGAGTATATAACTTTAACCCAATATAAACCATTCTTTAAAAGGATAGATGCAATAATATTTTTCAAAAGAATAAACGAAAAAGGAAGCTCATTTTTTCACTTCCCAAGGCATATAAGCTCCTTGTTTCATAACATTTGTTTCAATTTGAGTGTTTGAAATGGACTCTTGTCATATTGACTAGTACAGTTGTTGTAGCACACATTACATGAGCATATTAATATACTACCTCCATTCTAAATAAGATCAATATTAATTTTTTTTAAATTAAATTTTAAATATTGTTAAATTCAAAATTAACACAAATTTATGTAAATACAATTATGAAAATTATAAATTATTTACAAATATTACCAAGTAAAAGATTTATTATTTTAAAATTTTAAATAAATTATGTCAATTTTAAAATTAAAAATATCTTTCATTAATTTTTAAAAGTACATATTTATTTTATAATTCCGAAAGGGAATATATCTAGCGGTTTTGAAGTTGCAAAATTGGTTTACAATATCAATCTGTCTCTCGTAAATGAATGTGCCAAATTGCGTAGCAAACGTGGTAAGGTGGCCTAGGAATAGACAATAGTTATATCCGAGTTGGTCCACGAACCATCAAATTCTAGTAGTTAACATGAAGTTAACTTTTATTAATTAACCAATACAATGTCGACACGCAGGCCAGAAGGTAATCTCTCTATGCGTGTAAGCGTACTTGTCAATTGACCAGCTTATCATAAAACTTATGATAACCGAATCCAAATTCTATCTATTGTCAAGTGATTGAGGTTCAAACGACTGATTCACCCTCCACTAACCCTTTCTCTAAAGATATTCATCCCAAAACCATATGTCAGATATTCACGCCAACTAGGATTTATTGCGAAAGTTTACCTTGATGATTTTTTTATTGTCAATTACGTAGATAAGTATTACTTGCTATTTATTTTTGAAAAAGTGTGTAAAAGTGGTGACTTCCTTCCTATAATTCATATCAATCCCAATAATCTCATATATTGATAAGTCTCACAATTATAATTGAGTATATAAATTTATCGCAATATATAACAAGACTATTTCCTAAATCAATCACTATACATATCTATTACATCCATCATACAAATTATAATTTTAAATTGTTGGCAAAAAGGGAGATTACCCTATTGTAGTTGTCCACTTTTAAACATTTGACAATTGAACTTTAAAATTTTGATTTTAACCAATCAAACTAATTAAAATTTCTTAATCAAGTCATTTTGTTAAATTTATGTAACGACCGTCAAATTGATTCATTGATTCACAGGTTTTCATATGTGGTACGAAAAAATAAATAATAATTAAAAAAAGAAAAAAAAAAGAAGAGAAATGAGGTGAAGGATTAAGAATGACGAATAGATATTTTTTTAATGAATTTTGTTCTGTTTTGGTTAGTGGGCTTGGATACTATCTAGCTCTTTTTCATCAAATCAGGTCTATATCCCTTCTAATCAACTCCAAATTAAAAATGTTATCAATTAATTGCATCAATTTATCCTTTAAACTTGATTATAGTGTTTTTAGTGCTCTTTGGGTTTGATGAAGATGAAGAATGGTTTTGATTAAGAAGAAAAAGAAACCCAGATTAAGAAGATAGTCAAATTTTTTTTTTTTGTATTATTCTCTTAACATGTAACTAATGTTTTGATATATTTTTTATTTATTTATTCAGACTTTTAATTATTTTTTGACACATAATTATTGTTTTTATTTTTGTATTTAGTTTCAACCGCCACGTAGATAAAAATTTAACAGACGTTCAATGTATCTAACAGAGTGGTTCAATTACAAAATTTTAAATAATTTAATGGGTTGATTGTATATTTTTAAAGTTCAGTTGTCAAATGCTTAAAAGTGGGTAATCCCCCTTTTTGCCTTTAATTTTTGAGTAAAGTTCAGATCACCACCTGGGGTTTGGGGTCTTTCCCACTTAACCATCTGTAGTCAGTAAAGCTACATTTAAACTCCCGACTTTTTGAGTTGAAGTGAAAACGTCACCTTTTTCATCCAACTTAACCGTGCGTGTATGTCAGACGCCAAAAGCGCGCGAGAAAGGGCTGTAACGATAAAAAAAAAATTTGTTAAATATCTGAAATACCCCCTTCTTCCTCTTGGCTTTTAAAATACAGAATCATTTTGTTCTACCCATTTCAGCTCCATCGCAGATCAACTTATTTATTCCCTATTTCAATCCAAAAGTGATTTCAATCTAACACCTAAATGGGAACCTTTAATTGACAACAAAACAAACCCCACTTGATCAGAGTTTTTCCCAGTAGGGTAGAACGCAAAAACCCAACTTGAGTCGGGGCAGCGGAGTAACTGAAGGGAGTTTTGGGGCAAAGGGGTGCGAGAAATTTGTGGGCCAAATCGAGAGCCAATGGAGGAGCCGGTGGATGGGAGGATTGAGTCAGAGGATTCGAGGAATCTAGATATACAGAGAGATGAGAAAAAGGGGAAGGAATTGGAGAATAGAGAGACTGGGAGATGGCGAGATGGGTTAGCGTTTCTGGAGAAGGGTTGAAGATTAGAGGTCCAATCTCCGCTTGAAGTCTCTCCAATTACCAGGTATTGCACCTTCCTGCCCTTGTTTTGAGCCATTAAATTGCAGTGAATAAGACTTATGTGTGTTATGGATTGAAATTTGGAAATATTCGTGTGCTTAATATACACGCTGCGTTGAGATCATTGTTAAAAGGACTTTCTCAGGTTTGTTCCTCTTTAAATTCTAGGGAATTCTTTTTATTTACTGTTAAATTTGGTATATGCTAATTTAGTTTTCTCTAGAATACCAATCTCAAATTTGCTTCATCTTCGATTTCTCTAGAGACCCAATCCACAAACCCAGAAAAACCCATTTCTCAGAATTGGTTAAAACCCAGTACTAGAGACTCCCCAGTTGTCCGTGCTCTGTTTAAGAATCTTTCTGTTTTTGAACGAGCTTTGATTGGTGCAGGTGGCGGAGGAATTGCAGGGGCGTTCACTTATGTGTGTCTTTACCCACTTGACACAATCAAAACTAAGCTACAGGCTAAAGGGGCTAAAGATATGTATGATGGTGCATTTGATGCTATTGATAAGACCTTCAAAAGCAAAGGGATTTTGGGGTTTTATAGTGGTGTTTTGGCGGTAATTGTTGGTTCTACATTTTCTTTTGCTGTGTATTTTGGTACTTGTGAGTTTGGGAAGTCCATTTTATCGAAAATTGAATATCCTGATGTGCTTATTCCTCCGACTGCTAGTGCAATAGGGAATATTATATCATCAGCTATAATGGTGCCTAAAGAATTGATTACTCAGAGAATGCAAAACTGGGGCTAAAGGGAGGTCTTGGGAAGTATTATTGAGGATTCTTGAGAAAGATGGTTTATTCGGTTTATATGCTTGTTATTCTGCTACATTGCTTAGAAATTTACCTGCTGGTGTATTGAGTTAGAAATTGTAGGATTAGTAATTGAAGGTGCTCTTTATTGTTTTAATTGTATTCGAGTATGAATTTTCTCCAGTTTGGAATTACTTAGCAATTAATGGCCAACATGTTACCTTCCCCATCTCATCTGTCGTTTTCAATATATATATGGAGGGTAATTAAGTCTTTAGCCAACTCAAGTAACGGAGTTAAGACGGAAAGCATTTATTCATTTCAACTCAAAAAGTCGGTAGTTTAAATGTAGCTTTATACGGGTGGTTAAGTGGAAAAGACCCCAAACCCCAGGTAATGATCTGAACTTTACCCTTAATTTTTTTGTCAAATGCATAGCCCTTACTTCTTCAAAATATTATGCATAGCAAAATGCAATTATTTTGGAACAGAAAACAGTAAATTTGAGTTAATTTTTTTTATAATCTTTC
Organism: Panax quinquefolius; assembly: GCA_020205615.1. Classification (NCBI taxonomy): domain Eukaryota; kingdom Viridiplantae; phylum Streptophyta; class Magnoliopsida; order Apiales; family Araliaceae; genus Panax; species Panax quinquefolius. The sequence goes on along the minus strand of CM035171.1, from coordinate 111,630,129 downwards.
CTATAGAACTAATGAGTGTCGCTTAAAAGTGTTAAAGTATTATTAAAACAATTATAAAAGTGTTGTTTTCTTCTAACAACCTAAATTTAGTTTGGCAATATCAACGGACATAATTTACGGTGTAAAAACTCCGAAACTCAGGTGTAATGAAATTATACACAAAATAAGGAAGGAAAAGTAAGGACAAAGATACTACTGACTGAAGGACAGAAAGAGTTTATTGAACAATGTAGAGAAATTTGCATAAATTTGGATAAATTACCAAATTGCCATCGACAAGGAGGATAGGAGAGTCGCATAGAAGGAAATAGAGTTGCTTTTCGGTGACGTAGTTCACCGGAGAGACCGATCTGGCGATGATATCGAGGTAATTGGACGGCAGGAATCTGTCCCAGACACCGTCCGAATCGGCCGCCGTTCTGAAACCCCGTGAGATGGACGATGCTCTGCACGCATCCCAAGGCGAGGTAAGAGATAGAATCTCCGATAAGCATCCCTCCGGCAAGTCGGAGAAACTGGTAGAAGTTGATCCGGCATGTCCTTGTTCTTTCTCCATGTTTATCGCTTTCAAACTCTTGGCGGTGAATACTATTTCCCTTTTGTAGTTGAGTTTTAATTAATAGAGTAAAAACGGTGAGCTGAGGTACTAGAACTAACAAACGGGCGGCCGGGCCGGGTCGGGCAAAAAACTCGGATTTTGATGAATTAGAATTATGAGGCATGTGGCGGGCCAACCCGGCCCGCGGGCTTCTCCCTATAATTTTTTTTTTACAAACTCTTTGCTACACCAGAAATAGTAATAATAATAAATATTAAAAATAATTAAATAATTAAAAATAAACAATAATACAAACAAACACGATTAATTAATTACCTACATTAACTACATATCTCAATCAATTAAAATTTTAATAGTATTATAAATTAGTATTATTAATTAATTACCTACATTAACTACATATATTAATTATAGTTTTCAATTATAGTTAAAATATATTAAAGATTGCATTAAAAATAAATAGTTGTTGTAGCTCAGTTGTGTTAAACTCTTATTTATTTATTCTGATCTTTTGTGTTCAGCCTCACAACCCATGAGTAAGTAACATTTTTTTTTTTTTAAAAAAAGTTCATGGGCCGTATGGTAATTTGGTACGCATGTAATTTGGCCAAAAGGCCCGAATTTTGGTGGACTAGAAAAGTGTGGCCCAAAGCTTTATTTTTGGTGGTAATTTGGGTTCCTGCCGTTGCAAGTCTAATTACAATTGTTATTAATACTATTATTATCATTCGTGGAGTAAGTTGATGTGTTTTAAGGTTATCTTTGTTTGTAAGAATAGGAATATTAATACCAAGTTCAATAGTTTTTTATTATAATTATAATTTCGAAGTTATTTTAAAATTAATAGTTTTAGGATTATAATCATGAATTATAAGAGTATTATTAATTCCTATTATTGATATAATGGTGGTGGCACAAAACCTTCATGACTAAGGTGGTGTTTGTATGTGTCTGAATGACTCTTAATTCATCTGTCTCTGATTCCCCGACAGCAAGAATATTCCCCGACAGCAAGAATATTCCACGACCAAACGAATATTCCACGACAACAATGAATATTTTATAACCACTTACTTATTTGAAATATTTGCGCATTTTACACATAACTAACCACATTAATCAAAACAACCCTTACTATTTCAAAATAATAAATAGAGGAAATTCAATTTTATTTATAATAAGTTGGGGTCTTACAACCTCCCCTCCTTATAAAATTTTGTCCTCGAAATTGACGTACGTACCTGGTGTTTCGAAAAGGTGAGGATACCTCGCTTTCATTTCCGTTTCCAACTCCCAGGTCATTTCCTCAATAGCATGATTCCTCCACAAAACTTTGACTTGTGGTATGACCTTTGTCGTAGGGACATGCTCCTTCCTATCCAAGATCTTGACAAGTACCTCTTCGTACGTTAAGTCTTCGGCTATCTCGTCCGGTTCTAACTCAATAACATGGTTCAGGTCTTTCACATATTTACGAAACACTAATATGTGAAAAACATTATGAACATGAGACATACTTGGAGGTAACGCGAGTGTGAGACCCCAAATTTTATGAATAAAGATTTAAATTTCTCAAAATATTTTTTTAAATATTATGGTGTAGATTTGATATAATATTATAGTTGTGGGTAGTATTTATAAATTTTGCAAAGTAAGCAAGTGGTTATATAATATTCGATTGGTCGGGGAATATTCGTTTTAATAGGGAATATTGTACGACGGCACAATCATTGGTGGACCCCACAATGGAAGTATTTTCGTAGTTAGAAATGACAAAATTATCTTTCTATAAAAATAACGGCGGAAGTTTTACCGTTAAAACTGTTGAACTACCCGGTAGTAAAAGTACGATGTCTGGCGTGGTTGCGTAAGTAGCACACGGTATTGATTATTGATGCTTACGTGAGAAGTCACTCAGTTATACTCAATTATTGCTACAGTAATTGATGCATCATATCTCTCATATTATTGATTCAATTATTGTTACAGTATCATCTGCATAATATGATATATTATTAAATCAATAATTGAGATGACAAAGTTATTCATATTATTATTTGCAATATTGACAATGTCTAGAAGTTCTGTCAAAGAGAGGTTTGGTCACCTAATTGCGCGCCAATAATAAGGAGAAATCCTTATCGGAAAGCCCCCTCTTTCCTGGGAACGACCTGATTGTTAAATATTGTGAATTATAATATTAATGATGAATAAGTTCGTATTGATTAAAGATGAATTTTATAGTTCCATTGTATTAGAATTATTTGTGTTAGTGGAAATTGACATTTATTTCGATAATAATTGATGTCTGGAGGTTATATTGTTCAATCGGGTATTCGGGGCACTTTTCGTGTCAGAGTACTATTCACGAGTTACTATTCATGAGTTACTATTCACGAGTTATTATTCATGAGTTACTATTCACAAGTTACTATTCACGAGTTACTATTCACGAGTTATTATTCACGAGTTACTATTCACGAGTTACTATTCACCCGATTACTATTCACTCTAATATTAATCACTCGGGTATTTGGGACACTTTTTGTGTCGGGGTACTATTCACAGGGGTACTATTCCCGAAGTACTATTCACGGGGTATTATTCACCCGAAAAATATATTTTATTTTCAGTCTAAATCATTTTTGGGTACAATATTATTCCATGAGGAGATGTCTTTAATTTTTCGAATAGTTGGTTGAAATTATAATAGTAAATCAATATGGATCGTTGGTTTAAAGTTTTAATAGTAAAATCTTTTTATATAAAATGTAATACTTTAATAAAGTTATTCATAAATAGAATATATTATATTATATTATGCATAGTGTTTTGCATAGTAAAATCTTTTTATATAAAATAGAATACTTTTATAAAGTTATTCTATAAATAAAATATATTATATTTTATTATGCATAGTGTTGCGTAAAGTGTCTGCGATAGTGTTTTGCATAGTAAAATCTTTTTTATATAAAAGCGAATACTTTTATAAAGTTATTCGTTTTATTAGATTATAAATAGAATATATTATATTTTATTTAAAAGATTTTGCTTTAAATATGGATCGTCCGATTAAAAGTAAATCAATCTGACCGTTCATGAATTAGTTACTATGCAATCCATTCTTTTTATAAATAAAGCTCATTCCTTCATTATTTTTTACTTAATTCACTTTGAAACTTCTAGATAGAGAAACTATAGAGAGAGTTCTTCTTCATAATCTTAAGCGTATTTCTTTAGAGTTTAAGAAAGCTTTGAACGTAGTACAAGTTTTCTTCTTCGTATATCCTCGCCTACCAAATTTAATACTCTTCTTTCAAAGGTAGGGATATTATTTGTTGTACTACTTCGTAAGGGTATTATTTCTTTTGTATTCATGAAGAGAACTTCATTATTCCATTATTTATTATTCTCACTGGAATAACTTTGATACGCTGCTACCCAATACTTGGTGAAATTCTTCCATTATTCCATTCTTATTATTCTCATTTGGAATAACTTTGTTTATCTGATCTGCATCATGGTGAAATTCTTCTAATATTCCGCTCTTTATCGATCTGTTTAATATCCATCTCATATGCGTTCTGTGGGACTGATTCCATTATTTATTATTCAATTTATATATCATGTCTACATGCGTTTATCTGGGACTGGTTCCATTATTTATTATTCGCATGCTTATATCTTTGTTTATCGCGTTCACGCGGGACCGGTTCCGTTATTTAGTATTACATTGGAATAACTTTCTATCACCAAGTACCACATGCATTGTGATTTCATTGTTATTCCATTCTTTATTATTCTGTTGAAACATCCCGCCGGTCTTAATTTCACTTTGACTGGTTCCGTTATTATTATTACTGTTGGAATAACTTTGTCATCTGGCACCGCATGCATGGTGATTTCTTTTGTAATTCTATTCTTTATTATACTCAAGGTTGGTTAAATTTTTGACTTCTATACTCCATGAAATTAGTGAAATATCCTTGATATTTAAGCTTTCATCCAAAGATCTTTTCATGGAAATATTCTTACGAGCATTCTTGAATTTTACTCTCTGAAAAAGTATCATGTTGACAATTTAGACATTATTAGTTCCTAAATAAATTAATTCTTGAACATGTTTTATTGAACTCTTATATCATTGTCATCATCCTCATGTTTATATTATGTTGAAAGTCATTTGTGGCTTTTGTAGTGCATAGATGGACTTGGTATGATTATGACTGAGGATTATTCGATATAATCATGGCCAGTAATGTTACAAATGATGTGGAAAAAGTCCTCATTGCCCATAGTGCATTGATGGACGATTTTTTGGTATGATTATGGCTATGGATTCTCTTGACCAAGGGTGCGAATGAATTGTTTTATGGCATAATCGGACCGATTGATGAAAACATGATTATCTTTGGCGCGTGGTGCATGGATAATTCATGGTCGTGATACTTAAAGAATATCCTTGGCACGTAGTGCGGGGATGATTTGATGATGTGGATTATTTATTAAGGCTTGAGTCTCGTGATAAAAGTGATGAAAACCTTTTAAATCATAGAAGATAGTAGATTTTATTCTCTCTTGACTCTTCTAATGGATTGCTTGTTCATTGCCGCAGTTAAACTTGATGATTGTTATATTGTATCGGTTTAACATCATTGAAGGCTAACGATAATTTATTCTGCATTATCTTAGTCATAATATTTCTTCTTGAAAGCTAGTTGAGCTCACCCTTTTACTTTCATTATTCTCTTCGAAAATGAGAACGTAATGAGGGACTAGTCGGAAACAGTGATGGTCCTAGATGGTGCATTAGTAGTCCTCACTATTCTGTGAAATAGTGTGACAATAAATGTAATGAGGACCCCATTGAGTTTGTATATTGTCTAGATGACAATATTTGTATTAAAACTCACAGCATATGTTTAGTCGTATTTTACACAACTGTTGTATAATTAAGATTGTATTTGTATTCTGTACCATGTATTTGGCGACTCAGAATAGGTGATGTATACCTGTTTTGGGGGCGTCACAGTGAGTCTATAGGCCACATTTCCTACTCGGTCAAGAATCTGAAATGGACCAATAAATCGTGGATTGAGCTTTCCTCTCTTCCCAAATCTTGTAACTCTCTTCCATGGGGCAACTCGCAACAATTCATGATCCCCAATACTAAATTCCACGTCCTTTCGATGAAGATCCGCATAACTCTTTTGTCGATCTTATGTCGTTTGTATACGTTGTCGAATCATTTGGATCTTTTCCGTAGTCATACATACCAACTCGGGTCCCAACAATGTTGCTTCACCCACCCCATCCCAACATATTGGAAAGCGACACTTTCGTCCATATAATGCTTTAAATGGAGCCACACCTATACTTGCCTGATAACTGTTGTTGTAAGAGAATTCCACCAACAATAAATACTTATCCCAACTCCTTTTGAAGTCTAGGACACAAAGTCTTAATAGATCTTCAAGAGTTTGAATAGTTCTCTCTGATTATCCGTCCGTTTAAGGATGGTATGCCGAACTGAATCGTAAATCCGTGCCCATAGCTTTTTGCAAGCTAACCCAAAATCTTGAAGTGAATCTTGGGTCACGATCCGAAACTATGGATACTGGCATGCTATGCAGTCTCACAATCTCATCTACGTACATACGAGCAAGACGTTCAAGGGAATAAGTCTCCCGTATTGGCAAGAAATGAGCAGACTTGGTTAATCTATCAACAATAACCCAAATACTCCCTCCGTCCCAAATTATCTGCCGTTTTAGCAGAAAATTTTTGTCCCACAATATCTGCTTTTTCAAGATTTCAATGCATTTTTTCCCTTTATTTTCCAAGTTTGCCCCTTTACCTTAATTATTGATAGTCATTACTCATTCAAGTCTCTCCTCTTTTTTAAGCATCCTTTTCATATTCCCGCCAATAAGAATGTGATTGCCAAAGTTATGCTTCTTAAAAGACCTTGGCACACTCTTCCATGGACAATCTCTTTTTACTAAAGCCTTAATTGCAGAAAACAAAAAATTAGCACATAAGGGTATTTTAGTATTTTTATCACACATATTGGTATGTGTGTAGAACTCTAGAACAGCAGATAATTTGGGACGGAGGGAGTAGCATTTATGCCTTGAGAAACCGTGGGAAGACCCGTAACAAAATCCATGGTAATGTGTTCCCACTTCCATTTCGGGATCTCAAGTGGTTGCAATGGACCCTTAGGCACTTGATGCTCTGCCTTTACACGTTGACAAGTTAAACACCTCGAGATAAACTTTGCAATCTCTCTCTTCATATTGTTCCACCAAAATGTATGTCGAAGATCACGATACATTTTGGTACTTCCAGGATGGATTGTAAATGGTGTATTGTGTGCCTCCATCACGATCTTGTACTTCAAATCGTAATCATTAGGAACACAAAGTCCGGAGGTGGACTCGAAGTATTCCTTCTTCATCGATTCTTGCTTCTGGAATAGCACCTTCTTGCACTTTCTTCTTCATACGCATCAGCTCCGGGTCTGTGGCTTGAGCAACTTTACTTTTTCGATTAAAGTTGGTTCTATACGTATACTTGACATTATTGCATGGGTCCCCGGAGTCTTGAATTCTATCTTCATCTTTTGTAAATCACACCAAATGGGCCTTTGTGTTGACAACATCACACTCGTTCCTGCGTATGATCTTCTACTCAATGTGTCGGCTACCACGTTCGCTTTTCCAGGATGGTATTGAATGGTATAGTCGTAGTATTTCAACAGCTTGAGCTAACGTCGTTGCCGCATGTTGAGTTCTTTTTGGGTGAAGAAATATTTGAGGCTTTTATGGTCTGAATATATCTCCACTTTCTCCCCATATAGATAGTGTCTCCAAATCTTTAGCGCGAAAACGACTGCTGCCAACTCTAGATCATGAGTAGGATAATTCCTCTCATATTCTTTAAGTTGTCGCGAGGCATAGGCTATGACTTTCCCACGTTGCATGAGAATACATCCTAACCCTTTGCACGAAGCATCATTGTAGATAACAAATCCATCCGAACCGGATGGTATTGTCGAAAGCAGTCTTAAAATGAGTCTCCTCTTAAGCTCTTGGAAACTCTCCTCGCATTCCTCGCTCCATACGAATTTTATATCTTTCCGAGTCAGCTGAGTTAATGGAGTAGTGATTCGAGAAAATCCTTCCACGAATCTCCGATAATAACCAGTTAAGCCTAGAAAGCTACGTACTTCGGTCACCGACTTCGGTTGTTCCCAACTTTGTATTGCTTCAATCTTCGCCGGGTCAACAGATACTCCATGTTTTGACACCACGTGCCCAAGGAATGCTACGTCCTCAAGCCAGAACTCGTATTTCTTCAGCTTGGCATAAAGCTTGTTATCACGAAGCCTTGCAGTACCAGCTTCAAATGGTGTTCATGATCTTCACGGCTTTTTGAATATATGAGGATGTCATCAATAAAGACAACAACGATCTGATCCAAATAATCCTTGAATACTCGGTTCATCATATCTATGAAAGCCACAGGAGCATTAGTCAATCCAAAAGACATGACTAAGAATTCATAATGCCCGTATCGAGTTCTCAAGGCGGTCTTTGGAATATCCTCGCCTAATCTTCAAATTGATGATATCCGAATCGAAGATCGATTTTTGAAAAGAATTGTGCTCTTTGTAAATCGGTCAAACAAGTCATCAATACGAGGTAGCGGATACCTATTCTTGATGGTGACATGGTTCAATTCCCGATAGTCAATACAAAGTCGCATACTCCCATCTTTCTTCTTTACAAATAAAATAGGAGCACCCCAAGGAGATGTACTAGGACGAATAAAACCGATGTCCAATAACTCCTGTAGTTGGACCTTTAACTCCTGAAGTTCAATAGGAGCCATTCGATATGGGGTTTTAGAAATGGGCTTTGTACCAGGTTCAAGATCAATAAAGAATTCAACTTCACGTTCCGGGGGTAGACCAGGAAGTTCTTCAGGAAATACGTCAGGAAAGTTACTAACAACATGAATATTATTCAAATCTGACGTGTCTTTATTCAAATCCATAACATGGGCTAAGAAAGCTTGACATCCGTTTTTTAATAAACGAATGGATTTATGGCTTGATATAATAGTGATTGATTTTAATGGTTTAGTTGCTTGAATTCGAACAATAGGTTGTTTAGGAATATGAAAACTAACAACCTTACGAAAACAATCAATTTTGGCATGATGATTAGTTAACCAATCAATCCCTAAAATTACATCAAAAACAAGTATCTTTAAAGAGATAAGGTCAACAGGTAATGTGATGGTGCCAACTTGGATCAAACAAGATTTATAAACAGTGGATGTGATGAAAGTTTCTCCTAACGGAGTTTCCACAGATAGGTCAAAGTCTAATTTCTTCGGAGTCAAATTTAAACGTTGAGCACAAGTAGGAGAGATAAATGAATGGGTAGCACCGGTATCTAGTAAGGTTTAAACTTCACAAGAATTTATGATTAGCTTACCCGTGATCACCTCGTGTGGGTTCCTCGCATTTTGACCAATCACGACAAACGCTCTTCCAGGAACCGTTGACTTTGACTTTTCTGGGACAACCTTTTGCGTCACCGTCCCCGCTGAACTTGGTTTCGCTACCGTACAATCTCGAGCGATATGTCCTTCCTTTCCATAATTATAGAATACCTTGAACTGTTGTGGGCAGTTTGGACTGATATGTCCTACTTTCTCGCATTTATAGCATATGAACGGTGGTCGTTCTCCTCCCTTGGAACCAGTTGCTACTGGTGCTGACGTCTTCGTATTGTCATTGTTGAATCTCCTCTTTTTAAAATCCCCTTCCGACTCGCTTCTTCTATTTTCATGGCCACGATTACCACTAGAGTGGTTGCCGTTCTTATCCGTATTCTTCTTTCTTCGCTGGTTATCGTTGTTCTGATGACTGCTGTCACCGGTATGATCCTGGTTGTGGTCCCTTGGTTGAATGTACTCGTTATCTCGCTCTAATAATTGAGCCCTGTTGACAACATCTGAATAGAGAGAAAATTTATGTGAAATGAGATATTGACGTATGTCGGGTTTCAAACCTCTCAGAAACATCCGCGGCATACGTTCATCATTCTCCACCAAATGAGGTGCAAACCTGGACAACTCTGCAAACTTCGCCTCGTATTGGGACACCTTCATGTTGTTTTGTTCTAGTCTAATAAACTCCACTTCCTTCATATGACGAATACTTTTAGGAAAGTACTTGTCATTGAACAGTTTCTGAAACGTCTCCCAAGACATGCTTTGAGTCTTGGTATGTATGGACGCTTCACAGATTCCCACTAGTAATCTGCCTCATTACGGAACATAAAGGTGGCGAATGGAACTCTTCTGTTCCTCCGTGCATCCCAAGACATCGAATATCTTGGTAATTTATTTGACCCACGTTTCCTCCTTAATCGGATCCGGCTTTCCCCAGAATTCTGGTGCTCCCAACTCCTTGAACTGCTTGGATGTGACAAACCGTGAATTGCTATCATTTCCTCCTGTATTTTGAACACGAGTCTCCCTCGTCTGATTTTGCATGAACTGCAAAAAGCTTTTAAACATCCCATCATTCATCATCTGCTCATTGGTGTTGTTCACAGGAGGAACATTGCCAGTCTATTGCACGTTCTCCTCGTTGGTGAGTCTGAGCGTCTCCACTTGGTTTCATTTACTCCATCATTAACATTCTCGGTTGCCATTCTTAAATCTCGCCCATAAAACAAGGGTTAATTAAACAAATTAACAAATCACATAATACCCCTATATTATGACCGACCAACAAATAAGCTTAGGTAGGACACACTAGAACCTTCATTCCATACCCCGACTAGTACTCGTTATATTCTCGCCTCCTGAGAAGAAAAATAGAACAAAAAGAAAAAGGGTGAGCTCAACTAGCCCAGTAAAGAATATTATGACTAAGATAATATTGAACAAATTATCGTTAGTCCTCAACATGGAAAAATCTAATAGAATACAATAGACAACCAGTTTTAAATCAATATTCGCAGCGAAAATAATAATTCATTATAAGAGTTTAGTAGAGAATGAAATCTACTATTATCTTTGAATTTAAAAGTCCATCATCAATATTTTATCCCTGAAATATCAATCAATATTCATCTTGAATCAAATATTCATCTTTGCACTACAGGCCAAAGATATTCATCAGTTGATCATGTTCATCTAAACACCTGTTCATCTTTGCACTACGGCCAAAGATATTCATCAAAAATCTTTCATCTTTGCACTATAGGCCAAAGATATTCATTAATATCATCATTTAGGACCGAGGATGATGAAAAATATCATCATTCAGTAATATCCTTTTAATTTAGTAATCAAGGCTAACATTCAAGCTATGTTAATTTCTTACATAACTTTCATTACTCTTCCATGAAAACGATTAAGTATACATCTTCGTTAATATATTAACTATCTAGCTTAATTATCATAAACACTTATATGATTCAAGTACTTTATCTTTTATACCATAAAAAAATTATTCGAAAATTTTGAATTATGTGAAATTCTGGGTTCTCACATTCTCCCCTCCTTATAAGGATTCCGTCCTCGGAATCACCGCTTTCTTTAAAGTTGTATCATCAATTCATTTATATCAACACAATATTAATTTGTGTTTCATATACTAATTTGTGACTTGGGATCTATAAAAGAAAACCATTCACAGTTATATCTACCCAATATTTCTCGCGTAATTCATTTACTCAACTAAATCATTACCTGTCACCACCTCCCCGTAAATTATCGCATCTTGTAATGTCATGTTGAGCGTCGCGCTTTATCGGTCTTTCCAAATTTGGCGAGTCCTTTGATCGCCAATGTTCCACTGCTATTTCCTCTATTGTTGCTTCCTCTTTCTGCATTCTTCTTTGGGCCGATTCTGAATTTGATGTTCTAGCGATCCACATGAAAAAAAACCTGGTATCTTCTTTGGACTTGGATAATTTGGAGAGATGTGTCCCTCTTGTCCACAGTTAAAACACACTCCTTTTCCCTTCAAACACACTCCCTGATGCTTTTTACCGTAATTTGCACATGCCTCACCTTTCTTCCTATTATCTTCTGACTTGTCTCCAAATTCAGTATTGTCCTTCCACTTACGCTTATTAGAGTTACTTCCTCCACTAATACCTCCTTCATTCGTCCTTTTCTTCTTCTCTTGATGATACCTTGACACAGCTTCACTTCCTCCTTCGGCGATGATTGCTTTTTCCAACAAGGCCGAAAATGTCTTAATCTGCAACACAGCTACTTTGTTATATATCCCTGGCTTCAGTCCATTTTCAAACCTTTAATACTTTTCTTACCTCGGTGTCCACGATGTGGAGCAAATCTCGCTAGTTCGTTGAATTTGGCGGCGTGATACTGCCAATCGATATTCTCCTCGCTTCAACTCCAAAAAGTTTACTTCCATTCTTGCTTTGCATACTTTCTCGAGAAATAATTTTTGAAAATAACTCCTTAAACCTTGTCCAAGTTACTCTTTGTTGTACCAAATTCTAGCTTTGTTTGTCTCCCACCAATAATTACCTCACCCTTCATCAAATAGATAGCAAAATCATCTTTTTGCTTCTCCGCTACTCTAGAAATAACAAAAGCTTTCTCTCTCATTTACCCATATACGGGCTTCTATAGGTCAATGGTTCCTTTGAATTCGCGATCTCTACGGCCTTAAAGTCTTTAAAGTTAGCTAATCGATTAGTTTGGTCAATTCACTTCTTCTTTGGGGCTCCGGTTTGCATAGCTTGAGCTAGCATATCTGCGAAGTTCGCATTGGATCGACTTGATCTCCTTCATTATTCACGCATCGCTCCTCCCTTGGTTTACGATTTTGTCGTCTTGGCGGCATTATCTGATGAAATAAAGACTTACATTAATACTTTGTCTTTATGCAACATCTTATTAATAGTAGTCAAAATTTTAAACTTAAACCAATTTCAGCTTCCTGGATTATTTAATCCAGCCTACTGAATTATCAAATTCTTCAGATAATCATCTTAATAATTTAATTCTCAGAATTTAATTACTTATTCAAACATATATTCATATCATTGCATTTATATTCATGCAAATAGTACATAGTACTTATTAGTACATAGTGCAAACTACTACAAACTATTACTATCCCCACGTGACAAAAGTCGGGATTCATTACTACAACTTTACACAAAAAGTTGAGACATAAAAAAAATTATCTTAATATTCATACCAAAGCGAATATTATACTCCAAAAGATTATACTCCTAACACTTAATCTTTCTTCCGTCCACTTCCTCCATCTGTCTTCTTTTTAGGACAAGTCTTAACCCTATGACCCGTTTCACCACATGCAAAACATCCTCCTTTCTTTGGTTTAGGACAATTTGGTGATAGATGTCCTTCTTTACCACAATTGTAACACATTCTTACCCCACATACATTCCCCAATGAATGCTTCTTTCCACACTTGCCACACGCTTGTTTCTTCTTTTGAATGCTGAATTCTCTAAGTTGTTGTTAGTCTTGCTTGTTCTTTTCCTTTTATTACTCTTCTTTTTTCCTTAATTATATATTTAGATGATACATTACACTTAGCCCTCATTCTATCGACTTGTGCCTTCAGATTATGTCGTTCTTCTGTCATCTCGCGTAATGCTCTTTCTGTCTTCCATAATTCCTCCAGGAGAAGTACTTTAGTCCTTAAGTCTTAAACTTCCGCAGATGTTTAACCTTCTTCGATTGCTACTTCACCTTCTTCCCCATCTTTGATCTTTATTTCTGGCTCCACCTTAGTTTCTTTGGAATATATTTCTTCTTCTTCATCCACTCCATCTCGGGGTACTCGTCATGATCGCTTGCTAGATTTACCGCAGGTTCGTCTCTTAAAACTTCCTTAACTGACTCACTCTGAGCTGGCACCTCGGCTAATGGCATTGGTGCAGTTGCTAACACTTTCGTAACCATCTTATCATCTCTTGACATTCTGTTACCAGTTTTAAATAACTTCATTAGTACATCACTATCAAACATAATCCATAAACACTTAGTGTCCCCATATCTTACTATTGATGAACTCTCCTAATCCATCACTTAGAACTCTAAACGAGTTTTCTCTATCCTGTTTATGGTAATATTCCTAAGGCTTTTCTCCCCACCTAAGGTTTATAACCTACAGCTTTGATACCAACTTGTGACGCCCCCAAATCCGGGTTCCCTAACCTCGAGTTTGGTGCTCACGATCCATCAAATATAAAACATCTAACTACTCATTCATTAATGAAAAACATCATTCAGAATATTCCTTAATACAACTTATAACAATATCCCAGGTTAACTAACCTTGACATAACTTACATACCCTTATATTGTCAAAAGGTTAACATAATTAATTACATAATAAAACATAATCATTAAAAGTTGACACTAACTACTCCTGAGCCTTACCTTTGCCTTTATCCCTGTTAGAACCTTCTGCTACATCGGCATTAACTAAAATATTTTATTTAAGCAAGGGTGAGCAACGAGTTTGCCAATGAGTTAAAATATACAATAAATGATATATATCATGAATAGAAGAGTCTAAAACTTCTTTAGAACTTCAACAATAATCAAAAGATTTGAAGTAAATTGAATAATAACTCAATCTCAATACTAAAACTTTCTCCCATTTCATATTTGAATAACATATCGTAGATGAAAGAGTAAAATTCTTTCAAAGATTCAATAATATTCGATTGAATAATAAGAATTAACAATCTTTATGACAATATTCAATAAAGTGAGATATACCCAGTTTTCATCTTTGAGTGATCACAAAAGGATCATAAACTACTAGAGGAATCATTTAGTTATTAAAACTAAACTACCACAATAATATAAATTAGTTATAAAAACTAAATTATACTCTTACGCAAGTACACAGGCTACCAACTCCTTTGTACCCTATATTATGCATAATACTCAATAATAACAAGATGTGGTCGATTTCATTTACATTAAAATTTGTTCATCCCACCTTACATCATGAGTCCGTACCACAACAATATGGTTTGGATTACTTTCAAGAAATACTATGATTTCAATAATTAATAACAATACTAATCTAGCGAAAACCAAAGGCATAGATCTTCCAATAACAATTCAGGTTCATAATAAATGTAACATTTAATGCTTTAACAAATATTAGTCTTGCCAAAACAATTAGCTGAGACATGATTTATAAATAGTTCAAATAATAGAACAAAAATCAATTGCACTACGTGCGAATTACAACAATCATTATAGATGTGAATAACAATCAATAATTATTCACTACCATACGTGAAAAATAGTAACTCAAGTTGAGTTAGGAACTTGTCTGATTCGTTGACTACTGCTACGCAATTTAAGTTAACTTCTTTTGTAAGACCTATCATTGATAAAATCGATCTCTTAATTAGCATCACATATCTTACTCATAGCAATTTAACATGAAATCACATAACCAATCATTAGTAAGTACACTATACTATCTTAGACTTAACACTTACTCGTTCATTTATAAGTTCGTAATATAACTTGACAAACTATTTATGAACTCAGACTTAATATATCATTTCAGTTTCTATTTCAGCAAGCTAAAACAACACTGACATCTCTTCTGACATTTTAGTTTCCCTTTTCAGCAACCTGAAATGTTCATTTCGGGAAGCTGAAATACACTATTCATGAAAATATGAAATCAGCTTATTATTTTCTAATCTTTTGGCCAATCATATATACATATATTCTGTAAGACCCCGAATTTTATGAAATAAAAGTATTCAATTTTTCTATTCAGTAAATGGTTAAATTGATAAAAGTTAAAGTTAAGGGTGATATATGAAATTTTTTTTTTTTTTTTTTTTCAAAATACGCAAGGGGGTATAAAGTATTCATTGTTGTTTAGGGAATATTCGTTTGGTGGTGGAATATTCTTTCTGTTGAGAATATTCGTCTGCGGCCATGCCAGCGATCATTTATGGGGCCCATAATGTAGAATAAGCTTACCGGATGGAGAAAGCGACAAATTTGAGTTTTTATAAATAACGACGTAATCGTTCACGAATTAACACTTGTTGGAATACCCGGTTGGTAAAGTAAAGTAATGCGTTGTTGCGCGTTAGCACACGGTGACAAGATTTTTTTTCAATTATTGATTCTTACGTTGAGAAGGCACTACTCAATAATTGTTACGATAATTCTTGCTCAATATTTTATTTTATTGATTCAATAATTGCTTGTGTTGATATTTTATATTATTGTTGTTCAATAATTATCACCGCACAAAGATTTTCCCATTATCGGATCAATAATTCATATTATTTGAATAATATTATTAGATAGCATTATTGGCAATGTCTAGAAAGTTCACATCGGGAGAGGTTTGGTCACCTAATTGCGCTACCAAGATGAGAGAAATTCTTATTGAAAGCCCCCTCTTCCTGAAGCTACTTTGGTTGTCATAAATGTGATTACGTAATATTATTTGTGAATAATTAATTATTGATTCATATGATAAGAAAATATTTATTTGATGTGGATATAAATGATGGATTTATTTATGTGGTTATAAGTGAAGGAATTAATGATGAGGTGTTTTATCGGTATTTGTCGAAATGGAGAACAAAATATGGAATTTTCGGAAAAATTAGTTTATTACTTGATTTTGTAAAATCCATAACTCTTTGTGTATAATGAGTTAAGAGATGAGCCATATATCAAAAGAAAGCCCTAAAGTAAGTAAGCTAATCAGAAATTTGAATCACCCAAAATTCTTTGTAGATATTTCGTGGTGAAATTTTGAATGAAATCGGTCCGAAGGACTAATAGTTCAAAAAATCGGTGTTTTTCAGCTATATTGCGTGAGTTATAAATTTTGATCCGACTTTGGATCGTTGTAATTTTTGGATATGTTATACATGTATAAGTTGAGTATATGTCCACAAATTTTGAACCGTTAAAATGAACGTATGATTTGTTATGAATTTTAAGAGGTAACTGATTCTAAATTAGGTTTTGGTGGAAAATTCTAGAATTGAGTGGGCCCCACTCTTGGTTGTTGGGGAAGATGGCTGATTTTTGGTGGGTGGAATAGTAGCGGTAAAGCCATCGGAGTTGCGAGTTAAGTCCGCTTTTGCGTCTAACATTTTCCTATAAATAGAGGGCTTAAGTTAGAATTGAAAATCACACCGTAAACAAGTTTTCTCTCTTTCTCTCTATATTATCGAAATTTATTCTTGTGAGTATTTTGAGTATACTTTGAGTATTGTTAGATTTGCAAAGTTCCTTCAAAGACTATATCCTGTGTTTCAACTAGAAGATCTGCTTTCGAGGTAAGGATGTTATTTTCTTCTCGATAATATTATTTCTTCAATATCATTATCTTTGAAATATCGGTTGGAACTTTTTATCAAATTTGAAACTTTTTCATGTCGGGGTTACTATTCATGAGTTACTATTCACGAGTTACTATTCACGATTACTATTCACGAAGTACTATTCATGAAGCGTGAAGATGTTTTTTGTGGAATTTCTATCTTTTGGTGTCGAGATTACTATTCACGTATCTGACCTTATTCACGTATCTGACACTATTCACGAATACGGCCTTTATTCATTCAGAAAAATGAAAATTTTTCTTTTAAATCTAAAATATCTATTTTGGATACTAGCTTTGATTGTATCCATGTTTTGATCATTCTTGAATTTTACACCACTATGATTATTTTGAGGTATTTTTGGACGTGGATAAAATCAATGCAAAGATGAATGATTTACGAAGAATATCTTTGGCTTTATAGTGCAAAGATGAGCAGTGTTTAAATGAATATGACCAACTGATGAATATCTTTACCAAGATGGTGCAAAGATGAATTATTGATGAATATCTTTTGCTCAGAATGCAAAGACGACTGTTGTTGAATATCTTTAAATTTGGTGCAAAAGATGAATTATTGATGAATATCTTTTGCTCGAAATGCAAAGATGACTGTTGTTGAATATCTTTAGCCAGTGAAGTGCAAAGATGAATTATTGATGAATATCTTTGGCTTGTAATGCAAAGATGACCCGTTGTTGAATATCTTTAGCTTTGTAGTGTAAAGATGAACTGTTGATGAATATCTTTGGCCGTGGTGCGTAGATGAATTTATTAGTATGATTATGAGCAGAACCGTGATTTGGTATAACCATGATCTTTGATGTTTCGTGTAAAGACAAGTGATGAAAATTATCTTTGTCTTGGATGAGGAAAGGAATTTAGAACTACAATTACGATTATGAGTTATACACGTGATTGTGGATGAGAAATTGTTGATTGATGTTACGAGGGATAAAACATTGTTGGTGGATTTTTAACATGGAGAAGACAATAGACTTTATAGTCTATTCGACTCTTCTAATGGATTGCTCATTCACGTTTGACTATGGTTGAAAAGTTTTATCATCTACCATATGTTCTAAATCTACGATTTATTCTTGATGAAGACTATTGATAATTTATTTATCTTTAGTCATAATATTCTTTCTCGAGCTAGTTGTGCTCACCCTTTTGTTTCACAATTCCTTTCGTAATAAAGGTGTAGTTTTGGTCGAGCGGGGATAGCGAGGAATAGAGTGGTGGTCTATAGATGTTGAGGGTGAGGTGAATTTAACTTGGAAGGGTGTTTTGTCACTATCATACAAGATGTCTAATGACATACAACCTCGTGTTATCATAAGACATGGTTGTGCTCATCCACTTCTGCCGAGTATATTTACAAGCACTACCTATATAATCTTGGTGTTTGTTTGGAGTATAATACCCAATTAGAGACAAGTGGAAATAATGATATGTCGAGAAAGACTCACCATTGGGAAGAATATGATAGTAATCTTCTCGTTTTTCTTTGGGGTTTATTGGGTCAACCAAGGATAATTACGTGGCCATATGATATCTACCATAACCTAAAAGCATGGCCTCCCATGTATGAAGGTTTCCTTGAGCACTTCCCAAAGATTCTAATTTCTAAAATGGTTTTGACTATACCTTTATGTAAGGTGTCCTTGTGACGTCTTCTGATTGGTATATATTTGTATCCAAACTCACAGCATATGTGTTGTTGTATTTTGCACGACAATTGTTGTAATAAAGTTGTAGTTGTTTTTCGTACTATATATTTGGCGACTCAGAATGGGTTGGATGGAATGAACCTATTTTGGGGTTGTTACATATTCCATACACAAGTATTTTTCTGGAATTTTTCAACTCCCTTAAGTATTTTTCAAAAAGCAATTCCTAGTTAATTCCTTAAGAAATTAGCTACCTCTTACTTAACTCCAGCAATTCCCAACTCTTGGCGGGATCTTATACATGTTAACATGAGCTTACAGTTTAAATTTTAAGACCATCAGAGTTATACAACTCCGGTTATAGCGATTTCCGTCGGGAAAACACAAAAATTGAAATAGTCATAACTCGCTCATTTTAAGCCGGAATGAGCTCATTTTTGGACACAACCTACTTTATCCCATATATTTTCATCCCCCAAAAGGCCGGATTTTATCTCATTAAATAAGTGGCCCAAACAGCCCTTCCCATTTCTTGGCAGCAGCTTTTTAAGCATTTTCTTATTTTTCATCCTTTACTAAAATCATTCCACACAAAAATCTACAAATCCTTTTTAAGTGGTTCCACTTGGATATTATAGAAGACTCATAGATCTAACTCTAGGACTTGACCACACTCAAAAATTCAAAGTAGAATGAGAGATATGATCATTTCCATATCATACTTTGTTTTCTCAAAAATCTATTTTTCAACTCTTTATGTTTTGTATGAAAACTTTCATGATCTCCCATAAAACCAACATAACTCATCATATTAACTCAAAACAACTCATATACTCATGGATCTAACATGATCCATGGTTTAATTCACCAAATAATCAACAATCATAAGATCAAACACAACAAAAGCTAAGAAAAATTTAATTTTCAAACTTTTGAAAAACCTAACTCATATTTCTTAGTTTAGATTCAACTTTTGATCCATAAAAGAGTTGGATCTAAATATGAAACACCTTTAAACACATGAATCTAGGGTTATTATCTTTAAGATCAAAACTTCATACTATCAAAAATCAAATCAAAATAAAAAGAAACTTAATTTATATACAAATAGAAATCCTTATACCTTCTCTTGATTCCTCTTCTTCTTCTTTCTAATACTTAGATTATGGAACTTGGAAACTTACAAAACTCTCCCTCTCTCTCTTCTTCTCTCTTGCCCGAAGTCTCTCTTTGCTCTCTCTCTCTCTCTTTGTTTTGATAGCTAACTTAAGAAATAAAATGAAAAAAAGAACAAAATAGATTTTTTGTTAGTAAATTAAGTATAGATATATTTAGTGTATCTATAATCATCATCCAATGTCTCACTCTTCCTCTCTCTCCCAATTATTATAAGCTTACTTGCACTCTTGGTTTAACTTATGGGTTGGATGAAAAAGATAAGAATGAGACCAAAGCTTGACACCTAGCAAGTTAGTCACCTACTAAAGCAATATAATGATTACATGCCTCCCACTTTCTCCCCTCTATGTAAATTCGGCCATGATGGCTTTCTTGGGCCCCTTTTTATTATCTTTTAAGCTCCATTTAGCTTACTTAATGGTCCAAAAGGTCCCCTCCCAATTGGGCTAAGAGTTGGGCCAATCAATTAATTACTAAGGCTAGAAATTCTAATTCTTTGGGCTTGCAATTCAACATAGTTTATACTTTTTAATTTTTATCCATTCTCCATTATTTAATTAGGGTTCCCTTACACACATTAGTAAGTTAATTTCTTACTCATATATCTTTAATTTCATAACCCAATTAGACTTGCTATTCTTAGGTTATAAAATTAATTAATGGAGACGATATAAAATAAATCTCTAAAGATTAGTATATGTTTTTAAATACTATCATTCTCTTAAATTATAAGTCATTAGGTTATTTAATTATCATACCTAATATATGCATTAGGTTACATAACTTTATTCTTCATCTCTTTACAAAATAAATGCACACACATTATATAATACATATTTACTCAATCACGTATATAATTCACATATGTCCTAAAATATTTCCCTAGTTTATTAACTTATTATCCCAAATTGACTTAATAAGTTATAAACACATACATACTCATATCAATAATCAATTACTTAAGGATTATAAATCCTTTTAATTTAGTAATCAAGGCTAACATTCAAGCTATGTTAATTTCTTACATAACTTTCATTACTCTTCTTTGAAAATGATTAAGTATACATCTTCGTTAATATATTAACTATCTAGCTTAATTATCATAAACACTTATATGATTCAAGTACTTTCTCTTTTAAGAAAAAAAAAATTATTCAAAAATTTTGAATTATGTGAAATTCTGGGTTCTCACATTATCCATGTCCAAAAATACCTCATAAATAATCATAGTGGAGTAAAATTTAAGAATGATCAAAACATGGATACAATCAAAGCTAGTATCCATAATAGATATTTTGGAGGAAAAACTAAAATTTAATTTTTTCTGTGAATAGTGCCGTATTCGTGAATAGTGCCGTATACATGAATAGTAACCCCGACACTAAAAGACAAGAATTTCACAAGAAAAATCTTACCAATATTCCGGCATAATGATATTGAAAGAAACAATATCATTTTAAAAAAAAAAATATCCCTTACCTTGAAAAGACAGTACTTCTGACTGGAATACTGAATATAGTGTTGAAGGGAACTTGCACCGTATAGCAACACTCAAAGTATTAAAATACTCACAAGAATACGCTCGATAATATAGAGAGAGAAAAAGAGAGAAAACTTCAGTTTCTGGTGTGATTTTTAATTCTAACCTAAGTACCCTATTTATAGGAAAATGCTTAGAACACCAAAGCAGAAAATTTAATAAAATATTATTATTTATAATAACAATTCCTACGCACACCTTTGAATCTGAATTCAGCAATTGAACACATGCAATTGAGGCCCACAAAATGTAAAAAACGTTTTTGTTAATATAAATATTTAAAACTTCCAAAAATTAATTATTTCGGAACTTCGATATGAAATAACCCCAACCATTTGCTTCAGCCTGTCATTTTGTTGTATTAGTTTTGTTCATTACAGTTCAGTTCATTAAATTGAGTTAGTTATCTCAGTTCTTTATTTTTGTATTCTATATCCGTACTGGACATTTGACTCATGCTGTGTTTTTCTTCCGGCAGATAATTAGGGGAATCAAGGGCAAGTGTGACGAGAGCTCCCTTTTATCCAAATGGTTTAGATATATTATGTTTAGGTTGTGATATATTAGTTTATTCGGAATTGTAATAATTATTTTAGATTGTGGTTTGAGATGGTTTGATATTTATTATGGATGACTTGTGGTATTTATCAGATATTAAGACTATTATTTTGGAACTTTGAGCCTTGCTATTAAATTCATCAATTTTGTTATGTTTTGATTAATTTCTCTTTCTATTTTGAAAAGGGGGTGTTACAGGCTTTCTCCCTCAATGGCGCCTTCTCTTTCAATTTCAAAAAAACCCAAATGTGGCCAGAAAACTTACTTGCAGATCGGCCTACATCTATGTATAATCTTAAGAATCAAAGCAAATTTGATGTCCCAAATTTCATCGAAAATCCAACTTTTAGCCAACAAACTCCATTAATCTGAGTTTGAAACTCACTGGGTTTTGTAAATCGGTGCCGAAAAACATCCAAATCACAGCATGAAAAAACCAGTCACGACAAAGAAGGAAGCAAGGATTTAGCCCAAATTTCTAACTATAAGCAAAAAACAAGTGATGATATGAACAATATCCTATCTATATATTGATGGTTTCGCACTTTTATTATTATGTTGACGTAAGTGGGAGAATCATCGGAAGCTTTAAACAGAGAATCCGACCGAACAGAAATGGAAATAATTGAAGGAGAGAGAGAAAGAATGATAACTCGATGGATTTTGTATGAGAATGTAGAGGGTCCTTTACGGGTATATTTTTGTTCTTGATTAGGGGTGATAACCGAGCCAAGTAGTTCGGTACTCGACTCGAGATCGGCTCGAAAATATGATCCAAAGCTCGAATTCGAAGTTGATCTGAGTCGAATCTGATCCATACTCGTTTTCTGTTTAATGATACACGAGTCGAACTCGAGCAGACCAGTGTTCGCTTGTATTAAGGTTCGAGTATTTTGTGAGACCCCAGATTTTATCAATAAAGATTTAAATTTTGTCGAAATAATTTTTTAATATTATGGTGTGAATTTAAGATAATATTATAGTTGTGGGTAGTATTTATAAATTTTGCAAAGTATGCAAGTTGTTATAAAATATTCGTTTGGTCGGGAAATATTCTTTTTGTCGGGGAATATTAAATGCGACGGCTCAATCATTAGTGGACCCCATGGCGAAAGTATTGTCGTAGTTAAAAACGACAAAATTATCTTTCTATAAAAATAACGGCGAGAGGTGTTACTGAATAAAACCTGTTGAACTACCCAGTAGTAAAAGTACGCGATGTCTGGCGTAGTTTTATAGTAGCACACGATATTGATTATTGATGCTTACGTGAGAAGTCACTCAAATTTATGCTCAATTATTGCTACATGAATTGCTTTGCATCATATCTCTTATATTATTGATTCAATTATTGTCACGATATCATCTGTATAATATGTTATAGTATTAAATCAATAATTGAGACGACAAGTTATAAATAATTAATAATTGTTGAAAGATTAAATATGTGTTGATTAAAAATAAAATGATTTGAGGTAATATTTATTCAATCCTTGATGTATATAAAGAGTCATTATGAGACATTTGTGGTAAGTTTGATTATTTTATGGGGGCCCATATGTCATCATCTAAGAGTCTCTTCGTCAATAGTAATTACCTTCGTCGATAGTAATTACCTTTGTGAATAGTAATTACCTTCAATCGATAGTAATTACCTTCATCAATAATAATTACCTTTGTGAATAGTAATTACCTTCGTCGATAGTAATTACCTTTGTGAATAGTAATTACCTTCGTCAATAGTAATTACCTTTACCAGCGTCGAACCACTTGTCGTTTCACATTACAGCGTCGAACCACTTGTCGTTTCACATTACGAAGCGTCGAACCACTTGTCGTTTCACATTACAAAGTCCGAACCACTTGTCGTTTCACATTACTGGTGTCAAACCACTTTTCTTTTCACATCACCAAATATCGAGCCACTTGCCTTTTCATACATGCGGTCTTTAAGCTAGAAATCTTCTATAAATAGAGGCCTAGTGCTTCATTATTTTCACGAATTCAATCGAAACTCTAGAGAGAGAAACTATAGAGAAAGAAGAAAAGTATTCTCTACTTCACCTTGCCAATATTCGGTTCTTCTAAGGTAGGGAATATTATTTGTTGTACTCGTAAGGGATATTATTCTTTTGTATTCATGAAGAGAACTTCGATTATTCCATTCCTTATTATTCTGCTGGAATAACTCAGATATCTGCGGACTACCCTATACTTGGTGATATTCTTCATTATTCATCTTTATTATTACATTTGGAACATCCTCGCATGTGTTTTTACACCGGACTGGTTCCGCTTTTTATTATTCTGTTGGAACATCCTGCTGCATGTGTTTTACACCGACACGGTTCCGTGTTATTATTCTGTTGGAACATTACATGTGTTTTACACCCACTGGTTATTCGCTCTTTATCATTCTGTTGGAATATCCTATCATGTGTTTTACACCTGGATCCGTTCCATCTTTATTATTACATTGGAACATCCCAGCCGATTGTGAATTTCACCCGACTTCGTTTCGTTATTATTATTACATTGGAATAACTTTCTACATGCTCAGTACCGCATTTGGTGGTGATTTCTTTTGTTATTCCATTCTTTATTATACCCAAATTGGTTAAAACTTTGACTTCTATACTCCATGAAATTAGTAGAATATCCTTGATATTTGCGTTTCATCCATAGATCTTTTCATGGAAATATTCTTCCGATCATTCTTGAATTTTACTCTACAAAGCAAAGATCATTTTGACAATTTGGATGTTAATAATTCCCGGATAAAATAATTCATGAACTTGTTTTATTGAATTATTATGTCATTATCATCATCCTCATGTTATATTATGTTATCTTTGGCTTACGTGTATAAATGAACTTAGTATGATTATGACTAGGGATCATTCGGTATAATCATGGCTTGTTATAAATGATGTGATAAAAGTCCTCGGTGGCACAGTAATGCGATGATGGATAGTTTTGGTATGATTATGACCGGGGTGATTCGGTATAGTCGTGACCATTGATAATTTGATGAATATCCTTGGCCGTAGTGCAGGGGTGATTCGATGATGTGGATTATTTATTAAAGCTGAGTCTCAGCTATAACAGTGATGAAAAACCTTTTAAAACCTAAAAGATAGTAGACTTTATTCTCTACTTGACTCTTTTAATGGATTGCTTATTCATTCGCAGCTTAAACTTGTTGTCTATTGTATTTTATCGCTTTAACACTTGTTGAAGGCTAATGATAATTTATTCCGCATTATCTTAGTCATAATATTTCTTCTTGGGCTAGTTGAGCTCACCCTTTCTTTCACCTTTGTTCTCTTGAAATGAGAACATAGGCGAGACAGTCGGGGAGCGGAGTAATGGTCCAGAGGATAGCATTAGTAGTCCTCACTATTACGTGAAATAAAGTGTGATAATAGTTGTAATGAGGACTCCTTTTGAGTTTGTATAATATCTAGTAGACAATATTTGTATTCAAACTCACGCTTTATGTCGTATTGTACACGACGCTTATATTAGTAAGTTGTATTTGAATTTATGTACCATGTAAGTGGCGACCCAAGATGGGTGACGTATACCTAATTTTGGGGGCGTCACATATTTCATTTTTTCTCAAACCATACTCGATACCTGCTCGATGGATCAAATTCGAATATTGGTCTGATCCATGCTAGTAAGCTATATATGTGATATTTATATCAATATTTATAATTTATAAAGTGTAGTATGAAATTGTGTAAACTTGTACTTGAATAAATCAATGAATTAAATGTCAATTTATATTACATTCTTTATAATTTCAATACATAAATAAAATTGAAAAAGTTTTATATATAAATATTAGTTAAGTAACCAATTTAGTATGTAGTGGTTCATTTTTAAGTAAAATGGTTCATATTCGAAACTCAATTTGAAGGCTCATGAGTAACTCGCTTTGTAAGCGAGTGAGTACTTCACGAGTTTAAGTAGGTCCGAAATAATGATCCGAGCCTTGAATCATGGCGAAAATATAAATCCTTTATCGAATCCGAGTCAAATTGAAATTAATTTTTTCGAAGTCGAGCCGATCTCTCGAGCGTGAAAAGTGTTATTCGATTCTACTCGTTTGCACCCCTATTCTTGATGGGGTATGTAAACCATTTGATTGAAATGGTAAGAATTTATTTATATATATTTTTTATTTGGTAATAAGAATTCAATTGCTATATATTTACTCATTACATTTTTATTTTCTAAAAAACTTGGGTTTAAATTATTCAATACTTTATTTGATAATTTGTTTGAATTATTTATTTTTATTTGTTGTACAATAAATATTATATTTAACTTTTTTTAATACGTCTAAATAAAATTATATACTTGTTCATAACTTAGAGGAGTTAAATAGTAAAAAACTGTTATTCATATATTTCAGACGTATCAATTATCAATCAACTTTTTTCATTCAGCTCATTCAGATTGTTTAAGCATTCAGAACTATTTAATTCAATTTTATCAAACACATTTTTAGTCATTCTTTTGGAGACAGAAGAAGTATTAGTTTAATTGTTCTCATCTTTTTCCCCTTTACGGGGTTTCTTTACCCTTTAAGGGGGTTTTATTCCTCCTAATTTGATATTTTTTTTTCAATTTATGGAACCTCCTTCTCCTAGTTTGAGATTTTCTCATTCAACATTTTATTTTTAAATTTATGATCTTTTGGTGGAGGAGATTTGATTTGAGTTAATCCGCACACATCTATTCAGATTTAAGTGTGAAATTTTCATGATGACTTTCTTTTATCTTGTGCTCGTGTTGAATAACTGCACAATTCTATTTATTTTGTCTATTTTTTAAAAATATATATGCTCTCGAGTTTTGAGTTTCAATTCGAGACGAAAGAATGTATCACCACGACTCTATTCATTAGTGAAAATTATTCCCTATTCTTATTTTAGAGTTTTGTCAAAAAAAATAGAGAGGAAAAGAAGTAATATGTGGATTCTTTTATTTAAATTATTAATGAAATTTGTTGATTTATTTCATTATTTTAAAAAAAAATACGGGTAACAATATTTGTGCACGATATTTATGCCTATTTAGTGCATATATAATTTTCATTTTTAATATAAAGATAACAAAAGCTATTAAACGTACTAGATTTTTTTTTTAATTTCATTTTAATAATTAATTAAATTAATAATTATATTTCTTGATCTATATTCCGTTCAAACTTGATAACCCAATTGAATATTACCCATCCCAAAATATCAAATCGACCCGAGACACTCGCCATTTCCTTCATTTCCATTTCACATTTTTCACCCCCAAATTTTCTTCTCAGAAACGAACCCCAAAACAAAAGATCAAGAAGACCTCCATTAATTCTCAATGAACAATGGATGAAACACAAATGAGCAAAACCCATGAAATTAGCTCCAATTTCTCGGAGAATTCAAGCCCAAATCCTACTTTTCCTGAAGAAATTATATCCGGGATACTCTCTAGGCTCCCCGTGAAGTCTCTCTTGAAATTCAGGTCTGTTTCAAAGTCATGGCTCTCTTTGATTTCCAGTACTCAATTCATCAAAACCCACCTCACTAAATCAATTGAAGACACTAAATTTACCCATCATAGACTCATTTTCAGCTCTATACGTCCTCACTTTAACCTCAAGAGTTGTTCTATGTACTCTCTGTTTAATGAGCCCAGTACTGACACTATTGAGCTTGATTATCCTATGCAAACTCCACATAATTTAGTTGTGGTGGTGGATTCTTGTAATGGGTTGGTTTGTTTAGTTTCTGAGGAAGATTCTATATTTTTGTGGAACCCATCTACTAGAAAATCAAGAAGATTGCGTAGCGCGGATATTAATATGGGATTTGGGTTTTATCCAGTATATGGGTTTGGTTATGATGAATGTAGTGATGATTTTAAAGTAGTTGGGATCTTTTGTGTCTTTTGTAATGCGGAGGGTGATTGTGAATTTAAGGTGAAGGTTTATAGCTCAAAGGCTGATCGTTGGAGAATGATTGAGGATTTTCCTTTTGGTTTTCCATTGGATGATTATGGTAAGTTTGCAAATGGAGCTCTTCATTGGGCTGCTAGTCACGATATTTGTTCTAGTTCTCCACATTCGTGGATTATTGTTTCTCTTGATTTAGCAAAGGAGACGTATGGGGAAGTTTTGCAGCCTAGTTATGGAGAAGGTGAATACAATTTGATCTTGGGGGTTCTGGGAGAATCCCTTTGTATACTTCGTACTTATGGCAGAACCCTTATGGAAGTGTGGATAATGAAGGAATATGGTGTGAGAGAGTCTTGGATGAAACTGGTTACCATCCCGTATTTGGATGAACCAAGGTTCTTGAAAACTCGGTATTCACCACTAGGCATTTCAGAGAATGGTGACATTTTACTGGAGTTTGAGTTACGCTTATTATTGTACAATGCTGATGATAATACATTCAAGGATCCTGAGATTCTCAAGTTTGATGGCTGTCTTCAAGCAGATACTTACATTGAGAGCCTGGTTTCGCCCAATTTCTAAAGTTGGTCCTAGAGACAGCATCAGTAGCAAACAAGAAACGAAGGTTAATTTTGGTTATATCAGACTCTCTTGTCTTTATCATTAAATGCTACTATTACTTCCCCACTGTTTTAGTTGTGCTTTTGAAGCTCGTAAATCTGCATTCACAATATACACAATTTTGATCTTCATAGATCACTTCTTATGCAGATTATTTTTGATGAAGTTTCTTTGCTTTTCTTTTCTTTTTTGGGTTGAAAATATGAAGTTTCTTATTTATTTTCTGCTATAGAAAAGGTGCCATTAAATAAATGGCTTAATCATGAAAATAAATCATGTTCATAAGACGTCCTTTTGATCAATTGTATGATAAAAGTGGCGTGGTGAATCTTAGTTGCATTCCTGTTGAAATGTGGCATTCATTATAGACTTTATTATATCCATTTTTCGCTTTAAGGAGAAATAGTATACCTCTTTTAGATGGTATAAGCAATAAAGCGAGCCTTTATAAAGTACTCCTACGTATCCTTTTGGCTCTAATTCAAAATCTAACACACAATTATCAACCAATCTTAGTGAATATTGGAATTATGGATTCACATATTAAGTATTCTCCTGTCATGCTTTGTTGCTTATTAAATGGCTTTCAATATCTTCATTAAGATATTTAGTGAGCTTTAACTTGAAGTGCAAATGAAATAAAGAAATCATGTGAAATGTGAAATTTACTCTATGGGAATTATGTTTACAGGGTATAGGGATAAAAGGAATTTTTACATGCGCATAAACGTGTTTGATTAACCTGGTTCATGACATGTGGATATGTTTTGTTGGTCAGTCCCTAACTTGACTTTCTAAAGCCATGAAACATAAGTGAGGACCATCAGTTTTATGTTGTTCTGGAATTTGTGTTTGCATGGACATGATGTTGTGGTTTATCTTTTCTCTCTAAAATGTTTGACGACATTTTCATCTTAATATTACAAATCATCTCAAACATCAAAGTTCTTGACTCGTGACCTTGTTCTGGAAACGTCTTCTTGCAATACCGTGCAAAAGAATTGACGTGCTTTGAAATATAAATAGGTCTTAGAAAAGAAATTGACTTTTTAATATATTTATATTTTTGTGTAGTTCATTTCTGAACAAACCTTATTGAGGACCTGTAATTGCAAAATGATTTAACCTTTCAAGCATACGTTATTATTTCTTGTAGCACGGATGCTGATTTTAGGAACAAAATATCAACGCATAATTATATGATCTTCTGATTCAGCTTTCTCATTGTTTTCATCATCTTGCAAATGTCAAAATTTTTAAATATTTTGGATTTTTGGGGCTACTATTTCCAAATGACATTGGCAGCATGTGAAGATGTTTAGATTAAAGTGGTTATTAGTAAACTAATGATATAAATGCCTACATGGCTTATAGACTATTTTTTTGAGCAACTATAATATATTACTGGCCTGGAAATATATATTAGTGTTATACTCCTCGGTACACAAATGCCTAGTGGTTTGCTTTGGTTTTGATTTCAGGCCCTTGTGAGCTTTTGGATGCAAGGCTGGCTGATAAACAAGGACAATGAAATCAGTATAACAGCTTCTTTCTTCTTTCACCATTTTTCTTAATGCATTTTGTGTATTGTTACAATTACATATGACTTGCAAGTCTGGGACTTGTAAGTCTGGTTTGAATATTATTCTCATTTTATTGAATTGCAATATTATTAGTATATTTGGTGCCTGTTTTAGCCCTGGAAGATGAAACCTTTATAATAACTTGACTGCTTTTTATGTGTTTCTTCTATAAACAATATGATCAGCACAATGCAAAATGTATTTTCTGATTCTTTCAATGGTAATTACTTCAACATATTTCCATTTTCAGACCACTAGATTAATATTATTAGGCTACAAGTGGTTTTGAAAATCACTCATCTTTTTTGAATAAATATTTCTTTTCTCCACATCATTATCTCTTAACCAGACAGGACAAAGAGTGAGCAAATTCCGCTCATTTATTTTTTCTTTTATATGAAATTTGTATTCTTTATTATGTGAGGTCGGATTGATTATTGTAATATCTCACCGTTAGTGTAAATTTAATAATATTATAATTGTAATTATTTAGTTGATCTTGACAATTGTACTTGTACTATATTCCCCAGTCGGGAATTTAAAGAAAAAATGTTGTGGAAATATTAATTTCTTAATAATATAATCAAATTTCACAAACAAGCTTCATATAAATAGAAAATTATTTTTATTTTTTTGATAATCGGGAGCTTCCTAACCACAGTCGGATTAATATTCACGAATTCGGGTCAACCTTTTCATACAGATTTACGGCCGCGTTCCCGTGACTCTATGAACCATTTATGGCCTTGATAAATTGTTGTTGATGGGAGTTGATTTTAAGATGTCCAAATTTACGACTCATCAGATAGCAATCTTAAATCACTGAGCCAACTGCTGCTGGGGTTAAGAAACTTCAAATTTAAAATCACATAGCCTCAATCTTAACCTAGTAAGACAGGGTGAGTGATAATAATTTTTAAAAGTAAAACTCTCATATATATATATATATATATATATATATATTTTAACCTAGTAAGACGGGGTGAGTGATATCTTTTTCCGTGTCATTTTTTGAATCCGAAAATTGACCCTGCTTTTTTGGCGTCATAATCAATTGTTGTTGTTGTGGTATAATCCAGATGACCCTTGGTAGAATTCTGGAGAATTTCTATTTGGGCTAAGTTATTGATTTTGATTATATATGTTGAATATATGGGTAATAATTAAGGAAGGGGTGGGGGAGAGTAGTGTAAGAAAAGAGTGAGAATAGAGGGAGAGGTGTTATGTGGGTGTGAATGAGGGGAGAGAAAAATGGAAGTGAAAATTTTGGAGGAGAGAGAGAGTAGAAAGGAGAGAGAGTATTCCAATTTTCACACATATACAT
The DNA here is from genome assembly GCA_020205615.1 of Panax quinquefolius. Lineage (NCBI taxonomy): Eukaryota > Viridiplantae > Streptophyta > Magnoliopsida > Apiales > Araliaceae > Panax > Panax quinquefolius. The sequence goes on along the minus strand of CM035171.1, from coordinate 111,598,698 downwards.
ATATATATATATTGTTTCTAAGTTGAGCAAATCTTTTGTCTAATAAATTTGGTGCTACATTCATTTATTTACAGATTGCTTTTTTACCCAGAAAGTGTGCAACAGAGGAAGGAGATGGGAAAGAGAAAAAAAGGGAGAAAAAAGAGAAGAATTAAAAAGATTTATTAAATTTTATTTTTGTCACGCGTCAGTTGTTAATCTTATCCGTTTGTCTAGCTGACGTTTTTTTAACAAAACGGCAGGGGCACAGTTGACCTTAAATTTATAACGTCAAATATATTTTTGAAAGAAATTTTTTTTAAGATAAAAGTGGGATTTCGAGTCAGGACATTGTTGGACCTTTGCCCTTTTATAATATCTTTAAATATTAAAGATGTGTTTTTATTTCATTTTTATTGTTAATTTTATGATTGTTCAATTTACCACCATGGCATTAATATGTAATTGTTAGGGTAAACATAAAAATATTGTATCATTTGTATTATTATCAATGGAAATAAATTTTATTTTTTTTTTGTGAAATAAGTTTTTTAGTAAATAGACGCTTTTGCTTTTGTGGAACAGAATTCGATAGAGGACATATATTTATCTAACAAAATACAAATGATTTTGAATTTCTCGTTCACTCAATAAATTATCTAGGCTGTCAAAAATTTGGAATAAATCTCACCGTCCATATAGTGCCGGAGTCACGGGACACAACTAGTATATAAATATTACTCCCTCCGTCCCAAGATAAAAGTTATGGTTGACTTTTTGCGCATGTTAAGAAAGAGGATAAAATGACACAATTGTCTATATTTAAATTTTCATTTAATTGCATAGTTTTTTGCACATTACTAGTGATGTTCCATAAATATGCATAGATAATAGAAATATAACAATTATTAATAAGGGTATTATATGTAAATTATTGTAAAAAATAGATCATTTAAAGTAAGTAGACATTTAACTTGGGACAACTTAAAATAGTAATAAAGACTTTTATGGAGGGAGGGAGTATTACATCTCAAATTATAACAACTGAATACAACCGTAAATACACATGGGTTATTATAATGTTGACTTGTGTAATTAAATAAGAACAAAACCTTGGTGACCAAGTTCTGAAAAAATTAAGTATGAGACTCTGTTTTGAAATATTACTTTGTCATAATAAAAATTCTATGCCAGTGTTTTATAATTTTATCTATTTATATTTTAATCTTCATCTTGGGGGATCAAATTATAAATAAGTAAAATTATAAAGCACTCATATTAACATTCATTGCAATATGGATCAAAATTATAAATAAAATGAGCAAGTGACCTATATGGATATTTTTGAAGAATTTCTTTATTTATTTGTCTTTTTGCAGATTTTAAAAGAGAATTAATTACTAAATTCGTATTACCAAAAATAATATGTTGATATCTTAAAAAAATTTAATTAAATAAATTATATTTATATTCACTAATTAAATTTCTTTATTTACGTTTGGATACTATACTAAACATTATTATTTTTACTTGTAGTGTAGCATAAATAGTAAAAATTTAAACATAAATATAATATTTATTTTAAGTAATTAGTCAAACTATTAATTATATTTCTAAAAATATATTCCATTTTAAATGTCTCTTGCAAAACAAATAGAGGGAGGGGGAGATTTTGGGTTAAGCTTGATAACCCAATTGACCCGTTGGGTCTATTTATAACAAAACAACCCAACCCAGCCCAAAATATCAAGTCGATCGGACACACTCCATTTCCTTCGTCACCCCCCAAATTTTCTTCTGAAAAAGTAAACAAACCCCATAACCATGGATGAAAACCCAACTCAGAAACAACGCAAGAGAAAGAATAAAACCCATGAAATCACCTCCAGTTCCTCGCAGAATTTAATTCCAATCCCTAATCTTCCAGAAGAAATTATCGCCGAGATACTCTCAAGGCTCCCCGTGAAGTCTCTCTTGCAATTCAGGTCTGTTTCGAAGTTATGGCTCTCTTTGATTTCTAGCCCTCAATTCATCAAAACTCATGTTACTAAATCAATTGCAGACACTAAATTAACCCACCATAGACTCATTTTGAGCTCTACCCATCCTCACTTTAACCTCAACAGTTGTTCTGTCTACTCTGTGTTTAATGAGCCTAGTACTGATGCTATTGAGCTTGATTATCCTATGAAAACTCCACATAATTCAGTTTGGGTGGTGGGTTCTTTTAATGGGTTGGTTTGTTTAGCTATTGAAGAGGATTCTATATTTTTGTGGAACCCATCTACTAGAAAATCTAGAAGATTGCGTAGCCCTGAGATTAATATGAGATTTGGGTGTTATATAATATATGGTTTTGGTTTTGATGAATGTGGTGATGATTTTAAAGTGGTTGGGATATTTTGTGTTTTTCATAATGGTTATGCATATGAAACCGAGGTTAAGGTTTATAGTTCAAAGGCTGATTGTTGGAGGAGGATTGATGATTTTCCTTTTGGTATTCCGTTGGATGATTCGGGTAAGTTTGCAAATGGAGCTCTTCATTGGGCTGCTAGTCGCGATATTAGGTCTGGTTCTCCAAATTCTTGGATAGTCGTTTCTCTTGATTTGGCAAAGGAGACGTATGGGGAGGTTTTGCAACCTAGTTATGGAGAAGGTGAATACGATTTGACCTTGGGGGTTTTGGGAGAATACCTTTGTATACTTTGTAATTATGGCAGAACTCGTACGGATGTGTGGATAATGAAGGAGTATGGTGTGAGAGAGTCTTGGACGAAATTGGTTACCATCCCGTATTTGAAGGAAACAATGACGTATCGGTATTCGAAACCGCTAGGAATTTCAGAGAATGGTGATATTTTACTGGAGTTTGAGTCACACTTAATATTGTACAATGCTAATGATAGCATATTCAAGGATCCTGAGATTCACAAGTTTGATGGCTGTCTAGAAGCAGATACTTATGTTGAGAGCCTGGTTTCTCCCAATTTCTAAAGCTGGGCTTAGAGACAGCATCAATAGCAAACGAGAGAGGAAGGTAAATTTTGGTTATATCATACAATCTCTTTTCATTATTAAATGTCTACTATTACTTCCCCACTTTTTTGGTAGTCCTTTTAAAGCTTGGATTATGCATTTCTATTTACACAGTTTTGATCTTCTTAGACCACTTATGTAGATTATTTTTTATGGATTTTCTTTTCTTTTGGGTGGATAATATGATGTTTCTTTTTTATTTTCTGGCTATAGAAAGGTGGCATTAAATAAATGTGTTAATAATGAAAATAACTCATGTTTGTAAGATGTCTTTTTCATCAATATGTTAAAATGATGTGGTAAATTTTAGTTGCATTCCTGTTGAAATGTGGCATTCTTTATAGACTGTTTTATATTCATTTTTTGCTTTTAGCAGAAATAGTATACTTCTTCCGGACGGTATAAGCAATAAAGTGAGCCTTTACAAAGTACTTCTTTTTCATTCACAATTTTAAGCCAATCTTAGTGAATATTGGAGTTATGGATTCACGTGTTAAGTATTCTCCAGTGCTTTGTTGCTTATTGATTTGCTTTCAATATCTTCATTAAAATATTTAGTGAACTTTAACTTGAAGTGCAAATCAAATAAAGAAATCACGTGCAACGTGAAATTTACTACTATGGGAATTATGTTGTCAGGGTGGAATTTTTATTGAAGTGATGAGGGATAAAAGGAATTTTTACAAGCACATAAACGTCTTTGATTAACCTGGTTCATATCAGTGATATCAGTGATGTGGTGGTTTATCTTTTATCTCTAAATTGTTTGACTACATTTTCATTTTAATATTACAAATAATCTCAAACATCATAGTTCTTGACTCTTGACCTTGTTCTGGAAACGTCTTCTTGCAATACCCTGTAAAAGAATTGATGTGCTTTGAAATTTAAATCAAGTCTTAGAAAAGAAATCGACTTTTTAATATATTTATATTTTTCTGTAGTTCATTTCTGAACAAACCTTACGGATGACCACTAATTGCAAAATGATCAAACCTTTCAAGCATACTTTATTATTTCTTGTAGCAGGGATGCTGATTTTAGGAACAAAATATCAACGCATAATTATATGATCTTCTGATTCAGCTTTCTCATTGTTTTCATCGTCTTGGAAATGTCAAAATTTTGAAATATTTTGGATTTTTGGGGCTACTACTTCCAATTTGAAGCAGAAGCAGTTGGATGTATCTATTCGGTTTCTCCTCGTTGTCTTGAAAATGTTCATTTTTTAAAAGCATTGAATTTTTAGGGCTACTGCTTTCAAATGACATTGACAGCATGTGAAGATTTTTAGATTAAAGTGGTCATTAGTAAACTAATGATATATATGCCTACATGACTTATAGATTAATTTTTTGAGCAACTATAATATATTACTGGCCTGAAAATATATATTAGTGTTATACTCCTCGGTACACAAATGCCTAATGGTTTGCTTTGTTTTTGATTTCAGGCCCTTGTGAGCTTTTCAGATGCAAGGCTGGCTGATAAACAAGGACAATGAAATCAGTATAACAGTTTCTGTCTTCTTTCACCATTTTTCTTAATGCATTTTGTGTATTGTTACAACTACATATGACTTGTAAGTCTGGGATGTTTTAAGTTGTACTTTTAAAAGTTGTGATGATGATGATAATATGTAATAATGATGATACCCCTTTCAATATTATTCTCATTTAATTGAAGTGCTATATTATTAGTATATCTGGTGCATGTTTTAGCCCTGGAAGATGAAACCTTTATAATTTTTAATCTTTCTATAAACAATATCAGCACACTGCAATATTTCATGAAATTTCTAATCTCTCTTTATTTATGGCATCACAAAGGCCAAGTGAAAAGAATAATTCATGATGAATCACTTCCCCCTAGTAAAGATATTTGCCCCCCCAAATATCTCTCAAGTTTTCCATTGAAATTAAATATACTGGAATTCATTCCCTTACCCTTGCCCTCACCCCTACTCCTGATTTTTCTTATTTTGTCTTCAACCAATATAGACACTTCCTAAATCGCATCTATTCCTAGTTTAATCAAACTTATAATATTAAAAAAATTGAAAAAATAATTCTGAATAATGAATTTCTCACAATGTGTAAATGAGTATTTAAAGCTCTTAAAAGGGGGGCGAACAGCCCCCACAACTAGTTAATTATATTCATAAAAATATTTTTTTATGAATATTTTTTATGAATATTGGAAGTGCAACCCAAACCCAGTGATAAAGGGAAAAGCTAATCTAAGGCAATGCCTTAACCAAGCTTTGACTAAAGCCATTTAGTAAAAGCGACATAATTTTATAAAAATTAATAAAACTAAATCGTTTTGTTAAGTAGCCTTAGCCAAGCTTGGCCAGACTATGCCTTAGATAACATTTTTCACAACCACTGATCTCATGTGCAGCAAGAAACAGAATAAAGCTAATAAAAACACCTGTAATATGCCAAAGTTTAACATCATTACAGAAATTGGAGAGTATAAGAAGGGCAAATACCAAAAGTTGTAATCCAGATTATCCATCCATTCCTAACAATTACATCCAGTGCAACCATTAGGAAGGATTCTTGACCAAAATGCTTCAAATACATCCAAAAGTTCTGATCTTTTAATATTGTCACCCAAGTCCCACCTTGAATATCAGGCCATATAAGAGGGCTAACCTAACTTGAAAAAACTGAAAACTATGAAGATTTCTTCGGAGGAACATTATGCTGCCAAAAAGGATACGGTTAATCATCAACCTCAGTCCCAATAGCAAATTAAATTGATTTCTCATTCAATAAAATCGTAATAAAGAGGAGCCACCGGATGAAAAAGATAGTTAGAGTTTAGAGGTCAGATGTAAACCTAGCTCAACCATCCCAGCACTTCAAACCAATTGAACAACAGAAAGAATACACAGAAGAGATACAGTCAAATATTTTCACATACCACATGATACTATGAAAAGAAAACAAGGTACAGCCACAAACAAGTTTACTCAACACAACTTTTAGAAGGATTTTAAGGAATCAAATAAATACTACAACTATTACTTGCACGGCTTACCATGCATCTCAGTTATCTTCTAGTTTCTGCAATATGTAACATCTCATGGATGCCTATCCTGTAGAGGTACTCAAATTGGATTAGTGCTTGATTTTTAGCTTTCAAGAGTCTCTTTCATACATCCTTCCGGGGTCTCCAACCCCCTTCAGACAGCCTCCTGGTCTTCCCCCACTTCGACTCGTTATGAGTCGTCCAACGGAAAAGACTTTCTAAATGAGGTAAAAGCCGCCTCTCAGATCCCCCGACCGGTTCTACGATATAGACCAAAAACAGCTTACAACTTTCACCGTACTCTGCTCTCCAAAGAGCAACTCTTCTCAATCTCATCGTCCCTCTTCGTTATTGATCTATTTGTTGTTAATAGGTCAATAAGAGTATTAATTGTTTCGATAGATAACTCTTCGTATTTTGTAGAGTCGTTCATTTTAATTTGGCTCTCATATTTTACCATATCAATCTCAACTTTTAATGCTGACCACCTCAACTTTGTAAGATTTTAATAATTTCCTATATTATGTCTCAAAATTGTTCTTTAATATCTAGTTAGTCCACAAGAAGGGAACCCTTAGTTAATCCAAATTCCAACATGCTATCTCTAATCTCCCCCTAGTGATAAATATTATTTTTTTTGGTCCTCCTTTTGAATAATTAAACCTCAAAGATCTAGTTCTCATTTTCCCCCATCTCTCACCCTTACAATCTTCAGTCATCAATATTTTAAGGGTCAACATAACCTTCTATGATGGAATCGATTAACAAAATAATGAGATCTTCATAATGGTTCTACCAAAACATATTACTCCATGGGATCTCAACTTTGGATCTTCTGTAAGGGTTAAATGATAAGGTCATTACTCCATCTTTAGTTGAAGTGAGGTCACCTTTTTGTATTCTTAACTCTCCGTAGATGCTAACCCTAAATATTATTGAAAAAAGGAACCTTTTGAATAATTAAACCTCAAAGATCTAGTTCTCCCCCACCCCCCACCCCCCACCCCAATCTCTCACCCTTACAATCTTGAGTTGTCAATATTATAAGAGTCAACATAACCTTCTATGATGGAATAGATTAACAAAATAATGAGATCTTCATAATGGTTCTTCCAAAACATATTACTCCACGGGATCTCAACTTTGGATCTTCTGTAAGGGTTAAATGATAAGGTCATTACTCCATCTTTAGTTGAAGTGAGATCAACCTTTTTGTATTCTTAACTCTCCATAGATGCAAACCCTAAATATTATGGGAAAAAGGGGAAACAGAAAAAGTAGTAGCAGAAATCCACAAAAAGCTTCTATCAACTTCAACTTCTAATCCTTAAATTGGCTGCCAAATCAAGGATAAAGCAATTTTGAGTATTTGATGTTTAATCAACAGAAAAATGATGTAATCAAAAGCTTACCCAACATAATCATGGAGCAGGACAACAAACTTCGTATAAACAAAGCTTCCTCTCCTAACATGTAGCAAGACCAACTCAATCCCTGGTTATAACTAACTACAACACATTCTTAAACAAATTAATACATATAGATTCTTATTCAAGTTCAATTAGGTCTCCTTTGCTTGTCCAACATTACCCCCCCCCCCCTCCCAAAAAAAAAAAAAAAAAAAAAAAATTGATTCTTATCTGGTTTATTACTTGCTTATCTTTCTTTTTTTAACAAGTAAAATTTTATTCTTAGGACGCCAAAAGGGTCTCCAACCAGTAATGTGAGGTATACAAAAAGGCAGTACACACGAAAAAGGTCTGCGTCAAGAAACAAAAAAAATCCATGTACATCAATATCAAGAAAACACCCTAGGGCAATACAAAAGAAATACCCGCATCATGCCCCTAGATGAAACACCCTTAAAGTAATATATGAAACTACAGAACCGATTATTTTAACAAAAGAAAATAGAAACTCATAACCAAAAATGGGATAAGGACAATACATCTCCCCTTTCCTTCGAAGGGGCATAGCCATAAACAAAGGGGCATATCCAATTCGCCTGATCTCTCTTATGCATTTTAACTCCCTTTCATGCACCAAAGAACTCTACTAGCGAGCTGGGCATCACTCACGCAAACCCTAACTTTTAATTCAGACAATGAGAGAAACAATGTATGAATATATAGCAATGTGTATATACATATATATATATATATATATATATATATATATATATATATATATACACACACAGATATATAGAGAGAGAGAGACCAATAAATAAGAATGAGCCAACGAAGAGATCACAGGAAAGAATAGATAAATTTCAAAACTTTCTACACTGTACAAATTTAGGCCTGTCAAAAGAATAAAGTCACAAAAAGTTGCACATTAAGTACATCATTTTTAGATCTAAGCATGTCATGTTATATAAATATTTAATTATTCCTTTTTGGGATAAAGTATAAGTCACTTACAAATTACAATAGGTATGACTGCTAAAACTCTTGCTGGATTGACAAATGAAATTACTATACAGTTAGCAAAAAAGAGAGAGAAGTTACCATTAAAAGTTTCACACAAAATACTCAAAATTTAATATAAGGAGAATAACACCTAAACAATATGTAAGAATAGGTGTGGTATCCCCCAAACAAATGCTTGTAGATATGCACTACTTATATTTACAATCAAGGCACAACAAAGAATTAAGATATGACCAATTGAGTTGCAATTTTTTTTGGCAAGCTAGAAACATCAGTTGCATTGGCTAGTACTCATATCATGTACACATGGAGCTCAGTTTGTGATTCAACAATTGATTTACTACTAATACATGGTGGATATAATCTTGCTTCTAAAACAAACAGAATTATAATTTTAATAAATGTGAAATACAATGTATGATAATACAAACTTCTTGTCTATAAATCACTCCTACATCCTTCCAGGAATTTAAAGATGTCTTTTTTTTTTTTTTTTGGGGGGGGTGGATATAATACAAGAATTTATTGCGCTTTGACGAATTAAGGATAGAGTGAATCAGAATCCCATAATAAATGTGTATTGGTTGGTAGTAGTATTCCATTTCCAGTAATTTTGAAATAGAACTCTTAGGTTATTAATGATATAAAATACGTGCAACCTAAATCAACAGCATTGCCACTATATGCACTTAGACGATCAAATATTCCCACACATGTCACTATTAAAACTACGTAACGCCAAAAAATGTACAAATTTGATGGAACTTAATAAAGAAAACTTTGTGGTTTTGAGATCATAATACAAACCTAGGGATATTATACTAGAATATATAAAATAATAAATTCAACACTAGGTGCATTACACACATTTAAGAAAGAATGGAAAGAGAAAGTCAAAGCCTATTTACCTTCTATTTCCTCTATGGCCGCCAGTGTTGCCTGTAGCTCGATGTCAGTCTTGGGAGAAACTAAGCTTTCAACATATGTATCCACAAAAAGACAGCTATTAGGATAACAAAGGCGGAAGTTGTGAATTTCACATTCCTTCAATGTATTATGTTCTGGATTGTACACCATTAAGCGGCTTGGAGATTCCAATAAAATTTCACCATTCTTCAAAATGCATAATGGCAATGAACACATATACTCTACAGGATTCATCAAATATGGGATACTAACAATTTTTGTCCAAGACTTTGCCACACAATTTTCCTTCATTAACCATAGATCAAAACGATTACCATAGTAACATCTTAAAAAAGTGATCCTCCCAAAGCTCCCACAGACCAACTAAAAAACCCTCTCCAAAAGTAGGTTGTACCACCTCTCGGTATGTTTCATCTCTTAAATCAAGAGAAATAATATGTGAAGGACACTTCGCCCACATTCGCGGATTCGCTGTCCAATAAAGAGCTCCATTTGCATAAACACCTTCATTTTCATGAAGTTCAACACAAGGGAAATCCCGAATCCTTCTCCAAGAACCGGCCTTCACTGAATAAATCCAAACTTGATATTTTTGAACAAGATCAAACATACCAACAAAGACTCCAACCACTTTATAGTCATCACTAAAATCATCATACCCAAGTCCATATCTATCAATGCAATGATACTTCTTTTCAACATCCGGGAGTGGCAATTTCTTACCTTCTCTAGTACATGGATTCCACAAATACAAGTTATCAACATCAATTGTTATACACGCCAACCCATTACAAGAGCCCTCAATGCAAAATGTAGCACGAGGGCTATGGATTCCAAATAAGTGAGGAAGCTCAACGGCATGAGGTTCATTTGGTACAGAATACAGTGGGCAACGCTTGAGCTCAAACCCAGAAATATCAGAGGATAAAATGAGCTGATGAAACTCAGTGTTTTTAGTGCATAAACCCATGTGGGTTTTGACAAATTTGGGATTGGAAATTAGAAAGCGCCATGATTTACAAACAGACCTGAATCGCAAGAGAGATTTCACAGGAAGGCGTTCCAGTATCTTGGTGATGATTCCAATAGGAAGGTAGGGCAAAGGGGTTGAATCATCGCCTTCAATTCTTCTTCTTCTTCTTCTTCTTCTTCGTTCGGCATTTTGATCCTCCGTTAACCCTAGATCTTCGCTGTGACTAAGGTTTTTGCTGCGGAGTAACATGCATACAAGGAGATTAGTGGCTGCAATTGCGCCAGGTATTATACACAACGGGATTTCTTTTCTTTTTTTTTTTGAAAAAGATAATACGAAACAGACTTCTTTTTTTGGAAGTAGGGGTAGTATTATACAATAGCTTCAAATTTAATTTAATTTAATTTTTATTTTTATTTTTATTTTTATGTGTGGATAATAATAAACGAACTAGGCTGCTCACGAATTCAACTCATAAAATTTGAAGAAAAAAAAATCATTTGAAAATTTCATATAATTTAAGTTGTTAAATAAGTTTCATTTGAAAAAAATTCTTTAAAAGAATAAAATTTGAACAATGTGATATTACACTTAAACCCATCTCATCTCAAATAAGTCTGACCTGTTTAATGTTTAATTAATTATTTTTTTAATATTATTTATTATATTTCTAAATGAGTCGTACTTAAACTTGACTAGGCTTAGTTCTATTATTTTTTTTTTGGACCGGTCCATATTTTGATTTTTTTTTTTCTTGCGACTCCCAAAAAATATAAAATATTTATTCCAACTGAAATTTTTACAATTCTGTTTTGTATATGTATCCAAATTGCACCTAAAAATACTGTATTTTATAAAAATTTCAATTGGAATAAATACTATACATTTTTTAAAAGATACAAGAAAAGCAACAAGAACAAAAAAAACTTGGACCGGTCCAAAAAGACTTGTTGAATAAACAATTTTGAATTCTGGTCCTTGCACTTTTTGTTATGTCTATTAACTGGACAACAAAGAGAATAACCAAAAAGATGAGTGGTTCAAGTAGAGCATAAGTCATCACCAAGACTAATCTCATTTTGTATGCAGTGAAAAACAGCATAAAGCTAATAAAAACACCTGTAATTTGCCATCATCATTACAGAAATTGGAGAGAAATAGGGGGAAACATGAATCCAGTCCAGGCAAAAGTTTATACAAATATCCAAAAAAAGAAAAGCAAATACCAAAAGTTGTCATCCAAATCATCCACCCATTCTTAACAATTACATTAGGAAGGATCTTGAACAATACTTGAACATCGGATCATATAACTTGAAAACTGCTAAATATGAATATTTCTTGGGGGGAACATTATGCTGCCAAAAACGATATGGTTAAACATCAACCAGTTCAAATTGTTCAGTAAGCAAATTTAATTGATTTCTCATTCAATAAAATCGCAATAAAGCAATGATGGGAGGGGAGCCACTAGATGGAGGTCAGATGTAACCCTAGCTCAACCATCCCAGCACTTCAAACCAATTAAACAACATCAAGAATACACAGAAGAACTACGGTCAAATATTCTTAGTACATCACATGATACTATGAAAACAAAACAAGGAACAGTAGCGGTAAACAATTTACTTGAGACAATTTGTAAAAGGATTTTAAATAATCAAATAAAATACAATAATTATTACTTGCACAGCTTACCATGCATCTCAATGTTTCAAATTTATCTCCAAGAAGTGCAATACATACCAACTCATGGATGTGTTGCATTTTAATTTGACTCTCATATTTTGCCATATCCATCTTTAACTCTTTACGTTAACCACCTCATTTTTGCATTATTTTAATAATTACCCGTTTTATGTCTCATAATTGTTCTTTAAAACCTTGTTTCATCTTCAAAAATATAAAACACCAGTTACACCATTGAATACACAACACGGGATTCCTTAATTAATCCAACATATTATCTCTAATATCTCCCTCATGATGAATACTTTTTGATATGCTCCTCTTGAATAATTAAACCTCGAAGATCTACTTCTCATTTTTTCTCTCACCGTACAGTGTTCAGTTGTCAATATAATAAAGGTCAACTTAACCTTCAATGATGGAATCAATTAACAAATAATGAGATCATCATAATGGTTCTTCCAAAACATATTACTCCATGGGATCTTAGCTTTGGATCTTCCGTTAGGGTTACATTAGAAGATAATTACTCCATCTTTAGTAGAAGAAGTGAGGTCAACATCTTTGTATTCTCAACTCTCCATAAATGCTAACCCTAAATATTATTTAAAAAGGGAAAAAAGGGAAAGAAAAGAAGAAGAAATAATCCACAAAAAGCTTCAATCAACTTCTAACTAATAATCCTAAATGGCCTGCCAAATCAAGGATAAAGAACCTTTAAATCTTTGATAATCAATCAACAGAAGAATTGACATAAAACAAACCTTACCCAACATAATCATGGACCAGGATAACAAACTTTTTTCTAAACAAGCTTCCTCTACCGCAGATATAGCAAGACCAAAACAATCCATGATTCTAACAAGAACACATTGTTTAATCACATTAATACCTACAGGCTCAACGTCAATTAGGTCTCCCTTTCTTGTCCAAAATGACCCCAAATTGATTCTTACCCGGTTTATTACTTATATTCTTTTTCTTTTCTTTTTAAACAAGTCCATTTTATTTTTAAAATGCCAAAAGGGGCTCCAACCAGTCACGTGAGGTATGCTGTACACAAAACGTCAGTACAACACAAAAAAGGTCTGCACCAAGACACAAAAAATCCAGTACATCAGTATCAAGGAAACACCCTAGGGCAATACAAAAGAAACACCCGCATTGTTCCCCAGATTAAACACCCTTAAAAGTAAATATAGGAAACTACAGAACCGTCTATTTTACCAAAAAGAATAGCATTATAACCAAAAATAGGATATGAACAATATATCACTACTTTCCCTCGAAAGGGAATAGTTAGCCATAAACCTTTGGGCATAATGGCATATCCACTCTGCCTGATCTCTTTTATGCATTTTAACTCCCTTTCATACAATAAAAGACCAAAATGAACAACCTAGGTCAACACCATTGCCTCTAAATGCATTTAGACTATCAAACATTCCCAAATAAAGATGTACAGATTTGACAGAACATATTACAGAAAACTTTATGGCTTTGAGATCATAAAACAAACCTACGGATATTATACAACAGCATAAAAGATAATAAATTTCACCACCAGGCACGTTACATACATTCCAGAAAGAATGAAAAGAGAGCCAAAGTCTAATTACCTTCTGTTTCCTCTATTGCTGCCCGTGTCATCTGTAGCTCAATGTCAGTCTTGGGTGAAACTAAGCTTTCAACATATGTATCCACCAAAAGATGGCGATAATTCATGCGGAAGTTGTTAATTTCACAATCCTTTAGTGTATTATCTTTTGAATTGTATAACACTATACGCTTTTCTGATTTAAATAAAATTGCACCATTCTTCAAAATGCATAATGGCATTGAACACATATACTTCATAGGACTCATCAAATATGGGATACTAACCATTTTGGTCCAAGACTTGGCCACGCCATATTCCTTCATTAACCACAGATCAACACGACTACAACAGGCACATCTTACAATAAGTGAGCCTCCTAAAGCTCCCACGGAAAAAGTAAATTTACCATCTCCATAAGTAGGTAGAGCCACCTCTCGGAATGTTTCGTCTCTTAAATCAAGAGATATAATATGTGAAGGATACCTCACCCTCGGTGTCCTATGCCGTTTTGCTACCCAATGAAGAGCTCCGTTTGCATAAACACCATCATTTCCTTCAATTTCAGCACAAGGAAAATCCTGAATCCTTCTCCAAGAACCAGCCTTCACTGAGTAAACCCAAACTTTATAAACTAGATCAATAAAACCAGTAAAGAGTCCCACCACTTTGAAGTCTTCACTAAAATCATCATACCCAAGTCCATATCTATCATCCAAGATATAAACCAATTCAACATCCAGGTTCGGCAATTTCTTGCATTCTCTAGTACATGGATTCCACAAATACAACTCATCAAGATCAATTGTTACACATACTAACCCATTGCAAGAACCCACAATGGAAAATGTAGAACGAGGCCAAAGGTTTCCAAACGAGTGATGGAGCTCAATAGCATCAGCATAAGGTGCAGAATACAGTGGACAACACTTGATCTCAAAATCTCCAGGCATTTCAGCGGATAACATGAGATGATGAAACTCATTGTTTTTAGCGGATAAACCCATGTGGGTCTTGACAAATTTGGGACTGGATATTAGAAAGCGCCATGATTTACAAACAGACCTGAATCGCAAGAGAGATTTCACAGGTAGTCGTTCCAGTATCTTGGTGATGATTCCGATATCAAGGTAGGGCAACGGGGTTGAGTCGTCATGTTCAATTCTTCTTCTTCGCTCGGCAGGTTGACCCTCCGCTAACCCTAAATCTTGAATGTGTCTAGGATTTATTGGTTCCATTCTTCCTCTTCGCTCGCCAGCTTGATCCTTCTCCAACCCTAGATTTTGGTGTGACTAAGGTTTCCTGCTAGGGAGAAGTACAACTCTACTACTAATTTGTAAAGGAAATTAAAAGAAATAAAAAATCATTCACAACGATGGATACTTAACCAGAGTTGTAAACCAACTTAGACCGTTCGCAAAATTCACCCGACTTGGCAAACTCATTTTAGTAATTAATTAATTATTTTTTAAAAAAAAATATTATGATAAAACTAAACTATTAAATTCGACTAGGTTCGGTTAACTTAAACTCGACTTGAGCTCAATTCGTTTATTTAACATGGTTGAGTTGGTACATTAAAGTGGTGTTTGATAAAATTGGATAATTAATATCTGAATGGTTAATATATTTTAATAAAATTAAATTATCTGAATGAAATAACATCTGAATTCAACAAACTGTTTGATAACTAAAAGATGTAAAATATCTTAATGACACTTTTTTACTATTTTAACACTAAGTTATTTAAAAATTTTATTTGAATGATCTTAAAATTTGAAATTGAAGGAGTACAATATTTATTGAGACTATTTTTGTCCATAAATTTTAAATAAACTATTAAGATGCAGCTCTTAATAGTTAAGATTTGAGTTTATGTTCTAACTATTAAGAAGCAAAAAAAATTATCAAACAAGATTTACCTCTAGTCGAATCAAAGGCATGTAAATTAAGAGGCATTCAGACGAGCACCACCTAAATCTCAAATTCGATTAAACAACGACTCGACTCGTTTAACTTTTAAATGAGTTCTAACTTGGCAAGTCAATGTCCGACTTGACTCGACTTGTTCACAGCTCTAAATTGGAGTGTGTTATTCCCAAATGCACAAAAAGATCTAAAAGGGGTGGTTAAATAGATCTTTTAAAACTTGTGGTTTAGAGATTTATTACCAATGTTAAATTAAGCAAATTAATTTATTAATTATGCACAGCATAATGATGTTTTGAAACACTCCTTCAGATTAATAATAAGTTTTAAATTTAGTGTAAGAAAGTGTAGACAAGTCACAGGGATAAAACGAAGATAAATTTAAATGCAAAACGTGGAGAAGAAACCAAGTGCAATAAAGTAAACGACACAAATATTTTTAAGAGATTCGGAGTACAAAAGTCTCGTAATCATCTCTTATACTGCAAGAGTGAATATTACACTAAGAAAGGGTAATCACTCATATTACAATTGACTAATAACTGCTTACAATTGATTCAGTAAGAATCTTTCAAATCACACGTACTTAGAATATACACAAATCACCAAGATCGAATCACAAAGAAATTGAATGATTTAAGACGTTACTAAGTAATATTAAGTTTCTTCATTACAAGACTTAGTAGTAGTTCATATTTCTAAATCGTAGAGTTAGTAGATTATGATCTCAAACAAATAGCACTTCGACTTGGTCAATTTATTTATGTATGCCTCATTTGATTGTTTGAGGTTGCTCGCTTTTTATAGTTTCACCTTGGGGTCTTCTCGTTGTGATTTAATTGTTATTCCATTTTGACTTGGACACATGTCGATTTCTAATTATTTAACTTTTAAATGTTGTCGGATATGACCATTTCAGGTCATTTTATCGTACTCTGTCTAGTGCATATGTAGTCGCGTGTTGTTGTCCTTAGTAGATATAGTTGTTAGACACAATTTCAGGAATATCTTATCCTTATCGACAACCTTTGGGAAATCATCCTTGTGATCTTCAATCTTAGACTCTTAGGTGTAAGAAATTGTCATAACTTGTAATGCTCCCAAATTCGGGTCCCTTGAACCTCGGACCCGGTGCATTACTATACAACTTTCATATGAATATTTATAACATTTATTCATAAAATAATGAATACAACCTCACTTTGATACCAATTAATACATTAATTCCTTCTATTTTCAAAATCTGCAACCTTTACAGCCTGATGTTACACTTTTAAATCATATTGATTTAAATTATACATTTCAAGTTATAAATAATATTTTTCACTTGAATATATTGATTTTAAGTATCCATGAACTCACAACTACACTTGACTATTCTTCTATACAATATTTTTCGACTATGCATTTACAATATGTTATATGAACGTTATCTAGCATAGCTGGAGCTATACGAACAACTTCAATAATTACTTCTTCCTTTTTCCTTTGTCCATCCCGAATCCTTCGATCCGGGCTGGCCCAAACAGGCTGAGCCAAAACGGCTTAAGTTTTCGTGGGCTAAAAAAATGAAGTTCAAAACCCGCGTTTTGACAGGCGGACCAAGCCATCGTCGGGCCGTGCCAAAATGGCCTAGGTTTTGACGAGCTGAAAAAATAAAACTCAAAACCCACGTTTTGACGGGTTGGGCCGACCCACGGCCTTGGGCCGCTTTTTGCCAAGTCTAATGATGCCATGGATAATTTAAAGCTATTAAGGAGCTATTAGAATATTGCACAAGATAATATTTATCAGACAAACATTACAAAGAATTCAGAATGTGAGATATCCTGCCAAATGATATGGCAATCTCCCCAACATATATCAATCCCAAACATAAAAATAATTATTCTTTTTTTTATAGGAATCTGCAACCTCTATCCTCATTTTGTGTATGCAGTAAGAAACAGCATAAAGCTAATGAAAACATCTGTAATATGCCAAAGTTTAGCAACATTACAGAAATTGGAGAAAAATAGGGGGAGACATGAATCCATACAAAAGTTTATACAAATACCCAAAGTTTTATGATTTTATCAAAAAACAGAAGAGCACATACCAAAAAGCTGTCATCTAAATTATCCATCCATTCTTAACAATTACATTCAGTGCAACCATCAGAAATGATCCTTGACCAAAATGCTTCAAATAGCTCCAAAAGTTCTGATCTTCAAATATTGCCACTCGAGTCCCACTGATTTCTCCTTCACAATATCATACTTGAATCTCAAGACCATATAAGAGGCCTAACACAGAACATGAAAACTGCAAACTAGGAAGATTTCTTCGAACAAAGCCATGATGGGAGCCACGAGATGGAAAAGCTAGCTCAACCATTCCAGCACTTCAAACCGATTGAACAGCAAGAATACACAGAAGAGCCACAGTCAAATATTCACAGCACATTGCATGATATTATGAAAACAAAACAAGGAACAGCCGTAAATAAGTTTACTTGAGACAACTTCTAAAAGGATTTTAAGGAATCAAATAAATACCAGAGTTATTACTTGCACGACTTACCATGCATCTCAGTTCTCTTCCAGTTTTATCTTCAAGAAGTGCAATATGTACCATCTCATTTGTGTGTTCCATTTTAATTTGGCTCTCACATTTTATCATATCCATCTTTAACTCTTTATGTTGACCACCTCATTTTTGAAGATTTTAATAGTTACTCGTATTATGTCTCATAATTGTTCTTTAAAATCTTGTTTCATCTTCAAAAATATCAAACATCATTCAACACACAACACAGGATTCCTTATCTAAGCCCGCATATGTTCACTTGAATAATTAAACCTCGAAGTTCTAGTTCTCATCCCCCCCCCCCACCCCCCCACCCCCCACCCCCAAATCTCTGACCCTACAGTCTTCAGTTGTCAATATAATAAGGGTCAATGTAACCTTCAATGACGGGATCGATTAACAAAATACTGAGATCTTCATAATGGTTCTTCCAAAACATATTATTCCATGGGATCTCAGGTCTGAATCTTCTGTTAGGGTTGCATGATAAAATCATTAGTCCAACTTGAGTTGAACTGAGGTCAACCTCTTTGTATTGTTAACTCTCCATAAATATTATAGAATAAGGGAAAAAGCGAAACGGGAAAGAAAAGAAGAAGAAGAAATAATCCACAAAAAAGTTTCAATCAACTTCAATTTATAATCCAAAATGGCCTGCCAAATCAAGGATAAAGAAACTTTAAATCTTTGAAAATCAATAAATAGAAGAATTGACATAAAACAAACCTTACTCAACATAAACATGGAGCAGGACAATGAACTTTATATAAACAAGCTTCCTATATCTCACATGTAGCCAGACCAACTCAATCCATGGTTCTAACTAGAACACATTCTTAATCACATTCAATGTCAATTAAGTTTCCTTTTCTTGTCCAACATGCCCCAAATTGATTATTACCTGGCTTATTACTTACTTATCTTATTTCTTTATTTAAACAAGAAAATTTTAATTTTTCGGATGCCAAAAGGGACTCCAACCAGTCATGTGAGGTATACAAAAAGGCAGTACAACACAAAAAAGGTCTGCACCAAGAAACAAAAAAACCCATGTACATCAGTAGCAAGGAAACACTCTAGGGCAATACAAAAGAAACACCCGCATTATACCCCCAGATTAAACACCCTTACAAATAAATATAGGAAACTACAGAACCGCTTTTTTTTTTTACCAAAAAGAATAGCAAACTCAACCAAAAATGGGATATGGACAACATATCTTTACTTTCACTCAAAGGGGAATAGTAAGCCATAAACAAAGGGGCATAATGGCATATCCACTTTGCCTGATCTCCTTTATGCATTTTAACTCCCTTTCATGCACCCAAGAACTCCACTACTGAGCTGGGAATCACTCACGCAAACCCTGATGTTGACTTCAGTAAGTTAGGCCAGCACGAGACAAGTAATTGAGTACTCCACATCAGTTTGCCATGAGTGAGACCAGAACTAGTAACAAGCTTATAAGTTCTCTAAACAAATTTTGCATATAACAGTTTCTTCTTGATCGGTCAATTAAGATTAAAAACACACACAAGTAGACAAAAAGAGAAACAACACATAAATATATACCAATGCATATATATATATATATATATATATATATATATATAGAGAGAGAGAGAGAGAGAGAGCAATAAATGAGAATGAACCAATGAAGAGATCACAGGAAAGGATAGATAAATTTCAAAACTTTCCACAATTTGCAAATTTAGGCATATTCAAAACAATAGTGTCACAAATAGTATACATTAAGTACATCAAGTATTTAATTATTATTTTTTGTTGAGATAAAAGTGTAAGTTACTTACAGTAGGAATGACTGTTAAAATCCTTGCTGGATTGACAAATGAAATACTATAAAGTTAGCAGAAAGAGAGAGAAGTGACCGTAGGAAGTTTCACACAAAAAATTCAAAATTTAATAGAAGGAGAATAACACCTAAACAGTGTGCAAGAATAGGTATAGTATCCTCAAAGAAATGCTTGTAGATAGGCTCTACTTATATTTCCAACTAAGGCACAACAAATCGAGATATGACCAATTTGAGTTGCAATTTTTTTTTCACATGTTAGAAACATCAGTCGCATTAGCTAGTACTCATATCATTTAAATGTGGAGCTCGATTCGTGATTCAAAAATTAACTTACTGCCGATACACGATGGATATCATCTTCCTTCTCAAACAACCAGAATTTAAATAAATGCGAACTACGATGCATTACGAAACAAACATCTGGTGTACAAGTTACTCCTTGTACATCCTTTCACGAATTTAAAACAAGAACCCACCCATTGCAAGAACCCACAATACAAAGTGAAGCACATGAGACGATGGAGCTCAATGTCATCAACACAAGGTGCAGAATACAGTGGACAACACTTGAGCTCAAAATCTTCAGGCATATCAGCGGATAACATGAGACGATGAAACTCATTGTTTTTAGCGGATAAACCCATGGTGGGTTTTGACAAATTTGGGACTGGAAATTAGAAAGCGCCATGATTTACAAACAGACCTGAATCGCAAGAGAGATTTCACAGGAAGGCGTTCCAGTATCTTGGTGATGATTCCAATAGGAAGGTAGGGAAATGGGGTTGAATCGTCGCCTTCAATTTCTTCTTCTTCTTCGTTCGTCATTTTCGTTGTGAGGTTTTTTAGGCTGCGGAGTAACATATCTCATCATCATTCATTGTTGAGATTTGGTTCCAAACCCTTATTTAATATTTTAATATATGTATAATAAGTTAATAACTTTATAATTTCACCATTTTGTATTTTATTTACCTATTTGTATAATATATTATACTAACAACAGTCCCGTGCCTCTGACACTATAGACGGTGGGATTTATCCTAAACTTTAGACGATTCAGATGATTTATTAGGATGAACGGAAAATTCAAAATCATTTGTATTTTATTATATAAATATGGATACCATACCACACTAAGGACGTGTTTAATTAGTAGTAGATGACGGACTGATTTAATCATTTAATACGTTTGTTTCAAATAAAAATCGTTTAAATAGTTGAATCGGTCAGTCATTCAGACAATTTGGGCAGAATGACTAAGTCCATTTTTGGCAGAATGAGTTGAATGATGGCTGAATGATTTTTTTCTTTTTACAATATTAATTATTATATTAAGTAATATTAAATAAATTTACAACAATTTTAAATTTTTTCAGGGGGGTAAAATAATAAAATTTTGTTATTCAAATATTTCAGACATGTTAGTTATTAAATAATTTTTTTTATTCAGATTCAGCTCATTTAATACAAATTCATTTAATTTTTATCAAACAACCCCTAACATTATTTTTGATTTATTTATTTATATTACCATAATTAATCAAGGTATGTAGCATAAAAAGGGAGTATAACATTTATTCATAAAAGTAAGGGGGTGTTTGATAAAAACTGAATAAATCTGAATCTGAATGAGCTGAATCTGAATGAAAAAAACTGTTTGATAATTGACATGTCTGAAACATCTGAATGACCAAAATTTTACCCCCTCTAAAAAAATTTAAAATTGTTCTAAATTTATTTAATATTACTTAATATAATAGTTAATATTTTTTTTTTAATTTTTTAATGTTTTTTACTTCATTCAGTCATTCAACTCAAAAAATCTAACTTAGTCATTCAGCTCGTCTATCTTACCGATTCAGCCATTCAGACCAAAACAAACGCACTGACCGATCCAGCCATTCAGATTTAGCTTCATTCAGCTCTAAACAAACACCCCCTAAGTGTAACATTGCTAAGCGATAAATGTTTAGAGTCAAAAATATTTTTTTATATTAAAGGACGAAAATAGTAACAATTATGAATACAATAAGTCTATTATCACATAAAAATCGCTCGCATATTGCTCATATATACTGACATGCATATTGGTATGGCCCACGTGCAGAGCATGTCATGTGAATCATACCAATATATATGTAAGTGATATGTAAACGATTTTATGCGATAGTAACAATGCTCTTTATAAATATGAAGGGATATATTAAAAGATAGTAACGTCTATATTGCTAAAATAACTCAATCTGATAATTTTAAAAATAATTTTACTATCACATAAAAAAGAGAGACATAATACTCACATACACACATGCATATTTGTGGGTTCCACATGTCAGGTAAGGGCCCACAATGTGTATGTGAGTATTTTTTATGTGATGATAGCATTGTTGTAATTTTAAATGAGTCAGCTTAAACAACTATGAGCTCATATCACATAGGCAGTTGACAGTCTTAGGAATAACTAATAGGGGTCTTTACATAAGTATACAACAAATAGAAAGTAATTATAAGAAAATTGCATCAACCAAATAATTACAAAAAGAGTGTAATTAGGAGCCATATTATAAAAAATAGTACAATTCACATTAATAAGAAAACCTAAAATCAATGACAAATAACTGGCATAATTAATAATTCAAATTCAAATATTTGGATCTAACAACAAAAATAAAATCAAATTCAAAATAATAATTCAAATTTAAATATTCAAATTCAAATTTTCATCTTCCTCACATACACTTTGAAATAATAGTCCGCCGCTACACCGCCGCTACACCTCACATACTCCGCCGCTACACCGCCGCGAATCTCCGTTGTCTAAAACGCCAATGACAATAAAAAGAAGATTCGCCCTACAAGAAATTTAAAAATAAATAGATGTAACTTTTAATGTTCTGAAGTTTTTTTTATAACTATTTTGTTACTCATAAATAATAAAATGGTTACTGTAAGATCCCAACTTTTTTAATAAAGATTAAATTTTCTCGAAATATATTTTTGAATATTATAGTGTGGATTTGATATAATGTTATAGTTGTGGGTAATATTTATAAATTTTGCAAAGTACGGAAGTTGTTATATAATATTCGATTGGTCGGGGAATATTCGTTTTAACAGGGAATATTCTTACAACGACACAATCATTGGTGGACCCCCACAACGGAATTATTGTCGGATTGAGAAAATGACAAAAATACTTTATGAAAATAACGGCGGAAGTTTTACTGTTAATCGTTGAACTACACTAAGAGTAAAAATACTGATGTCTGCCGTGGTTGCGTAAGAGCACACGGTATTGATTATTGATGCTTACGTGAGAAGTCACTCGCTTATACTCAATTATTGCTACAAGAATTCTTTGCATCATATCTCTCATATTATTTATTCGATTATTGTCATAAGATCATCTCGCATAATATGTTATTTTATTAAATCAACAATTGAGACGACAAAGTTATTCATATTATTAAATTGTAATATTTATAATGTCTAGAAGTTCACAATGAGAGGTTTGGTCACCTAATCATACGCCAATAGGGAGAAATCCTTATTGAAAGCCCCTCTTCCCGGGGAACGACCTGGTTGATAAATATTGTGAGTTATAATATTAATGATGAATGTTATTAAAATTGAAGGTCAGTTCGGAGTTGAATTTGGAGACGCGGGCGTGATATTTGAGTCCGAAACGATGAAATTAGTAAAAATAGTCTATAAACACAAAATTTTCCGGAATTCACTATTTGTTCAAAAAGTCAACAGTTGACTTTTTCTGGAAAAGTCAAACTTCAAAATTTCAAAATTTATATTTTTGATAAAAATCATTTCATTGTGTTGGAATTATTTGTGTTAGTGAAAATCGACAATTATTTCGATAATAATTGATGTCTAGAGGTTATATTGACCAATCGGGTATTTAACCGGATAAATGAGCAATTGATTGCTATTATTTCACATGATTATAACTATTTGTTCACATGTGTATACTATTGTTTCACATTCTTGTTACTATTAGGGGAGTTGGTGCAAGATTAATAATACTTGCATGACTAAGTTAAAAATGGAGGTATAGATGGAGGTACTATGTTGTAATTCGTATTTTCACATGTCTACAACTATTGATTCACATAATTTACTATTGAATCATATTATTTACTATTAGGGGAGGTGGTACAAGTTTGATAATACTTCCATGACTAAATTAAAAATAAAGAAAAAAGTCAAGGTATTGTCTTCAGAATTTTTCGAGCCCCAAAACGTCTAATTATCGAAACTATATTTTTTTTATAAATAGAAGCTCATTCTTCCTTCATTTCTCACCAATTCACAAAAGCTTTAGAAGCGATTATTATAGAGAAAAATTATAGAAAGAAGAAGAAAGTTCTGCTACCTCACTATTCCAATATCCAGCTTTTTCTAAGGTAGGGAGTATTATTTCTTTCAGATCCATGAAGAGAACTCATCATTATTCCATTCTTTATTATTCTGTTGGAATAACTCAGTATACGCTGCCAACTACCCTATTCTTGGTGAAATTCTTCTCATTGTTCCATTCTTTATCATTCATTGGAACATACCGTTTACGCGTTTTACTGTGGGACACAGTTCCGCCTTTTTATTATTCTGTTGGAATATCCTCTGCATGTGTTTTACGCCGGACCGATTCCGCCTTTATTATTACATTGGAATATCCATGCATGCGTTTCTGTGGGACTGATTCCGTTATTTATTATTCTCGCTGGAATAACTCGCCTGTCTGCAATTCTATCGCACGCTCGGTGATTTCTTTTGTTATTCCATTCCTTGTTATACTCAGTTGGTTAAAGTTTTGATTTCTATACTCCATGAAATTAGTGGAATATCCTTGATATTTGTGCTTCATCCTGTATCTTTTCATTGAAATATTCTTCTGAGCATTCTTGAATTTTACTCCACAAAGCAGTATCATGTTGACAATTTGGACGTTATTGATTCCTAGATAAAATAATTCTTGAACTTGTTTTATTAAATTCTTATATCATTGTCATCATCCTCATGTTTATATTTCTTTGAAAGTCATCTGTGGCCTGTAGTGCATAGATGGACTTGGTATGATTATGACCAGGGATTATTCGGTGTAATCATGACTGTAATGTTACAAATGATATGGAAAAAGTCCTTATTGGCCCGTAGAGCATTGATGGACAGTTGTTGGCATGATCATGACCATTATTGAATACACAAATATTCTTGGCCGTAGTGCATGGATAATTGTGGTCGTAATACTAAAGAATATCCTCGGTCGTGTCGCAGGTGATGATTCGATGATGTGGATTATTTATTAAGTCGAGTCCCAAATGATAAAAGTGATGAAAACCTTCTAAATCATAAAAGACGAGAGATTTTATTCTCTACTTGACTCTTTTAATGGATTGCTTGTTCACCGCAGCTTAAACTTGATGTCATTATATTGTATCGCTTTAACAACATTGAAGACTAACGATAATATATTCTGCATTATCTTGGTCATAATATTTCCTATTGGGCTAGTTTAGCTCACTCTTTAACTTTTATTGTTCTCATCAGGAAATGAGAACGTAGCAGGGACTAGTCGGGGAACGGAGTGACGCACTGGATGATAAGATTAGTAGTCCTCACTATTCAAAGAAATAGTGGAAAATAAATGTAATAATATTGAATTTGAGTTTGTATATTGTCTGGCATTTGACAATATTTGTATTAAAACTCACACTTTATGTTTTGTCGTATTTTACACCTACGACAATTGTATAATTAAGTTGTATTTGTATTCTCGTACCATGTATTTTCGACGACTCGTATAGGTGATGTACCTCATTCGGGGCGCCATGATTATCTTTGTATATGAATGATTGATTACCAACCGCATCCGTGAGACCCCATTTTATGAATAAAGATTTAATTTTTTCGAAATAATTTTTTGAATATTATAGTGTGGATTTGATATAATGTTATAGTTGTGGGTAGTATTTATAAATTTTACAAAGTGTGTAAGTTGTATAATATTCGATTGGTCGGGGAATATTCTTTTGTTTGGGAATATCCGATGACGGCCAGTAATCATTGGTGGTCCCCACAACGAAATTATTGTTTGGATTGAAAACGACAAAAATACTTTATGAAAATAACGACGGAAGTTTTACCGTTATCTTTGTTGAACTACTCTCGGTAGTAAAAAGTACAAAGAATACTGCGTGGTTGCATAAGAAGCACACCGTATTGATTATTGATGCTTACGTGATAAGTCACTCATTTTGTGTTATTGGTATTATTAATGTAATAAAAGCGTAATACTTTTATAAAGTTATTCTATAAATAGAATATATTATATTCTATTATCGTATAGTGTTGCATAGTATTTTGTATAGTAAATTTTTTTATATAAAATGTAATACTTTAATAAAGTTATCTATTTTATTAGACAATAAATTAGAATATATTATATTTTATTATGCATAGTGTTTTGATAAATGCTCAGATATAGTATTTGCATAGTAAAATCTTTTATAAAGTTATTCGCTTTTATTAGATTATAAATAGAATATATTATATTTTATTTAAAAGATTTTGCTTTAAATATGGACCGTCAGATTAAAGTAAATCAATCTGGACCGCTTCATGAGTTAGTTACTATCGCAAATCCATTTTTCTATAAATAGAAACTCATTCATTCATTATTTCTTACGAATTCACCGAAACTCTAGAGAGAGAAACTATAGAGAGAAAGAAGAAAAGTGTTCTACTACTTCACTACTTTTATATCCAGTACTCTTCTTCTTAAGGTAGGGAGTATTATTTCTTTTGTATTCACGAAGAGAACTTCTGTTATTCCATTCTTTGTTATTCTGTTGGAATAACCTGTATACGAGGGCTACCCTATACTTGGTGACATTCTTCTATTATTCCGTATTTATTATTCTGTTGGAATATCCTGTCTGTGCGTTTTACGTCGGACATGATTTCGTCTTTATTATTCTGTTGGAATATCCTGCATCATGCGTTTCTGGGGACCGATTCCGCCCTCTTATTAGTATTCTCGTTGAATAACTTTGCTTATCACAAAGTACCGCATGCATAGTGATTTCGTTGTTATTCCATTCTTTATTATTCTCGTTGGAACATCCTCGCTTGCGCGTAATTTACACCGACACGGTTCCGTTATTTAGTATTCTGTTGGAATAACCTATCTATGCGTAGTA
Organism: Panax quinquefolius; assembly: GCA_020205615.1. Lineage (NCBI taxonomy): Eukaryota > Viridiplantae > Streptophyta > Magnoliopsida > Apiales > Araliaceae > Panax > Panax quinquefolius. The sequence goes on along the minus strand of CM035171.1, from coordinate 111,571,499 downwards.
CCGCATGCATGGTGATTTCTTTTGTTATTCCATTCTTTATTATACTCAGTTGGTTAAAGTTTTAACTTCTATTCTCCATAAAATTTGTGGAATATCCTTGATATTTGCGCTTCATCCAGTATCTTTTCATGGAAATATTATTTTGAGCATTCTTGAATTTTACTCCACAAAGAAGTATCATGTTGACAATTTGGACGTTATTAGTTTCTGGATAATTTAATTCTTGAACTTGTTTTATTGAATTCATATATCATTGTCAGCATCCTCATGTTTATATTATGTTGAAAGTCATCTACATGGCTGTAGTGCATAGATGGACTTGGTATGATTATGACGAGGATTATTCAAGATAATCACGACCGTAATGTTACACATGATGTGGAAAAAGTCCTCATCGGCCGTAATGCATCATGGGACGCTTTTGGTATGATTATGGCTATGGATTCTCTTGACCAAGGGTGCAATGAATTGTTTTATGGCATGATCGGACTGTTGATGAAAACACAATTATCTTTGGCCCGTAGGTATGGATAATTGTGGTCGTGATACTTAAAGAATATCCTCGGCCGTAGTGCATGAAAGTGATTCGATGATTTGGATTATTTATTAAGTCGAGTCCCAAATGATAAAAGTGATGAAAAACTTTTAAATCATAAAAGATAGTAGATTTTATTTTCTACTGACTCTTTTAATGGATTGTTTGTTCAACCGCAGCTTAAACTTGATGTTTGTTATATTGTATCGCTTTTAACACTGCTTAAGGCTAATGATAATTTATTCTCGCATTATCTTAGTCATAATATTTTTTATTTGGGCTAGTTGAGCTCACCCTTTTCTTTCACCGTTTTCTTCGAGAAATGAGAACGTAGCGGGGACTAGTCGGGGAACAGAGTGATGGTCTTAGATGGTGCATTAGTAGTCCTCACTATTCTGTGAAATAGTGTGATAATAAATGTAATGAGGTCTCCATTGAGTTTGTATACTCTCTAGTAGACAATATTTGTATTCAAACTCATAGTTTATGTTTTGTCGTATTGTACACGACAATTGTATTATTAAGTTGTATTTGAATTCTGTACCTTGTATCTGGCGACTCAAGATGGGTGATGTATACCTAATTTTGGGGGCGTCACAACATCTCATTCAATTATTCAAATGAAATTGATAACTTAATAAAATTGAATTGGTTACCTTGGTCTGAAGGTTTGGCTACCAATTGCACTATGAAAAAACTGCTAGTGTGGATGTGAATTAGTTACTTTGGTATGAAGATTTTGTTACCTTGGTACGAAGGTTTGCTTACCTTGATCAGAAGATTTGGTAACCAATTGTACTAAGAAAAAATTTAAAGTGTGGAGGTTGATTGGTTACTTTGATATGACAGTTTGGTTACCTTGTTATGAAGGTTTGGTTACCATCATCCAGTATTCATATCCATCGCCACCACCGCCTGAATCTTCATACCCACCTCCATTTTGACCCTTCATTTTGAGAAGCTACCGGAGATATACAAATTGGTTGACTCATATATATATATATATATATATATATATATATATATATATATATATATATATATAAAAGAATACGTGACCCTTTTATGCACCGATCTTCCCAAATTAACTTCTTCCAATTTCTATCTCTTCAATATCTCTGTTCCCCTAATTAGATGACTCTCTCTTATCTTCTTCCGCCGCCACGCTACCCCCTTTTGTGCACCGCATTGTTCTAAGTAGGACTTGGGCTTCTCCTCTCCCCACACCCGAAAAAGACGACCCCGAGAATTTACCGAGTAGTCAGCCACCCGAATATTTTTTCGGGTTTAAGTCCTAAAATGATTAATGAAGAAAACGATTTATGAGAAGCATGTACGACTAACTAATATATATATATATATATATATATATATATATATAGAGAGAGAGAGAGAGAGAGAGAGAGAAAGAAAGAAAGAATACGTTAAATGAAGAAGAATGGTAATGACTAACTGCAGTTGTTATAGATGAGGAGAGAGAGAAGAAGTCATGTGTATAACTAATCCTTAAATTAAGGAATTCTAATTGAATACTAATTCCCTAAATTAAGGAATCCTAATTGCACTACCATTGTAAATAAATATGAAAATATATTAATTGTGTAAAAATTTTATGAGTGCACTATTGTTGTAATTATTTTTAAAAATGTAATTGAATATGTAATTCATCCTAACTAATAAGGACATTGTGGGTCTTGAATCCCAAAGGGATGAATGGGGAAATTTTATAAAACCCATAATGTCCAAGATGGATCTTGAGTATGGAGAAAGCGAATTCAAGCAAGTGCTTAAGCCAAGTTTGGAGGAAAAATACTCGATTACGTGGTAAAAATAAAAAAAAGGTCTCTCAAATTATATTAGCGCCAGAATAACAATGTGTTATATATATATATATATATATACACACACAAAGTGGATCAGGTTCGGACTCTCGAGTCTGATCAATTCCGGATTATTTTTATTTTTATTTTTTGTTTTTTTTTAAATAATTAAAAAAAATTTTAATATTTTATAGAATTGGAATTTTTTCATAATACAATGTTTTGGCGCGTGATTTGGATACACATAACAAAATATGTATATACAGTCTATACAAACATGTTTTGTTATACATATCTAAATCATACCCAAAACACTGTATTATATAAAAATTTCAGTTCCATAAAATATTAAAAAAAAATTAGTTGTTTTAAAAAAAAAACAAAAAAAAAGTCCGTATTTTAAGAAAATTCAAAAATCCGAATAGGAACCAGACTATATATATATATATATATATATATATATATTTTTTTGTGTTTGTTAGGATATAAACTCAAGTGCATAGGCTGAGTCAATTTCAGTCAAGTCCAGACCTAATTGACACCGAGATATAACAAGCGTAAGGCGTGCTGAGGAGTCGAGGGAGTCAAGGGACACTTTTTGATCAAGGGAGTCGCTCCTCGAGCAGCGTGGGCGTCAGGCGATGAGATAACTCTAAAAGTTTCCACCAAAGTATTTGTCTATGTGCTTGATTGAATAAACTAATATATTCTCGCTCCACCAAGGCATGAGCCGTCATATATTAAATAACTTTATTTTTCTTGAGAAATTCATTAAAAACACCATGTCAATGCAAATTAAGAAGTATAAAACTATGTGTCCAAAGGTTAAAACTTAAAATGGAGGAGAAAAAGTTTAAATTCTACCACAATCTAATTCAAAATTTGGCGCCATAACTGAAAATAAAACAAATTGACAGTAGCTTTTAGGGCTTCCGAAACATATTGAAGCGGAGAGATGAGTTCTTCAAAACATCCGACTACAAGGGTTTTGGGACAGCGCTCTATTCCTTCAACACTCCTCTTTCGCTCTTCAAATAGGTATACTAACACTAACCCTAATTTTCACTTTCTAATGGTTCTTTGTTTGATATTTACTCAAATTGGATATGGGGTTTGCTTAATTTCTTTCAGGCCTATTGATGGTAACGAAAATGGACAGACCAAAACACCTGGCAAATATTTGCATGTATCGCTGTCCGATTTCCTTAATCGTAAGCTGCAAAAAGGGTCTATTCTGCCCAAATCTGTTCAGGTACCTTGCCATGGCCCAATAAAGGAAAAAAATGATTTAATTTTGTTATAGAGAAAACACAGGAAATGTAACAGAAATTGAAATTTTAAATTTGTCAGTTGTATGTTTTTTGGTACTTTTTTACCAATTTTAATTTAGCAAAATTGTTTGATTAGGGAATTCGATACTGGAGTTAAGGATTTAAACACTACCTTTGCAACCAATAAATGCAAGAATTTCTCTTTTTATTGTGAAAAGTAGCCAAAGTTGTATGTCATTTGAGTTTCTTTTGACGAAAATGAATGGCTGAACGAAGTTGAATTTGGGTTAACTTAAGAGATATTTCAGAAATTTTAGCAATATCTCAGCAGCCAAACGTAAAGTAAGGAGTAATATGTTTTCTGGTACTAATTCTGTTAATTTTATATAGTAGATATGAGTTTTTGAATGTCTGGAATAAAGATGAAGAATATAATTATTGGCAGGGGAAGCAGAAGCCATTTTCATCACCTGGGAGTGGTGGGGGTGTTAGTGGATCTAGTAAAGGAGAGAATTTTGGAAATAAAATAGGAGAATCAGAGGTTAGATGTGGACTTGATGTAGCTTTTGAACAGCTTAAGAATACTAGAAAAGAAAATGTTGACTGTATGGATTTGCCTGCTGATGGAGAGGTTCAAAGTTCTAGCATAAAAGATACGCAAGGATCAAGAAAAAGACAAAACCCATTTGAAGGTCTGTCATTGCATCTTAATCTTTTTGGTGCAAATGGTTTTTATGATTCAGTAAGTTTTGATGTATTATTGGTGTTGATGTTTGAATCAGTTCACATCTATTGCTCTTTTGTTTAACTAACTAGTAGTGAGCATATTCAAATGGAATGAAACTTTTCATGCTAGTTCAGCATATCATTTTTTTATTTTTTGAATTACTCTTCTATTGCTAATTCAGTTCAAAACTTGTTTATGGAATTCTGGATTTGTAGAACTTGGAAGTACTGTAAAAGTTGATGCATTCTTTAGGTTTCTAACAAAAATATGTATCTGTTCAGAATGCCTAGTCTCAGTTGCTTACTGGAGTCATTTCTTGAGATTTTGTTGTGTGTTACTTATTATTATTAGAAGAAAACTAATGGTTTACCTACGAATCATTATATTGGAAAACACTCTATTGTTGGGGGTGAGAAATTTGCAAGAATTAATCTCTGTTTTATTTAAATGTCCAAGACAAAACGAAGATATCCAACATTTTTTAGATTATTCATTGCTTCAAAGCATATAGTAGCTTAGGACAATCACTCATCAACTGTATTCTGGTATGGTAAATTTCCATTTTCTATGTTCTCAATAACTCATGCTGTCTTATAGGACAACAGTGTGCTTTTGTTCTTGATTTTTGGTAGTGTTTTGTGCATTTACTGCAAAATATTTTTTGATACATGTCACAGCACTATTGCTACAGTCCATGCATCATGATCATATGCTACTTTTCTTTGTTATAATTTACTTTTCATGCCCAAAAACCCTGACAATTTTCATGTGAATACAAGTTGGGAATGAGACACAATCCACTCGAAAGGTTATGGTCACTCTTGGAGATAATCCAAAACTTGGGCGAAAAGCAAGAAAGAAGAGCTTTATTAGCAACGAGAAACCAACACCTCTGTATAATCATTGTAAGTATGGTGTCTCCTTAGTCCTTAGAAGCAGAAAACCTAAAGTCTACCTTGAAATCCATTAACAATTTGATTCATCTTTCTCATCCTTAAATGCTGCATAAACTTTCACTATTTTCTTCCATTTGAAGAAAAATTAATTTGTTATCTGCTCAACAGATGCAAATGGTAGTGGCTGGTGGGACAGCAGTATGGAAGGTGTTGATAATGATGAAGTTGGCTGCCATGAAGTGTGGGAAGGGGTCGGTTCTACCACATTGGGGGGACTGGAGTGGCATTAGTTAAGAGTATCTTTAGCAACTATGCTAGGTCATAGGCTAGCAGCTCTTCCAAACATGTAATATAAACACCCCCAAAAGTTGGAGGCATTTGACGAATGATCTCTGCATTCAGGTAATTAGTTATCGGAATGTTTTGAATATTATGATCAATCTAACCCTCTTTGGGTAATTCTTGAATTTCTTGTTCCAACAAAGACAAATTTCATTAATGTTGCTGGCTTCCCTGGTTTCTAATAAGCAATGTTGGCTGTAAAGATATTTATCATTACTCTATATGTTGAGCACCAACTGTCAATGTTCATCAGTGTATGCTAAGAGTTTTGAAGGCATACTTGTAAAGTATTGTGTGGCCTCAAATTTCACAAGTTTCTTCATATTCAGCGTTTGCAATACATTTTAGGGAGAGAAAAAAACAGTGAAAAAAATGTTTGCAATGTGCAAGTAGTTTATATCTACCTTTTTAAAATTACAAAGGAAGGTCAACTTGTTTATTTTTTTCTCGCATTGCGTTGCTCAAATTTGTTTATAAAATTTATTTATAAAATTAAGTTTTATTGAGATTCATTTAGCTATTGAGTTGAGTACGATTTCGAATTGAGTCAGACTAATTTGAACTTTTCGAATGAATATGATTCGAGTATCAATAAAAAATTGTATTTTGAGGAGGTTTAAATAATTTATCGAACTTTAAAGTTTATGAATCATTTATATTTCGAGTCGAGTTCAAATTAGACTAAAGTCGATCGAGTATGAATTGAGTCATAACTATTTGCTCATTTTACAACCCTTTTAAATATTGATAGCCTATGGGCATTGCTTTGTTGTTTTCTCAACAAGATGGTTTTTTTTATAAAAAAAATAAAAAAATTGTGGGGTGAGAGAGGCTCGAACTCTCGACCTCAGGATTACTCAACAAGCTATGAGACCTACGCGCTAGCCAACTGCGCCACCACCCCTTTTTTGATCTATGGCCACCAACAAGTAATTTAACCAGGCACAATTATATAAATCTCCCAAAATTTGTTAAATTACTAATAGTATAATATAAATCACACTCTTGTTTTATTTTATGGAAAATATTTCTTGAAAAATAATCTAAACATAAAGTTACTTTAAATTGATTTTATGGGTTGATGGAAAATAATAATTGATCTTCTCAAGAATTTGATTTGTGAGTTTGGTCTTGAGAGTTTATATTTCAAACATACACAAATGTATCTATCTCTCTATGTCTCTCCCTTGATATCTAGTTGATTGGTCATTTATATAGCAATAGTGATGATTATTATTGTACCCACCAAAATGGAAATTTAAAAAAGAAAAAGACAAATTTCATTCAAATACCTTATCTATAATAATATATAACAATGTAACTACACACACATTTTAGTTAGTTTGGAATCAACTGAGTAGTCCAATTTTGGTGACTCACTAGTCCAAAAGGTTTTTTATTTTGTGTGTGTTGATTTTCATATCTTTTAATTGGATATTAATTTTGATATTTTCAAAAGTCATTCGTAAAATTGTAATTCACGTTTATTATTAAAGATATAACGTACCATTTGTCACTAAGAATTGAGTAAAGAAAAAAAAAACCTTTTGGGCGAGTAAGTCATCAAATTTGGACGACTGAATTGACTTGAGATCAATTAAAATATCGTTTAAAAATATTATATATATAATTTATTTGATAAATCGTTTTTAAACCTTTTGAAATATTCCGGTAGACGCAGCCTATCGAATGACTAATTCATACTATGCACATTACCATAGAAAAGGAATAGTCCTAGCCATGAAGTACACAATCGATGACTTGCTACATAGAATGTATATATTTACACCTCAATTTATATTATACATATATATATATATATATATAAAGTCATTAAGTATAATAGTATACCACCACAAATATATATATATATATATATATATATATATATATATATATATATAAAAGTCATCGACTAAAATTTAAGTACCATGTTTTCTTTAAAGTTATTCAATTTTTAATCGTTTTGTCATTTTAACTAATCTAAATAATATAGAGATATATTATTACTATGATTTATTGTATGTTTTAAGTTCAAATTACTTTTTTATGATATTTAATATAATGAATTGCAAAGATTTTAATATTTATTAATAGATTGTCAAAATGAGCTAATGTAATTTAAATAATGAGTTCCAATTTTTTGTTGTAGTTTATTAATTTTCATTTTTTATTTGGTTGCCCGAAATTAGACCAGATGTAAAACCCCAACTTTTAACTAATAAAACTTATTTTATCTTTATATATTCTAAATAGCAAGACTTAAATTGATAAAAAAATAAAGTTAAAGATGATATGTGCAAATTATAATAAACAAAAAAAATTGTCGGCATAGACGTCAAAGAATATTGGTAGTTTGGTACCGTACGATGGCATCGTAACAATTAATCATTGATGAATCTCATAACAAAATAATTATCGAATATGGAAAATGACAAAATAACCATTAATAAAAGTTATTTGCGGAACTGTTACATTTAACTGTTCAAATACCCAACAATGAAGGAACAGTAACGCACAGTGTTACTACAATGTTCTACCGTATTAAACCAATAATTGTCATAGTAGTAAGGTTAATAATAGAAAGTTATGTATTTAAAAGTCGCAGGTATTGAAAAGTTATGATTTCTAGTATTTTCTAAATCTATAATTTAATCACTGTTGAATGTTAAAGATAATTTTATTTTTCGTTATTTTTGTCATGATATTATTTATTGGGTTATTCGAGCTCACTCTTTTATTTTTTAATTTCTTTTAAGAAATAAAAATATAGTCGGGAATAGCGGGGAGAACAGAGAAATGAAGTGGTGGTCTGAATTAACTGCTGTATAGTCCTCACCAAATTGTAACATAGTGTACTAATAAATATAGTGATAACTTAGTGTATGTATTACCGTGTTATACACGGTATTATAATAATTATGATTATGTGAGCTAATAAATATAGTGATAACTTAGTGTATGTATTACCGTGTTATACACGGTATTATAATAATTATGATTATGTGAGCTAATGTAGTGTTTTTATATTTCGTCGACTTGAATTGAATTATGTAAGCCCAAATGTAGGGACTTCACACCCGAAACTCATGATCTCATATGGACTGAACTTGAATAATGTATTATAAATTCAAATGAGCTGAATCCGAACTTAAAATCATAAATATTTAAATGCATTTAATTTTAACTATTTTAAGGTTGTGTTTGATAAATCTGGGAATTAAGATCTGAATGATTATGATATCTTAATAAATTAGATCATCTGAATTGTTACGAGGTCTGAATCTAAAAAAATTGTTTGATAACTAAATAGTAAGTTGTCTCTTAATGACACTATTTTACCATTTTAAAAGGTAAACTTTTATTTAATAATTTTAAATATTCAATTTAATAAAAATGCGTGCATAATATTGTTGAATATATTTATATATAAAAAAATTATCAAAATTTTTTTATTAAGAGGTACCTCTTAATTATTAAGATTTTATTTATGTCTTACTGATTAAGAGGCATTCAGTGATAACAAAAAAAATAAAAAATATCATGTCTCTTAGCGAATAAGAGACAGTCCATTAAAAGGCAATTAAATATAAGTATGACTCACTTAACTCAATTATAAGTGAGGATAGAGCCGCATAAGTATAACAAAATAATAATATCAAAATACAAAATTCGAATTACGTTAGCTCACTTTATAAACGCTGCACTTTTTTGAGAGTGAAATTAAAGTATATTTTATTCCTAAAACAAGTACAATTATGCGAGAATAAAACAACTTTATCAATTCTCTTTTGAAAATATGTACGTATTAATAGCCGTGCAACTCGGGTAAAATATATTTTATTCCTTTGGCCTCATTTTGTTCAAGGTTCTCAAAATCAGACCATTTATCGAATCGGAAAAGATATCAAGTGGATGGCTCACTGATCCAACCAGTGGTCGAACCGTTATTGATCAAGTGACGTCATTGATATATAAAAATATATATTATTAGTAATTAATAAATTTTTTAAAAATCTCGTTTTTATGAACTAAAACATAATAAAGATGAGTTATAATATTAATAAAAATAGTTAATTTTAATATTAAAATTTTTTTGGTAAAAAAATAATAATTTTAAACTGGGTCAATTAATCGGAATTATCGGTTGGACCGATGGTCAACAAGCCAACTCGAATTTTGACCAAAATTAAATCATTAGTCCAAATCGGACTTGAAGGCAAACCGATTCTAATTTTTGTCGATACAATCCGAATTTTAAAACACTATTTTTATCCGCTCAAAGAATATGTTACTTTGACAAATTTGATTAATTAAACAAAATGGATTAAATTATATGTAAGATATTTTCCAAAACTAAACGGAAAGTTTGACATGGATTACCTTCTTTTTCATAATTAAAGAGAACCTTGTTGTACTACTTTATTGAATATTTTTATAGATCGTGTTTGTTACAATAATAATCTCATGTTTATGATAGTGTCAAGATTTTCGGTAGGATCCGGTTAGCATGAAGTGAATTTTATGAGAAATTCACTTTATGCTCAATACAGTACTGACACACAGGCGGGAGGGTGATCTCTTTACCTGCGTGTCAGCACTCTATTGGACATTAAGTGAACTTATCATGAAGTTCACTTCATGATAATCATTCCCTTTCCGGTAATATGAGTTGATCATTTTTATAGATCGTGTTTATTACACGGGAAATCTTATATTTATGTAAAGTGTCAAGATTCTCGGTAATCAAATAACCAAAAAATAGGTGGTAATATAAGATTAGTACATAATGGTCATCTTGACATTTTTATTTAGACACAAATATCTTTTATAATTAATAACTGGAACATAAATATTCTTATTAGTCACATAATTTGCATTTATTTTTTATTTTTTGGTTGTTTTTTGACATTTAATTTAACTAAAATAACTTATTGTCCATACAAAGTATGTGATTGTGTTTGTTATTTATTATTAACGAAACACTTGACATTCTGTGTTTAATAATTGAATAAATCATGAATTGTTATTTTAAACATATATATTACAAATTTTAACACGATTTACTAAGTAATACTCCTCCGTCTCTGGGATAAAAGTCCTTATTACTATTTTGAGTTGTCCCATGTTAAATGTCCTCTTTCTTTAATAACCAAATTTTTACATTTTTTCTATTACGCCTGCATTATTAAATATCTCATACTTTTCTTTATTCTAATTCTCTCTCCATATTTAATGACATTATTATTACAATTTTGTCATTTTATTCTTCTTCTTATATCGTGAAAAGTCCACCAGACTTTTATCTTGGAGACGGGGAGAATCAAAGACTTACCGGACTAAAGCCCAAGGTGCGGGCTTTAGGCCCAAAATTTTTAGGGCCCTTTTTCTTATATCGGTCGTGGCTAGTTTTATTCCAATGGATGAGTATAATTGATTATGTAGAATCATTCTCTAAAATATTTAAAATTTTGACAAATAAAATTATTACATAAGTAAAACTAGATCCAACACTATTAAAAATTCTAATATGTACATTTAAAAAAATACCAACCAGTTCACATAAATTAAAAAATAATTACTTCAATATGTCTCAATTAATTTTAATATTTGTTAGTCTATGCATTGTCCATCATAATTATATCTTTACTCATTCTTGTGTTTCTTTGCAAATATGTATAATCCCATTTTTTCTCTTAATCTGGCTAGTGCAGACTTTACGATTATCTTTATTAATAGACTATGGGTCATGTGTACTTTACTTATTGGTATTAAAATTTGATAGTTAAAGACTGAGGTCATAATATAGCCAATATAATACAAAAGAAAATAAGTAAACTCTTGCTGGAAAGATTTTGTGTGACGCCCCCAAAATAGGTATACATCACCTATTCTGAGTTGTCAATACATGGTACAGAAACAACTACAACTTTATTATTACAACAAGAAAAGCTGTGAGTTTGAATACAAATATTATCTTCTGATAATATCTATACTCAAATAAATCCTCATCACATTTATTGATATATTATTTTACAAAATGGTGAGGGATTACTAAACAATCCTTTTCTAAAACCTTCATTCCATACCCCAGACTGCAAACTCGCTATATTTCTCGCCTCCCGAGAAAAATGGAACAAAAAAAGAAAAGGGTGAGCTCAACTAGCTCAAGAAGAATATTATGACTAAGATAATATACAACAAATTATCGTTAGTCTTCAACAGGAAAAATCTAATAGAATACAATAGACAACAAATTTTAAATCAATATTCATGCAATGAAATAATAATTCATTAGAAGAGTTAAGTAGAGAATGCAAACTACTATCTTCTATGTATGAATTTAAAAGTTCATCGCTATCTTTTATCCCCGTAACATCAATCAATATACATCCTGAATCAAATATTCATCTTTTGACTACTGTGCCAAAGATATTCATCATTAATCATGTTCATTTAAACACTGCTCATCTTTTGACTCATGGGCAAAGATATTCTTCGAATTCATTCATCTTTGCACTATAAAGCAAAGATATTCTTAAGAAATCATTCATCTTTGCACTACTGTGCCAAAGATATTCCATATTATCATCATTTAAGACCGAGGATGATGAAAAATATTTTTTTTTTTTAAAGAAACGAATCCAAAGAAACAAAATGACAAGGATTAAGGATTAAGGATTCGTACTTGGTTTTATCCACGTCCAAAATACCTCAAAAATAATCATAGTGGTGTAAAATTCAAGAATGATCAAAACATGGATACAATCGAGTTAGTATCCGTAGAATAGATGTTTTTAGACGAAAAAGAAGAAATTTTATTTTTCTATGAATAATCAGATATCGTGAATAGTCTTGAGTATCGTGAATAAGAACTCAACACCAAAAGATAGAAATTCCACAAAAACATCTTCACGCTTACGTGAATAGTACTTTCGTGAATAAGAACTCGTGAATAAGAAACTCATGAATAGTAACTTCGTGAATAAGAACTCATGAATAATAGTAACCCATGAATAAATAACCCCGACATGAAAAAGTTTCAAATTTGATAAAAACTTCAGATCAACATTTCAAAGATAATGATATTGAAGAAATAATATCATTACTGAAAAAAAATAATATCCCTTACCTCGAAAGATCGGATTTCTAAATTTGAAACCTGGATATAAAGCTATGACTTGGACTTGCAATCAGTATAGCAATACTCAAAGTATACTCAAAATACTCACAAGAATACGCGATAATATAGAGAGAAAAACTTCAGCTTACGGTGTGATTTTCAATTCTAACCCAAGACCCTATTTATAGAAAATGCTTTAGAATTAAAAAAGCGAAAATTTAATAAAATATTAATATATATTTATTAAATTCCTCGCGCACCCAAAATCTGATTCAAATCATCAGCCACCAAGAGTGACTCACCTTGCCTAACTCAAAAAAACGTTTTCTTATTAAAAATATTTAAAACTTCAAAATTAATTATTTCGGAGCTTCAGAACTTCAATAATTCATAATAAATAGCCCTTTCATCAGAAAATTCGAATCTCGCGAGTTTTTATAGGAAATTCAATTCTCTACAACTTTGCAGAAGAAAGTTTTTCCAAATTCCAAATAGAAATTGACCGAAATCCACAAACGGGTAATTTTACAGGCTATAATCAAATTTCAGTCAATAAATGGGGTCCACCGACATGTTTAACATGTTTTAAACATTTATTGCAACAAAAATACTCTTCCTCCTCGTATACTCATATATCCCACATTCGTTGTAAAAATATCACCGTTAATATATTATTAAAATAATATATTTAAATGAATTATTTTATCAGAAAAAGATAAAATATTAATTTTCAACAATTGTCATTTTAAAAATTTTCTCCATCTATATCCACATAAAATCAATATTTTCCTCATCATATAAATCAATAATTAATTATTCACAAATAATATTACGTAATCACAATATTGACAACCAGTGCGGTTCAGGAAAGAGGGGCTTTCCATAAGAATTTCTTCTTACTTCTTGGCGCCGCAATTAGGTGACCAAACCTCTCCTTAGATGTAACTTTCTAGACATTGCCAATAATGTTATCTAATAATATTATTCAGGATAATATGAATTATTGCTTCGATAATGAAAAATACGTGTAATGACAATTATTGAAACAACAATGAATATAAAATATCAACACAAAGAATTATTAACTCAATAAAATCTTCGAGCGATAAAGATTTCAGTAACCATTATTGAGTAGTGCCTTCTCTACGTAAGAATCAATAATTGGTGCAATACTGGTAATCTGTCGCTTTCAACAACGCCAGATGTGTTTTAACCACCGGGTATTCCAACAAGATTAATTGTAATAACTACGCCAGTTATTTAAAAACAACTTATATTTGTCGCTTTTCTTCATCCAATCGCTTTCCAGTTATGGGGCCCACACATGGTCATCTACTGTAAATCGTTTAATATTCCCAACAAGATCTAATATTCCACGACCAAACGAATATTCCCTAACGATAATGAATATTTTATAACCACTGCTTATTTTGAAATATTTGCATATTTAACCCTTAACTATCCACATTAATCAAATCAACCCTTACTATTTTAAAATAATAAATAAAGAAAATTCCTTTTATTTAAAAATTTTGGGGTCTTACAACCTCCCTCCTTATGAAATTTCGTCCTCGAAATTGACGTGACGCATACTGGTGTTTCAAAAGGTGAGGATACCTCGCTTTCATTTCCGTTTCCAATTCCTGTGTCATTTCCTCTATAAAGCATGATTCCTCCACAAAACTTTAACTTGTGGTATGACCTTTCTTGCGTAGGACATGCTCCTTCCTATCCAAGATCTTGACAATACCTCCTCATACGTTAAGTCTTCTACTATCTCGTCCTGTTCTAACTCAATAACGTGGTTCGGGTTTTCACATATTTACTGAAGTACGAGATATATGAAACACATTATGAACACGAGACATACTTTGAGGTAACGCAAGTCTATAGGCTACATTTCCTACTTCCTCGGTCAAGAATTTGAAATGGACCAATAAATCGTGGATTGAGCTTTCCTCTTCCCAAATCTTGTAACTCCCTTCCATGGAGCAACTCGCAACAATACATGATCCCCACACTAAATTCCACGTCCTTTCGATGAAGATCCGCATAACTCTTTTTGTCGATCTTGTGCCGCTTTGTATACGTTGTCGAATCATTTGGATCTTTTCGGTGAGTCATATCGCGTCTTAACTTTCGGGTCCCAACAATGTTGCTTCACCCACCTCATCCCAACATATTGGAGAACGACATTTTCGTCCATATAATGCTTCAAATGGAGCCACACCTATACTTGCACGATAACCTGTTGTTGTAGGAGAATTCCACCAATGGTAAATACTTATCCCAACTACCCTTGAAGTCTAGGACACGAGTCTTAATAAATCTTCAAGAGTTTGAATAGTCCTCTCGATTGTCCGTCCGGTTTGGGGATGGTATCTTAGAACTAAATCGCAAATCTGCGCCCATAGCTTTTTGCAAGCTAACCCAAAATCTTGAAGTGAATCTTGGGTCACGATCCAAAACTATGGATACTGTACATGCCATGCAACCTCACAATCTCATTCACGTCATACTAGCAAGACGCTTCAAGGAATAAGTCTCCGTGTCGGCAAGAAATGAAAGCAGACTTGGTTAATCTATCAACAATAACCCAAATAGCATTGATGCCTTGAGAAACCGTAGGAAGACCCGTGAATGAAATCCATAGTAATGTGTTCCCACTTCCATTCCTAATCTCAAGTGGTTGCAACGGACCCTTAGGTACAAGATGCTCCGCCTTTACACGTTGGCAAGTTAAACACATCGAGATAAACTTTGCAATCTCTCTCTCTCATATTGTTCCACCAAAATGTATGTCAAGATCACGATACATTTTAGTACTTCCGGATGGATTGCAAATGGCGTTGTTAGGTGCCTCCATCATAATCTTGTACTTCAAATCGTAGTCGTTAGAACACAAAGTCTAGAGTGGACTCAAGTATTCCTTCTTCATCAATTCTCGCTCGAATAGCTCCTTCTTGTACTTTCTTCTTCATACGCATCATTTCGCCTTCGGTGGCTTGAGCAACCTTAACTTTTTCTATTAA
Source organism: Panax quinquefolius (assembly GCA_020205615.1). Classification (NCBI taxonomy): domain Eukaryota; kingdom Viridiplantae; phylum Streptophyta; class Magnoliopsida; order Apiales; family Araliaceae; genus Panax; species Panax quinquefolius. Next base: position 111,555,753 of record CM035171.1, on the reverse strand, counting down.
ATTTGGCTCTATCGTATACTTGACATCATCGCACTCGTTCCGCATATGATCTTCTACTCAATGCGCGACCATTACGCGTTAAACTTTACGGGATGGTATTGAATAGTGTGGTCGTAGTCTTTCAATAGCTCGAGCCAACGTCATTATTGTAGCATGTTGAGTTCTTTTTTGAGTGAAGAAATATTTAAGGCTTTTATGGTCCGAATATATCTCCACTTTCTCCCCATATAGATAGTGCCTCCATATTTTTAGCGAACGATCGCCGCTTGACTCTAGATCATGAGTAGGATAATTCCTCTCATACTCTTTTTAAGTCATTCGCGGGCATAAAGGCTATGACTTTCCTACTTTGCATGAGAACACATCCTAACCCTTTGCACCAAGCATCATTGTAGATAACAAATCCATCCGAACCGGATGGTATTGTTAGAACAGTCTTAAAATAAGTCTCCTCTTAAGCTCTTGGAAACTTTTCTCGCATTCTTCACTCCAAACGAATTTTGTATCCTTCCGAGTTAAATTTGAGTTAATGGAGTAGCGATTCGAAAAACCTTCCACGAATCTCCGATAATAACCAAATAAGCCCAAAAAACTACGTGACTTGATCACCGACTTGGTTGCTCCCAACTTTGTATTGCTTTAATCTTGGCGGATCAACAGATACTCCATGTTTCGACACCACGTGCCCAAGGAAAGCTACTTCCTCAAGCCGAACTCGCATTTCTTCAATTTGGCATATAGTTGGTTTTCACGAAGCCTTTGGAGTACCGACTTTCAAATGGTGCTCATGATCTTCACGGCTTTTGGAATATATGAGGATGTCATCAATAGAGACAACAACGAATTGATCCAAATATTCCTTGAATACTCGGTTCATCATATCCATGAAAGCCGCAGAGAGCATTAGTTAGTCCGAAAGACATGACTAAGAATTCATAATGCCCATACCGAGTTCGAAGGCGCCTTTGGAATATCCTCGATTCTAATCTTCAAATGATGATATCCGTAATCGAAGATCGATTTTGAAAAGAATTGTGCCCCTCAGAATCGGTCAAACAAGTCATCAATACGAGGTAGAGGATACCTATTCTTGATGGTGACATGGTTCAAATCCCGATAGTCAATACAAAGTCGCATACTCCCGCCTTTCTTCTTTACAAATAAAACAGAGCACCCCAAGGAGATGTACTTGGATTTAATGAAACCGATGTCCAACAATTCTCGTAGTTGGACCTTTAACTCTGAAGTTCAATAGAGCCATTCGATATGGGGTTTTAGAAATGGGCTTTGTACGGTGTTCAAGATCAATAAAGAATTCAACTTCACGTTAAAGGGGTAGGCCGGAAGTTCTTCGAAAATACGTCGGAAAGTCAATAACAACAGGAATATTATTCAAATTTGACGTGTCTTTATTCAAATCCATAACATGGGCTAAGAAAGCTTGACATCCGCTTTTTAATAAACGAATAGCTTTATGATTAGATATGACAAAGATCGATTTTAATGGTTTAGTTGCTTGAATTAAATTGACAAATGTGTTGGTTAGGAATATAAAAACTAACAACCTTACGAAAATAATCAATTTTGGCATGATGAGTAGTTAACCAATCAATCCCTAAAATCATATCAAAAGCAAGTATCTTTAAAGAGATAAGGTCAATGGTAAAGGTGATGGTGCCAACTTGAATCGAATAAGATTTATAAACGATGGATGTGATGAAAGTTTCTCCCAACGGAGTTTCCACAGATAGGTCAAAGTCTAATTTCTCCGGAGTCAAGTTTAAGCGTTGAGCACAAGCAGGAGAAATAAATGAATGGGTAAGACCCCAGATCAAGTAAGGTATAAAATTCAAGAGAATTTATAAATAGCTTACCCGTGATCACCTCGTTTGGGTTCCTCGCATTATGACCAAATACAAAAACGCTCTTCCGGAATCGTTGACTTTGACTTTTCTCGGACGATCTTTTGAGTCACCGTCCCATTGAACTAGGTTTCATTCTCGTCTGATCTCGAGCGATATGTCCTTCCTTTCCACAATTATAGCATACCTTGAACTGCTGGTGGGCGCTTTGACCGATATGTCCCTCTTTTCGCATTTGTAACATATGGCATGGGTGGTCGTTCTCCTCCCTTAGAACCGGGCTTGTTCACGCACCGCTTTGTCGTCTTCATATAGGTCGTTGTTAAATCTCCTCTTTTAAAATCTCCTCCCGACTCGTTTTCTTCTTTTTCATGGCTATGATTACCACCAGAGTGGTTACCATTTCTGTCCGTCTGTTTCTTTCTCCGCAGTTATCATTATTACATTGTCGCTATCTCCGATACGATCCTGGTTGTGGTCCCTCGCTTAACCGTACTCGTTATCTCGCTTCTAATAATTGAGCCCTCATTTACAACATCTCGAATAAAGAGAAAATTTATGAGAAATGAGATCTTGGCGTATCTTACGGGGTTTTAAACCTCTAAGAAACATCCGCGTCATCGTTCCTCATTCTCCACCAAATGAGGTGCAAACTGGATAACTCTATGCAAACTTTGCCTCGTCTTGAGAGACAATTTGTCATGTTGTTTTGTTCCAATCGATGAACTCCACTTCCTTCATATGATTTAACACTTTCGGGAAAGTATTTGTCATTAAATAGCTCTGAACGCGTCTCCCAAGACATCTTTGAAAAGGCCGATGGGTACGCTTCACGAGACTCCCACCATGAGTCTCGCCTCGCCACGGAGCATAAAGGTGGCGAATGGAACCTTCGTTCTCCGTGCATCCCAAGACATCGAATATCTTGGTAATTTGCTTGACCCGTGTTTCCGCCATGATCGGATCCGCTTTCCCTTAAATTCGTGGTCCCAACTCTTTGAATCTGCTTCATTTATAAACCCGTGAATTGCTATCATTTCCTCTTGTAGATTTTGAACACGAGTTTCCTCAAATCGATTTTGCGTATGAACTCGCAAAAAACTTCTAAACATCCCCTCGTTCATCATCTCGCTTCAATGGTGTTGTTCACGGGAGGAACATTGCCACTGTTACGCTCTCCTCGTTGGTGAGTACAGATCATCTCCACGGTCTCATTTCCATTGTTAATATTCTCGGTCGACATTCTCAAATCTTGTCGTAAAACAAGGGTTAATTAAGAAATCAATATATCACATAATATCCCTATATATCGACCCCAACTAACAAATAAGCTTAGGTAGGACACACTAGCGAAGGATTTACTCGTCCTCTCCCTCTAGTTCTATTCCCCGATCTCCGCCAGAGATCATATCCCTAAGCTCGATACCATAACCGTGACGCCCCAAAATAGGTATACATCACCTATTCGAGTTGTCAATACATAGTGCATGAAACAACTACAACTTTATTATTACAACAAGAAAAGCTGTGAGTTTGAATACAAATATTATCTTCTGACAATATCTATACTCAAATAAATCCTCATCACATTTATTGATATATTATTTTACAAAATGGTGAGGACTACTAAACAATCCTTTTCTAAAACCTTCATTCCATACCCCGACTGCGTACTCGCTTATATTCTCGCCTCCCCGAGAAAAATGGAACAAAAGGAAAAGGGTGAGCTCAACTAGCTCAAGAAAAGAATATTATGACTAAGATAATATACAACAAATTATCGTTAGTCTTCAACGAGGAAAAATCTAATAGAATCACAATAGACAACAAATTTTAAATCAATATTCGCAATGAAATAATAATTCATTAGAAGAGTTAAGTAGAGAATGCAAACTACTATCTTCTATGTATGAATTTAAAAGTTCATCGCCTATCTTTTATCCCTCAGAACATCAATCAATATACATCTGGAATCAAATATTCATCTTTGCACTACTGAGCCAAAGATATTCATCGATTAATCATATTCATTTAAACACTGCTCATCTTTGCATCACAAGCCAAAGATATTCTTCAAATTCATTCATCTTTGCACTACAGGGCCAAAAGATATTCTTAAGAAATCATTCATCTTTTTGCACTACTGAAAAAGATATTCCATAATATCATCATTTAAGACCGAGGATGATGAAAAATTTTTTTTTTTTTAAAGAAACGAATCCAAAGGAAACAAAATGACAAGGATTAAGGATTAAGGATTAGTACTTGGTTTTATCCACGTCCAAAAATACCTCAAAAATAATCATAGTGGTGTAAAATTCAAGAATGATCAAAACATGGATACAATCGAGTTAGTATCCGAAATAGATGTTTTGACGAAAAGAAGAAATTTTATTTTTAGGTGAATAATAGATCAGATATCGTGAATAGTCTTGAGTATCGTGAATAATAGTAACTCAGACACCAAAAGATAGAAATTCCACAAAAAACATCTTCACGCTTGAGAATAGTACTCGTGAATAGTAACTCGTGAATAAGAACTTCATGAATAAGTAACTCGTGAATAAGAACTCATGAATAAGAACCCATGAATAAGTAACCCCGAGCATGAAAAAGTTCCAAATTTGATAAAAACTTTAGATCAACATTTCAAGATAATGATATTGAAGAAATAATATCATTACGAAAAAAAATAATATCCACTTACCTCGAAAGATCAAGATCTTAAATTTGAAACACCTGATATAAAGCTATGACTTGGACTTGCATCAGTATAGCAATACTCAAAGTATACTCAAAATACTCACAAGAATACGCTCGATAATATAGAGAAAAACTTGAGTTCGGTGTGATTTTCAATTCTAACCCAAGACCCTATTTATAGGAAAATCTTAGAACACCGAAAGCGAAAAATTTAATAAAATATTAATATATATTTATTAAATTCCTACGCACCCAAAATCTGATTCAAATCATCAGCCACCAAGAGTGACTCACCTTGCCTAACTCAAAAAAACGTTTTTCTTATTAAAAATATTTAAAACTTCAAAATTAATTATTTGAGCTTCGTAACTTCAATAATTCATAATAAATAGCCCTTTCATCAGAAAATTCGAATCTCGCGAGTTTTTATAGGAAATTCAATTCTCTACAACTTTGCAGAAGAAAGTTTTTCCAAATTCCAAATAGAAATTGACCAATCAAATCCACAAACCAGGGCAATTTTACAAAGCTATAATCAAATTTCGATCGAATAAATGGGGTCCACCGACATGTTTAACATGTTTTAAACATTTATTGCAACAAAAATACTCTTCCTCCTCAGTATACTCATATATCCCACATTCGTTGTAAAAATATCACCGCTAATATATTATTAAAATAATATATTTAAATGAATTATTTTATCGTAAAAGATAAAATATTAATTTTCAACAATTGTCATTTTAAAATTTTCCCCATCTATATCCACATAAAATCAATATTTTCCTCATCATATAAATCAATAATTAATTATTCACAAATAATATTATAGAATCACAATATTGATAACCGTGCAGCCTTCCTGAAAGAGGGCTTTCCAATAAGAATTTCTTCTTCTTGCCATGATTAGGTGACCAAACCTCTCCTTAGGTAACTTTCTAGACATTGCCAATAATGTTATCTAATAATATTATTCAGATAATATGAATTATTGCTTCGATAATGAAAAATACCGTAATGACAATTATTGAAACAATGAAGAATATAAAATATCAACACAAAGAATTATTAACTCAATAAAATATCGAATGAGCGAATTATCGTAACCATTATTGAGTAGTGCCTTCTTACGTAAGAATCAATAATTGGTGCAATACCGCAGGTCTAATCGCTTTCAACAACGCGTATTAGTGTGTTTTAACCACCGGGTATTCCAACAAGATAATTGGAATAACTACGCCAAGTTATTTAAAAATAACTTATATTTGTCGTTTTCTTCATCCAATCGCTTTCCGTTATGGGGCCCACACATACGGTCACACTTGTCGCATTTAATATTCCCCTGAAAGATCGAATATTCCACGACCAAACGAATATTCCCCGACGATAATGAATATTTTATAACCACTTGCTTATTTTGAAATATTTGCGTATTTAACCCTTAACTATCCACATTAATCAAATCAACCCTTACTATTTTAAAATAATAAATAAAGAAAATTCCTTTTTATTTAAAAATTTTGGGGTCTTACATTTTGAGTTTTACACTATCTACCATGGGTACTATTTGAAGAATAACCAAACAGGTTAACTCTTGTCATAGCTTGGATATGTCACCCCCTGATTGATCTCTGTGAAACTATTTAAAATTCAGTAAGGTTACATTCCATTACCTGAACTATAAAAATTTATGCTTCTTTATTTATAATTTACCCATTATAAATGAGTGTTATTCAAAAGGAGTTGTTGATGATATCATCCACCCATCTGTTGATGATATTATGTCTTTGAACTGATTACTTTTTTGAATTAGTGATAATGTGATATCTGAATGATGCTTTAAAAATATTGAAATAGTCGGTTATTATATTTGGTATTCTTTTGTATTTATGCTCTTTTATTCAAAGAAAGTTTTTAGTTTTTTTTTATACCTATCTTAATAGCAATTCGCAAAGGGCCCAATTTTTTTTTTTCGCTTTAGGTCCTGAAAAACTCAGGGCCGACCCTGGGAGTAATAAATTAATAGTACTTTGATGATTGTTGATTACATTCGATAATAATCATGAATTATTCAACTAAAATTAATACAAGGATATTTTAGTAAAAGATCAACATTAGAACAAAACAAATATGCCAAATAATTTTGAATTTATACCAAACACTCATAATAGCAATTACGGTAATCACATATCTTTTACCAAATAAAAATGACAGAATATAATAATTTTTTATTATCAATAATCAAATACCCAATAATCTATATTTAGGCTAGTATCCATATGATCAGTAACAAACAGATTAAATTGTACATTTCTCCATGTATCAAGGGTATTTTAGATCAATGTTACTAGTGTTTCCCCCCTTATATTAGAGCTAAGGATGTAAACGAGTCGAACCGAAGCGAATAGAAAACTACTCGAATTCGACTCGAAAAAATAAACTCGTACTCGAATTCTACTCGAATTCGAATTATATTTGAAAAATCCTACTTAGATTCGACTCGAATATTTATTACTCGAATTCGATCCGACTCGACTTGAATATTTATTCAAACTACTCGCGAGCTTCAAATTCAAGCTCGAATTCGAGTCTCCACGTAATAACTAGTTTTATAATAAATATAATTATAAATTGAATTTATTATTTTACTTAAAATTGAGAAAATATATTTATTATTACACTTTAAAAATATAAAATCACAATTAAAATTAAAAACAAAACAAAATAATAACTAATTATCCTAATTTGATTTAAATTTGTATATATTATAAGAGAATGTATCGAACATTTAATCGAATATGTAATAGCAAGTATGATGTATCGAATCGGGGTTAAATGCTTCTAGTCACATTACATCTTATGGTCAATTTTACAAATGGGTCATTGAACTTTTTTTTTCACAATATTCATCGAACTTTAATTTACTAACACTCGTTACAAAAAGCGATTTAAATCGAAAGTTGACTTAACTTGAAATGATGACGTGGCGGTGACTTGTCTAAAAAAAACTTATGTGGCAGTTAGCATGCGACGTGGCTGTGATGATGTGGATTTGGATGAAAATTTTGATGAAAAAATGGGAAAAAATATTTTAAAGTATAATATAAATTATAAAAATTAGCAAAAAAAAATAAGAAAATAAATAAATAAAAATTAAAAAAGTAGTTTTTTTCAATTTTATTTTAAAAAATTAAAACGCATTCTTTTTAATAAAAATAATTGGTTTTTTATTTAAAAAAATAAAACGTAATTTTTAAAACAAATAATAAATATTTTAATAAAAATAAAACAAAATGCGCTTTTTTAATAAAAAAATGCGCTTTTTTTTAATAAAATTATTTTTTTATATAAAATACAATTTTTTAATAAAATAAAATACATTTTTTAATAAAATGCATTTTAATAAAAAAAATGCTGTTTTTATTAAAAAAAAGCATTATTAAAAAATAACGACATTATTAAAAATAACAACAATATTATTAAAAAGCAGTGTTATTAAATAACAACATTTTTATTTTAATAAAAATAGCATTATTTTAAAAAATAGTTTAAAAAACAGTGTTTTTTTAATAAAAGAACAACAGTTTATAAAAAATAGTTTATTTTTTTAATAAAAATAACAGCATTTTATATTTTAATAAAAAAAATCGCATTATTTTAAAAAAAGCAGTTTAAAAATAGCATTTTTTATTTTTATTAAAAAAAAACTGCATTTTATATAAAAAAATAATTTTATTAAAAAACTGCATTTTTTTTAAAATTGTGTTTTACTTTTTAAAAAAAAAAAAAAAAAACAATTATTTTATTAAAAATGCTTTTTAATTTTTTTAATAAAAATAGAAAAAAACTGCTTTTTTTTAATTTTTATTAAAATAATTATTTTTATTTATTTATTTTCTTATTTTTTTGCCGATTTTATAATTTTTATTATACTTTAAAATATTTTTTTCATTTTTTCATCAAAATTTTCATCTAAATCCACATTATCACCGCTTATGTCGAATGCTAATCGCCACATAGGTTTTTTTTTAAGACAAGTCGGTTCTTTGTCGCTTCCAAGTTAAGTCAACTTTGACTTAACTGGTTTTTGTAACGAGTGTTAGTAAAATTAAAGTTCATGAGTTGATCGTAAATCAACCTATAAGATAAATGATGACTTAGGAAGCATTTAACCCTATCGAATCACAATCAAAATTCGAATAGTTTGAATCTTAAACGAATGAAAGATAACCTCGCTTTCGATTTCTACTCATATTTTTATTCAAACTATTTTAACGCTTCGATTTGGATCATATTATTAACGAATTCGAGTCTTATTCGTATTTTTTTGAATCGAGCTCGAATTGTGTTGGCTCATTTACATCCTTAATTAGAGCCGCTTATATTTTCCACAGAAGAAGAAAGGGGGAAAAAGTGTTTGTATACCCAAAACTTAGTCAAATCTCTAGCCCATACAAGCTTTTGTATACCAAAAACTTGGTCAAATCTAGCCGACACCAATAAATTTTATTTATTTTTTTGGCAAAAGTGGGAGTCTTTGATTCTTAGGCTTGTTTGAAAATCAAGAATCAAAGGTCAAGAATCTTGAAATACTAGGAGGAGGCTTGGTTGATTTTTATTTTAATAATTGTGTGAAGCTTCTTTTGGTGCCGACCTTTGGATTATATAATACTTATTCCGTTTCCGTTCCAAAATTAGAGATGTGATTCGATTTTTGAGATCAAATGACAGCATATTAAACTTTAAAATTGGTATGATTCGTAAATATTTAGAATGAAATAAATTTTGTGATTAATAAGAATTTTGTGATTAATTATATCAACTAAAATTAAATAAATTCACATCAATTTAAAATTTAATGTGTTGTCGTTTGACCTTAAAAATCAAATTGTATCTCCAATTTTAAAACAGAGGGAGTAATATAATATGCAATGTTTTATAGAAGCCAGCCTATGGGTGGAAAATTGGCCGGATCAGGCTAAAGGGACGATAATTATCTTTTAAAAAATAAAGAGGGTGTTAATTGTTGTATCCCAAACATGTGGGTTAAAATCGAAAAAGTTACCAACTTTGGAGTCAGTATTGTCATTACCCCTTTTAAAATTGTTTTTTTTTTGGGTACATTGTTACGGACGCACAGTTCTCAAGCCATCATCACCAGTCATCACTTACAAAATCCACAAGGCAACGACTTTATATATTTGTTTTTAAATAAAATTTTTATATATATAGAAAAAACTTTATGTTTTTCAATTCAATAGTGCTAGTAACTATCTATAACGTTTAATTATTAGGAATACTGGGAGTGTTATAACTAATTATAATAGAAATGTCTAAATTAGCCCCCAATGTAACATCTTTTTCCCATCGAAATATATGCACACTTTAATATTTATAGGAAATCGATATTTTCACATAGTTTTTTTATATTTTCACATGAAAAATATCGTTATAGTTGTATAACGACGATAAAAACCGTCGCTATAGGATCTATAGCGACATCCATAACGACATTTTTCATGTGAAAATATCAGTTTGTTTCTTATTTATATAAAACTCAATCTTCTGTTAATAATACTTCCAGTCATGACCTTTTAGGTGGGTTTGTAAAGGATTAAAATGACCTTAAAAAAATATTATTCATTCATGTGGATAGAGGTGATACGAAGGTTGCTAATATTATCTCACAATAATTAGAACTCAAAATTCTTATTGTGTATAATTATGAGTTCGATACATAAAACTTAAGCTACTATTAGTATTATATACTTTCTATCATGATATTTTAGATGAGCTTGGTGGGCTAAAATTACTACTCCCTCCATTTCATAATATATGACGTTTTAAATATTTTTTTGGAAAAAATTATTTAACGTTTTATGTGATTTAGAAGAATTAGTCATAATCTTTTAAAATTACCCCTTATGAGAAAATATATTATAAATAAAAGAAATAGTATGCGATAAGTATATAGTAAATAATATTATAGATAATTAATACTATTTTTAATATTATATAATTAATTTTTAATTTCTTGCCCAACTCTAAAACCCGATATATATAAAGGTAGTATGGTAACTTCATGGTAGATCGGTGTTGATACGCCGCCGTATTGTATTAATTAAGGGTTAGGGTTGAGAGGCGTCCCTCTATAAATGTATTTAGACTAACGTCCGATCAAGATATTAAATTTTTAATTTATTTTTTTTGGATTTTACCACAATTATGAGAAAAAAAAATAATAGAAGCAGTTTGAATAAAAAAGCGTAAAAGGAAGTATTTTTTATTGAAAAAACATCGTAACATTACGGTGTTTTTTCAATAAAAATATACTTCCTTTTACAATTTTTTCATGACAACCCCAAAATAGGTCCATTCCATCCAACTCATTCTCGAGTCGCCAAATACATGGTACGAAAAACAACTACAACTTTATTACAACAATTGTCGTGCAAAATATAACAACTCACGTGTGTTGTGAGTTTTGATACAAATATATATATCAATCGTGACTCTTGACACCAACTTGGGTATGCGTCACCATGACATCTTACATAAAGGTATAGTCAAAAACTGCTTTTAGAAATTAAAATCTTTGGGAAGTGCTTTCGAGAAAACCTTCGTATACGTGGGAGGCCATGCGAATAGGTTATTATAGATATCATATGGCCACAGAATTATCCTTGGTTGACCCAATAGACCCCAAAGAAAAACGAGAAGATTACTATCATATTCTTTCCAATGGTGAGTCTTCTCTTGACATATAAATATCTCCGTTGTCTCCAATTGAGAATTATACTTCAAACAAACACCAAGATCATATAGGTAGTGCGCGTAGATATACTCAGTAAGTGGATGTGCACAACCCTGTCTTATGATGACACGAGGTTGTATGTCTTTAGACATCTTGTATGATAGTGGCAAAACACCCTTCCAACTTTTGATTCGCCTCACCCTATTTGATTCACCAAATATAACTACTAAATGATGACCTCCGCTCTATTCCCTCATTACCCCGGCACGACTAGCTACACTCTTATTACGAAAGGAATTGTGAAGCAAAAGGGTGAAACACAACTAACTTCAATAAAGAATATCATGACTAAAGATAATTAAATTATCAATAGCCTTCATCAATAATAAATCAGAGATTTAGAATATATGGTAGATGATAAAAATTTCAACCATAGTTGCAGCGAAACGAGCAATCCATTAGAAAAGTCAAATAGACCATAAAGTCTATTATCTTCTCCACATTAAAAGTCCACCAACAATGTTTTATCCTCCTAACATTAATCAATCAGTTCCTTTCCACAATTATATGAATAACTCATAATCATAATTGTAATTCTAAATTCCTCTTCGCATCCGGGACGAAGATAATTTTCATCATATGTCTTTACCCAAACATCAAAGATCATGGTTATACAAAATCACAGCCTCGCTTATAATCATACTAACAATTTCATCTTTGCACTACGGGCCAAAGATATTCATCAATGCACCATCTTTGCACTACATGCCAAATATATTCAACAACGAGTCATCTTTAAGACTACTGAGCCAAAGATATTCATCAATAATTCATCTTTGCTACGGGCCAAAGATATTCCTCAACAGCTCATATTTGCACTACAAAGCCAAATATATTCATCAACAGTTCATATTTGCACTACAGCCAAATATATTAATATCTCAAAGAAATATATAATCATTTCAGAATTTATATAAACAATAATTATAACCATGTTGATCAATTCACCTTTGCACTTAAGCTAAAGATATTCAGTTATAAATTCAATGGTCATGATTATACCAGTCAACAATTCAACTTTGCACTACTTGCCAAAGGGAACCCATAGTCATGATTATACCAATAATCTACCCATCTTTACACTCAAGTGAAAGAGAATTTCAACATCATGGTTATAAAATGATATATATGATAATAAAAATAATATGATCAACAACTGCATTTAATTTCAAGAGAAATATTCATAAATCAACGATAATTTGGTCAGAAAAAGAAACTAATTTTTGTCGTGAATAGTACCCGTGAATAGTAACTCATGAATAGTAACTTGTGAATTGTAACTCATAAATAGTACTCCGTATCCGTACATAGTAACGTATACGTAAATAATGTCATATACGTAAATAGTGCCATATACATGAATAGTGCCGTATACGTGAATAGTAATCCCGACTCAAAAAGGTAGAAATTCCACAATAAAATCCATACCAATATTTCAGTATAATGATATTGAAAGAATAACATCATTATGAAGAAAATAACATCCCTTAATATCCCTTACAATCCCCTACCTCAAAAGAAGCGACTTCCTTACATTTGGATATCGGATATATTATCAAGAAAACTTGCAATCGATGAATAGCAACTCACCAAGTATCTAAATACTCACAAAATACACTCGATAATCTAGAGAAAAAAAGAAAACTTATGAATTCCGGTGTGATTTTCAATTCTAACTTAGGCCTCTATTTATAGGAAAATGTTAAGACGCAAAGCGGACTTGACTGCTACTCAAGAAGGCTTTACTACTCTACTATTCCACCCACCAAAAATCAGCCATCTTCCCCAACAACCAAAAGTGGCGCCCACCCATTTCTAGAATTTTCCACCAAAATCATTTATAAACCTAATTTCCTAATCGATTACGCCTCTCAAAATTCATAACAAATCATTCGCTCATTTTAACGCTTCAAAATTTGTGGACATATACTTAACTTATATATGTATAACATATCCAAAAATCACAACGATCAACAACTACGATTAAAAATTATAACTCACACAATAAAGTCATAAGAACAACTATTTGATCTTTTAATACCTCCAATCCGACAAAATACCGATAAAACACCTCAACATTAATTCTTCATTTTTAACCACATTAAATAAATATTTCCCTTATCATATAAATCAATAATTAATTATTCACAAATAATATTACAGAATCACAATAATGACAACCAAGGCGGTTCGTGGAAGGGGGCCTTCCGATAAGGATTTCTCCTTATTAGCGTATGATTAGGTGACCAAACCTCTCATTGACAGAACTTTCTAGACATTGCCAATAATGCTATCTCATAATATTATTTAAATAATATGAATTATTGATCTGATAATGGGAAATACTTGTCGATGACAATTATTAAAACCACAATAATATAAAATATCAACGCAAAGAATTATTGAATCAATAAAATAAAATATTGAATAAAGAAACTCATCATAACAATTATTGAGTAGTGCCTTCTTCACGTAAGAATCAATAATTGAAAAAATATTTTGCAATACCGTAATAGCTTCTTTAAAACTACTTCAGACATCGTATTTTAACCGCCGGTATTCCAACGATGTTAATTGGTAATAACTGTAGATTATTTATAAAAACTCAATTTTGTTGTTTTCTTCATCCGACAATTATTCTGTTATGGGGCCCACAAATGGTTGCGCCGTCGTACGAATATTCCCCGACAGAAAGAATATTCCACGACCAAATGAATATTCTCCGACAAAAATGAATATTTTATAACCACTTGCGTATTTTGAAAAAATTTCTTATATCACCCTTAACTTTAACTTTTATTAATTTAACCATTTACTGAATAGAAAAATTGAATACTTTTATTTCATAAAATTCAGGGTCTTACATTTTTGTTCAAACTTGCTCTATTATTTTTTATTTTTTTCTCATAATTGTGGTAAAAAAAAAATTAACACATGCACCGGATGGTACCGGTCATTAAGATGCACCGGACCGCCCCCCAATTAATTAATTAATTATAGGGTTAAGTTCAGATGACCACCTGAGGTTTGACCGGTTTCCCACTTAACCACCTGTGGTACGTAAACCTACATTTAAACTCTCGACCTTTTGAGGTGAAGTGAAAAAGTTACATTTTCCATCCAAATTAACTGTGCGTGTATGTCAGACGCCTAAAATGCGTGAGTAGGGGCTTTATCGGTCAAGAACAACGGTAAAATGTCTTAAATACCCATTTTTCTTCCTATTTGTTGGCTTGTAAGAGCAGATCGAAGCATTTATGGTCTTCCCATTTCAGCTATTTGAGCTCCATCGCATACGAAATTGAAAGCTACTTCTTAAGTTCCAACCATTATTTGCAATTTCTGAAGGTAAGTTTTCCAATTCCTTCCATTCCTTTTTCATTCCATCCTTGTTAAGAAAAGGACTTTCATAATAATGAATGACTCGATCGAACTTGAAGGATTGTTTGTCCTTTTAGTTCTTCTTGTCGTAGCCGAATGCTATCTTGTTATGTAAGAAAATTAGGTTCAAGGAGATAGGTATGGTTGTGGAGTAATAAGGATGCTGTTATGGGTTGTTATTATAAACAATGGCTATGAAATTAGTAACCTAAAACTATGCCTATCAACTGCTTGATAAAAGTTCTAAAAGAACTATTTTGATGAAAACTATATATTAGATTATAGCAAAAGCAAATTAACCATGGAAGTAATATATATACATTTATGGTCCGATATTTGATATTACTCTTCGTGTTGTTTATGTTAATCAGAGTCATGTCTTCGTCAAGCAATGATGTAGGAAGGATGAATGGTGAGTTCTTATTCTACATACCTAAACGATGTAAATGTGGGCAAAAAGCAAGTGTAAGAATTGTTGACTTGAACAAACCATCGAAGGGGAGATTATATTTTGTGTCACGATGAGTGTGAGTTTTGGGCATGGTGTTTGCTTTCTTTCTACAAACTCAAGTGGAATAGTCGATGGCATCAATGAAGACAATGATGAAATGGGGACATTGGTGAGTGGAACAAAATGCAAGTGTTCGTGTGAAATTTGAATAACATACCAAGTAGGATGATAGTTGTTGAAAGTAATGTGAAGATGATAATTGTTGTTGGACTTGTGTTGTATTGCATGTCAGTTATGATGTATTTTATTAGTAACAAATGAATGTATAAACTAATGGTAGTTTAGGAGACCTACCAACTATGATGTAATGTTTAATGTTCAATGTTTAATGGTAATGTGCAATGTTTAATTTCAATGTTTAATGTTCAATGTTCAATGTTTAATGGAATGTATAAACTGTCAATGTTTAAACTGTTGGACAAGGTGTGAAATATTGCAAAGTTGATTCAAACAGTTAACTGACAAAAAATTATGCCCAAAAACTACCCATTCAAACATTAAAGAGTTACATTCCAAGTCTGTTACATAATATCCAACTATAAAACATAGTCCTAAAACTTGTCATTGAAACATTGTCCAAAAACTATCTGTTTGACAAAGTATACACAATCACACTTGTCAAAAAAAAGCTTAATCGACAAAATTATACATTCAAACATTAAAGCCTTAATCCCCCCAATCCCCCTTTTTTTGGTGATTTGCCTTTCTTGCTCTTTATGACTCCCATCTTTATGTTCTTCCTCGTAGGCTGTGAGCTTGAAACAGGCTGATTACTCCACATAGTTGACAAAGTTTGTAAGACCCCAACTTATTATTAATGAAATTTAATTTTCTCTATTTATTATTTTAAAATAGTAAGGGTTGATTTGATTAATGTGGATAGTTATGGGTAAAATACGCAAATATTTCAAAATAAGCAATTGGTTATAAAATATTCTTGTTGTCGGGGAATATTAAATGCATTTACCAGTAGCGATGCTCTTTATGGGCCCCATAACTTGAAAGCGATTGGATGAAGAAAACGACAAATATAAGTTGTTTAAAAATAACTACAGCGTAGTTATTCTAATTAATCTTGTTAAAATACTTTAAATGGTTAAAACATAGTAGACATTGGTATTGCACGAATTATTGATTCTTACGTAAAAGGCACTACTCGATAATGGTTACGATAATTCTTTATTCGTTCAAAGATTTATTGATTTAATAATTCTTTGCGTTGATATTTTATATTATTGTTGTTTCAATAATTGTCATTACAAAGATTTTCATTATCGAAGCAATAATTCATATTATCTGAATAATATTATTAGATAATATTATTGGCAATGTTTAGAAAGTTACATCTAATGAGAGGTTTGGTCACCTAATTGCGGCCAAGAAGAGAGAAATTCTTATTGAAAGCCCTCTTTCCTGAGAACTACTGGTTGCAAAGATCTTGTGATTCTGTAATATTATTTGTGAATAATTAATTATTGATTTATATGATGAAGAAAATATTAATTTTATGTGGATAAAGATGGAGAAAATTTTTAAAATGACAATTGTTGAAAATTAATATTTTATCTTTTTCGATAAAATAATTCATTTAAATATATTATTTTAATAATATATTAACGGTGATATTTTATAATGAATGTGGGATATATGAGTATATGAGGAGGAAGAGTATTTTTGTGGCATTAAATGTTTAACACATATTTTGTGTGTTGGTGGACATAATTATCGAATCAAATTTGATTATACTTTGTAAAATCGCCTGCTTATGGATTTCATCAATTTCTGTTTGGAATTTGGAAAACTTTCTTCTCGCAGTTGTAGAGAATTGAATTTCCTATAAAAACTCGCAAGATTCAAATTTTCTGACAAAAGGCTATTTATTGTGAATTATTGAAGTTACAAGCTCAAAATAATTAATTTTTGAAGTTTTAAATATTTTTAATAAGAAAAACGTTTTTTTTGAGTTAGGCAAGGTGAGTCACTCTTGGTGGCTAATGGTTTGAATCATATTTTGGGTGCGTAGGAATTTAATAAATATATATTAATATTTTATTAAATTTTCTGCTTTGGTGTTTTAAGCATTTTCCTATAAATAGGGTGCTTAGGTTAGAATTGAAAATTACACTAGAAACTAAAATTTTCTCTCTCTATATTATCGAGCGTATTCTTGTGAGTATTTTGAGTATATTTTGAGTATTGTTATACGGTTTGAAGTTCAAGTCATAGCTTTATTCTAATTTCAAATTAAGAATCTTGATCTTTCGAGGTAAGGGATATTATTTTTTTAATGATATTATTTATTCTAATATCATTATGCCGAAGTATTGATCTGAACTTTTTAATCAAATTTGGAACTTTTAGTGTCGGAGTTACTATTCACGATATCTGAAGACTATTCACGATATCTGATCTTATTCACGAATCGACATTATTCATCGAAAAATAAAAATTTTTCTTTTCGTCTAAAATATCTATTGTGGATACTGGCTTTGATTGTATCCATGTTTTGATCATTCTTGAATTTTACACCACTATGATTATTTTTGAGGTATTGTTGGACATGGATAAAATAAAGTACGAATCCTTAATCCTTAATCCTTGTCATTTTGTTTCACTGGATTCGTTTCTTTAAAAAAAAAATTCATCATCCTCAGTCTTAAATGATGATATTATTGAATATCTTTGGCCTGTAGTGCAAAGATGAATGATTTCTGATGAATATCTTTGGCCCGTAGTGCAAAGATGAACAAGTGTTTAGATGAACATGACCAATCGATGAATATCTTTGGCACAGTAGTGCAAAAGATGAATATTTGATTCCGATATATATTGATTGATGTTACAAGGATAAAAGATAGACGATGAACTTTTAAATTCATACATAGAAGATAGTAGTTTGCATTCTCTACTTAACTCTTCTAATGAATTATTATTTCATTGCGAATATTGATTTAAAACTTGTTGTCTATTGTATTCTATTAGATTTTTCCTGTTGAAGACTAACGATAATTTGTTGTATATTATCTTAGTCATAATATTCTTTATTGGGCTAGTTGAGCTCGCCTTTTCCTTTTTGTTCCATTTTCTTCTCGGGAGGCGAGAATATAAATAGTACGCGAGTCGGGGTATGGAATGAAGGTTCTAGAGAGTTGTTTTGTAGTCCTCACCATTTTTGTAAAATAATGTATCAATAAATGTGATGAGGATTTATTTGAGTATAGATATTGTCTAGAAGATAATATTTGTATTCAAACTCACAATTTTACTGTTGTAATAATAAAGTTGTAGTTGTTTCTGTACCATGTATTGACAACTCAGAATGGGTGATGTATACCTATTTTGGGGGCGTCACAAAGTTGGTGTGGGATTAAGTTGAGAGCTTGATTTGGGTTGGTGTGGTATTTCTGAAGTAGTTGTAGTATTAGCAGTCCCTTGACTTGACTGTCCTTTAGTCTGGAAATTTTGTGGCATGGGATTTGGGTGAAAAGGAATGCATGTTTAGTAGTCCAATACAAATAAATAATCAAAAAGCAGTTCTGATTGACAACCATTAAAATGTACCTTAGCAGGATGTCTTGTAGGAATGTCATTGTGTTGGTATGCAAATGACTCCTTGTTATTTGTCCGAAAATCAAAACATGTTAAATCATATAAATAAGAGTTAAAAATACAGTTGGAATGTATAAAAAACATAAAGAATATACCTTGTTCATTCTTGATTTAGGATGAAAAGGCAATGTACATGCCCTGCTGTTATGCCCTAGTGTTAAACACCTTGCACATGTCATAGTGCCACCTTTTCTTGTTTGTTTATGTTAGTTTTTTGGTTCATCTGCAGCCTTTCTTCTGAGTTTCCTTGGTTTGCCTCAGGGCTTATGATAGAGTGGAGGCTGAATCTTAGCAAAATTGGAGTGAACCCATTCATGGTGACTTGGCACGAGCTTTATGATAAAGTTGTATGTTTTCAAGTATACATCCTTGCTTTATAAAGACTGATGGCAATAAGCCTCCGGCGCTCCTATTTACCCATATTGCGGACCACGACATGTCTGCATGGAATCTAACGAGTTGCCACATTTTACAACCACAAGTCCAATCATTCAAATTCACAACCCATGTTCATTATCAACTTCTACTTCAAATTCCCCAGGGCCCGGACTTGAAGAAGTGCATCCCTACAAACTTTCTTAATCATTTCCAATTTTTTCGAATCCACAGGCCCAAGTGACCCCACATACTTGTTCATGCCTTCCTTTTTACTTGAAACCTAACCATTAATTTCTTTCTTATCCACTCTAGCATGTTTATTATACCTTTATCCCTTGCCTCCGGGGATGTAATTATTCCACGACTCATTTATGTTGTTCACTACTACATCACACTTACAATTGGTGGGAAAAATGAGACACAGCCCAAAATTTTGGGCCAATGACCATTAACCACTTAGGCGCTTCTGCATCAACTTTGTGCACCTCCTTCACGGTCGCTTCAAATGAGAACATATCACCACAACTAGTCGCATTCCGAACAAATCCTAAGCGACTTCCCCAAAACTTAATTTTAAAGTTGTTGTACAAATGCTTTAAACAAAATCTGTGTTCATTGTTGGGTAACATTGTATTGAACACCTCTACTAGCCCCTTCTGCCTATCAGAAATGAAAACATAACATCTTGTTTCATTTTCACCTATGTCATCTAGAAGCTGAGTAAGAAACCACTGCCAACTATCTTTACATTCACATTCAACAACAGCAACTGCAATGGAAAATATGTTGTCATTAGCATCTCTTCCTATAGCACTTTCGATGAGCGCCTCCAAAAACCCCCTTTAAAAAACACCCATCTAGGCCTATAATAGGTCTACACCCAACTAGAAACCCATGTTTGGAAGCAGCAAGCCTCATATATAGCCTCTGAAAAACAGGTAGTGAACCAGGCCTGTCAACTAGACCCTCACTACAAAATTTGAAGACTATTCCAGGGTTAAATTGTTTGACTGTCTCCACATAATCCATCAGCGTGTTATACTGCTCTCCTACATCACCTTGCATATGTATTAAAACCTTTCTTTTTGCTCTATATAGGGATGATTTACTTAGAGTAGAGTTACATTCTTTTTGTGCCTTCTTTTTGCATGCTGCGCAAATCCCACTTAGGATTATCTCTCAAGTCACGCATATATTTTTTGGCCAAGTATCTCTTCACAACAAGATGATTCTTCTCTGTCCAAAGACATGTATGGTCCCCCCCCACCAAAGATTTTATCTTCAAAGTTTGTTCACCTGTTTGGTGATCATGAATCCTCCATTTACGCTTTTCGACTTTACACTTGGCTTATTCTTTTTTGTCATTTTGAATATACTTTATATCAAACCCCCCTTTAACAGAAAATTCAACTAATGCTTGTCTAAAAATTTCATGATTTGCAAATTCCATTCCAATCTCAAATTCTATCTTACCCATATCAGTTGCCTCATTAAACTCCATACATCCATCCCCTTCTAAATTGTCCTCATCATCTGACAGAACAAACTTCCTCCTTAATGCATCTTTCCCTTCTCCATCATCATTATCACTCCACCAATCCTTTATAAATACATCATTCATGTTCACCTTTGGTTCATCTGTTTTTTTTTGGCCTTCTTCGAATATATCATCATCCCCAGGCCCCTCTAGATCCTCATCCATCCATGGTGGATGCTCTACTTCTTCCCCATTATCATTATCAGCTTGTTTTTTACTGTTTTTCTTTGTATGTTTTGTTTGTTTTTTAGGCTTTCCAGTTTGTTTACCTTTTCCCTTGTTTGTTTCTTTGTGCTGCCCTTTATCTGTTTCTTTTTGCTTCCCTTTATCAGTAGTACCACTTTGGTTAATGTTATCAGTTGTTTCACTTTGAAGTCCAAAGTATTTTTCATTTTCACTTTGGTTCATGTTATTAGTTGTCAAACCACATATATACCTTGTATGGGACCCTTCATTTTCAACTTCTTCTGGCCTAACAACTTGTATGGGACCCATCATTTCTTGTCCATACATATGCACCTCCTCACTCTTAGCATTAACTAAGAAATCAACCATATCAATGACATCTTTGTCATTTTGCATCAATAATGCCCCACCCTCCCAAATTTCATATCCATGTACAAGATAATAAATATTCATATTTGAAACTGGGCATAAAGTAAAGTAGTATTCATGTATACTAAGCAAAGAAAGGTAATCCAACCCAACAGTCTCTACTATTTCTTCATTACCACCAACATACTTATGTACTGGATCTTTAATAATCTTCCCACCATAATGAAAAACAATTCTGACAGACATTCTGCATTAAAGAAATGAAGGAGAAATGTTTGAATAACATACAATACTTTATAACAAGTATCACAAAAAGGGACCAAAGTCGTTAAGCGAGACAAAAAGGCGGAACCACGAGGGACAAAAATAGAATTAAAGAAAGGGGGACCATAGTAGTGAGCATACTTTATCTAGCACCAAATATACTAACTAATTCATCAACAAAACATGCATGCATATACAACAAACAACTCACAATTAAAAATAAAGAACATATCATATCTATCAGACAAGGAGAAATTTACCTAAATCGGCACCAAATTAAGTATCACAGACCAACCGAAGGTGGGAACCCAGTCAATCACGAAGATCCACCACGAACACACTAAATCCACACCCTATTTCTCTCGCCTCTCTAGCCCTAGATATCACCACGATCGATCGTTCTCTGGCCCTAGAAATCGATCTGAAATGAAATGAGAAAAATCCCTTCAGCGTCTGGTTGCTTTCAATTATATATATGAAGGGTAATTAAGTCTTTAGCCAAATAAAGTAACAGAGTTAAGACGGAAAACACTTTTTCATTTCATCTTAAAAGGTCGAGAGTTTAAATGTAGGTTTACGTACCACAGATAATTAAGTGGAAAACCGATCAAACTCCAGGTGGTCATCTGATCTTAACCCTTAATTGTGTCATTGCTGACAATATATCTGGGCTGCGGGAATACGGTTTTTTTTTCTCTCTCTCTATACGTACAGAAATATAAAGAGAGAGAGAGAGAAGGAATTGTAGAGAGAAGGAATTGCAGTCTCATTTTTCCAGGTGTTGAATTCCCCTCTCTCCTTCAACGCCATTTCATCGCCAACAATTCACAGCCACCCCAAAAAATAATCCATTTCTTCTCCCCAATTAGAATCCTGAATCCCGAGGTATCTTCTCCCATCAATTCACCGCTTTCGGCGGAATCTGTGCACTTTAATTCAGCTGATACTTTCTCTCTCTGTCAAACCACAAAACCACCCTAGCTCCTGAGGTTTTAGCAGTGAATCCATGTGTAATTCTACGCAGTTTTGAAATAATTTTTATTTAGTTTTATAGAGATTGAGAAACAGTTGATGAATTAGCTTCAAAGTTTTGGTTTTTGGAGGATTGATGTTTAAGATCGTTGAGGAGAGGACAATTTTATCTTGGCTTTTTTGTACACTTTGATTTAGTCTTATCTTTGTTTGGAGCTGAAGGGAGTAGGTGTATTTATGTTTATATAAGTGGATAGATAGATAGATAGATAGATATAGATATAAACAAAGGTTCAATTTGAGGATAACAAGTTATAATTAGGCGACATGGTTAGTGGACATATATTTCGTTGTAGAAAGGATTCATGGCCTCCTGAAGAGTATATAAGCCGGGCAACTTTGCAACTGGTTAGTATTTTTTGGGTCAATTTTTTAGCTCCTGTTTTAAAGATTTTTGATACTACCTCTGCTCGAAATTATACTATAAAATGATTTTTCAAATTTAAAATTGAGATGATATATTTAAATTTATGAAAAATGTTATGACAAACTATGCCAAACATAATAAAAAGATAAAGACAATAACACAAGGTTTTACGTGAAAACCCAAATTGTGAAAAAATTAATGAGAGACAGAAGAAATTCACTAAATAAATATTTAAAGAATATAAGATAAAGAGAAGGCAGAAGAAATTCATCACTAAATAAATATTTGAAGAGTACAAGAGAAGGCAGAAGAAATTCACTAAATAAATATCTGAATACAAGATAAAGAAGATAGTGAACTATGAGAATTCTTAGAATAAATAAATATCTGAAGAGTACAAGATAAAGAAGAGAGTGAACTATGAGAATTCTTAGAATATTTCTGAATCTCTTTTAATGTATCTGAATGTCTCTGAAATTTGAAATTTGAATGTATCTAAATGTTTCTGAATATTTGTGAATATCTCTGAATATATCTATGTGAATATCTCTGAATATATCTATGTGAATATCTCTGAATATATCTAATCTCTGAATGTTTTTGAATATATGTGAATGTTTCTGAATATCTAAATATATTTGAATGTATCTTCTCCAAAATCCTAGCACCTATATTTATAGGCCATAGTCAAATCCATAACCAAATAAGATTAAAAATACTAAATTGAGTATAGTTAGAAAAGATAACTTTGTTGAACCAAAACAAACAAATTCTAGGTGTGACGCCCCCAAAATTAGGTATACATCACCCATCTTGGGTAGTCGAGATACGTAGTGCGTAATTTAAATCTGACTTACTAATATAACATGCCGTATACAATACGACATAAACCGTGAGTTTGAATACAAATATTGTCTACTAGAGATCATACAAACTCAAAAGGAGTCCTCATTACAATTATTATCACACTATTTCACGTAATAGTGAGGACTACTAATTCTATCCTCTGGACCATTACTCCGCTCCCCGACTCGTCCCGGGCCTATATTCTCATTTCACGAGAGAACGGTGAAAAGAAAGGGTGAGCTCAACTAGCTCAAGAAGAAATATTATGACTAAGATAATGCGTAATAAATTATCATTAGCCTCAAAGTGATGTTAAACGATAAAATATAATGAACATCAAGTTTAACTACAAATGAACCAAAGAATCCATTAAAAGGGTCAAGTAGAAAATAAAATACTATCTTTTATGATTTTAAAGGTTTTTCATCATCATTAATTATAATTTGAGACTCACTTTAATAAATATTCTACATCATCGAATCACCCCCGCACTACTACTGGCGAGGATATTCTTTAGTATCACGACCACAATTATTCATTACACTCACGGCGAGAATAGTTGTGTATTCATTAATGGTCATGATCATACCAACAATCGTCCATCAATGCACTTACTGACTTATTTGAGGATTTTTACCACATCATTTGTTACATTACGGTCGTGATTACACCGAATAGTCTCTCGTCATAATCATACCAAGTCCATCTATGCACTACACAGCCACGCAGATGACTTTAAAAAATATAAACATAAGGATGATGACAATGATATAAGAATTCAATAAAACAAGTTCAAGAATTATTTTATCCGTGAATTATTAACGTCCCAAATTGTCAACACGATATCTTTGTTTTGTAGAGTAAAATTCAAGAATGATCGGAAGAATATTTCCATGAAAGATCTTTGGATGAAACGCAAATATCAATGATATTCTACTAATTTCATGGAGTATAGAAGTCAAAGTTTTAACTTAACCGGGTATAATAAAGAATGGAATAACAAAAGAAATCACCATGCATGCGGTGCTTGCATATGGCGACTTATTCAACGAGAATAATAATAACGGAACGGTCCCAAGAAAACGCATGCAGACGATATATATTCAATGTAATAATAAAGAATGGAACCGAGTCCGCGTAAAACACACGCGGATGTTCCAATGGAATAATAATAAAGATGGAACCGGTCCGGTGTAAAACACACGCATGTGATGTTCCAACAGAATAATAATAAAGATTTTACCGGTCCTGTAAAACACATGCATGTGATGTTCCAACGTAATAATAGAAGAATGTCACCAAGTATAGGGTAAACCACAGATACAAAAGTTATTCCAATGTAATAATAAGCGATGGAATAACAACAGTTCTCTTCGCTGAATAAGAAAGAATAACACCTCTTACTTTTGGTAGGAGATTGAATCTGCAGATGGTGTAGTAACAAAATACTCTTCTTCTTTCTCTCTTATTCTCTCTATACTTTCTCTCTATATAGCTTGAATGAATTAAGTGAAAAATAATGAAGCACTAGGCCTCTATTTATAGAAGATTTCTAGCTTAAGACCGCCATGCATGTGAAAAAAGCAAGTGGCTTGACGATTGATGATGTGATGTGAAAAGAAAAGTGGTTCGGCCTTTTAATGTGAAACGACAAGTGGTTCGGCCTTTTGTAATATGAAAACTACAAGTGGTTTGGCGTCTAGTAAAGGTAATTACTATTGACGAAGGTAATTACTATTCACAAAGGTAATTACTATTGACGAAGGTAATTACTTATTGACGAAGAGACTCTTAGATGATGACATATGGGCCCCCATAAAATAATCAAACTTACCACAAACGTCTCATGCGGACTCTTTATATACATCAAGGATCGAATAAATATTACCACAATTCATTTTATTTTTAATCAACACATATTTAATCTTTTAACAATTATTAATCATTTATAACTTGTCGTCTCAATTATTGATTTAATACTATAACATATTATACGAGATGATCTTGTGACAATAATTGAATCAATAATATAAGAGATATGATCGAAGAATTCTTGTAGCAATAATTGAAAGCATAGTGAGTGACTTCTCACGTAAGCATCAATAATCAATATCGTGTACTACTTATACAACTACGCCGACATTCTTTGTTACTTTTTACTAATGGGTAGTTCAACAGTTTTAACAGTAACACCTCTCTGCCGTTATTTTTTATAGAAAGATAATTTTGTCGTTTTCTAACTACGACAATACTTCCGCTAATAGGGTCCACCATGATTGAGTCGTCGTGCGAATATTCCCGACAAAAAGAATATTCCCCGACCAAACGAATATTTTATAACAACTTGCTTACTTTGCAAAATTTATAAATATTACCCACAACTATAACATTATATCAAATTTATTCCATAATATTCAAAAATAATATTTATAGAAAATTCATCTTTATTTATAAAAGTTGGGGTCTTACAACCTCTCCTTCTTATGAAATTTCGCCCTCGAAATTAGAATGCGATACTGGTATGTCGAAGAGGTAAGGATACCTTGATTTCATTTGATTCTAACTCCCAAGTCGGTTCCTCAACATCGTGGTTCCTCCACAAAACTTTGACTTGAGGTATAACCTCGAGCGTAGAATATGTTCCTTCTTATCCAAGATTTGAACAGAAACTTCTTCATATCGCCTAATCTTCCGCTATTTCGTCCGGTTCTAACTCAATAATGCGGTTCGGGTCTTTCACATATTTACGTAACATGGATATGTGAAAAACGTTATGAACACGAGACATACTTGGCGGTAAAAGCGAGTCTATAGCCCACGGTTCCTACTCGATCGAGGATTAAAATGGACCAGATGAATCGAGGATCGAGTTTTCCTCTCTTTCCAAATCTTGTAACTCCTTTCCATGGAGTAACTCTTAACAACACACGATCTCCTATATCGAATTCCACGTCCTTTCGATGAAGATCAACATAACTCTTTTATCGATTTTGTGAGGTTTTTATCGTTGTCGGATCGTTTGAATCTTTTCCGTAGTCATACGTACTCAACTCCTATCCCCAACAATGTTGCTTCACCCACCTCATCCCAAAGATACTTTGGAGAACGACACTTTCTTCCATACAACGCTTGAATGGAGCCATGCCATACTTGCTTGATAAGCTGTTGTTGTAGGAAAACTCCACCAATGGTAAGAACTTGTCCCAACTTCCTTGAAATCAAGGACACAGAGTCTTAATAGATCTTGAAGAGTTTGAATAGTCCTCTCCGATCGTCCGTCCGTCGAGGATGATATCGCCGAGCTAAATCGTAAAATCTGTGCCCATAGCTTTTTGCAAACTAACCCAAAATCGTGAAGTGAATCTTGGGTCTCGATCGAAACTATGGATACTGGCATACCATGCAGCCTTCAATCTCTAGTTTATGTACATACTGAAAGCAAGACGTTCAAGTGTATAAGTTTCTCGTGTCGGTAAGAAATGAGCGGACTTGGTCAATCTATCAACAATGACCCAAATCGCATTTATGCCTTGAGAAACCTTAGGAAGGCCGTTACGAAATCCATGGTAATGTGCTCCCACTTCCATTTTGGAATTTCAAGTGGTTCTGATGGACCTTTTGGTACTTGATGCTCCGCTTTAACTTCGTTGACAAGTTAGACACCTTGAGATAAACAGTATATCTCTCTTCATATTGCTCCACCAAAATGTATGACCGAATATCACGATACATTTTGGTACTCCCGTGATGGATTGCAAATGGTGTGTTGTGCGCCTCCATCATGATATTATACTTTAAATCGTGGTCGTTAGAACACAAAATGCAGAGTTGACTCAAGTATTCCTTCTTCATCGATTCTTGCTTCCTAAGATAAGACCTTCTTGCACTTTCTTCCTCATACGCATCGACTCCAGTGTCTATAGCTTGGCGACTTTAACTTTATCGATTAAAGTCGGTTCTACTCAGATACTCGCTTATCATCACATGCGTCCACTCGAGTCTTTAACTCTATCTCCATCCTTTGCAAGTCACACAAAATGGGCCTTTGCGTTGACAATATCGCTTTTCGTACTTGCATATGATTTTCTACTCATGCATCGCCTACCACGTTCGCTTTCCGGGATGGTATTGGATGGTATGATCATAATCTTTCAATGATTCTAGCCAACGTCGTTGTCGTCGATGTTGAGTTCCTTTTGAGTGAAGAAAAATTTTGAGGCTTTTATGATCCGTAAAGATCTCCACTTTCTCCCCATACAAGTAATGCCTCCAAATTTTAAGTGCGAAGATAATATTACTAACTCTAGATCACGAGTAGGATAATTCCTCTCATATTCTTTGAGTTGTCATGAGGCATAAAGCTATTACTTTTCCATGTATGCATGAGAACACATCCCCCCTTTGCTCAAGCATCACTTTGTAGATGACAAATCCCCAAGGCAGGATGGTATTGCCGAACAGTCTTTGAAATAAGTCTCCTCTTGAGTTCTTGAAAACTCTTCTCACATTCTTCGCTCCAACCGAACTTTGTATCTTCCGAGTCAATTTGAGTCGATGGAGTAATGATTCGAGAAAATCCTTCCACGAATCTCCGATAATAACCAATTAAACCGAGAAAGCTACGTGCTTGATCATCGATTTAGGTTGTTCCCGACTTTGAATAGCTTCAATCTTTCTTTGGTCAATGGATATTCCATGACTTGATACCACGTGCCCAAGGAATGCTACTTCTTCAAGCCGAACTCGCATTTCTTGAACTTGGCATAAAGCTTATATTCACGAAGCTTTTGGAGTGTCACCTCAAGTGTTGCTTTCATGATCTTCACGGCTTTTGAATAAATAAGGATGTCATCAATAAAGGCGACCACAAAGTGATCCAAATATTCCTTGAATACTCGGTTCATCATATCCACGAAGCGCGGGGAGCATTAGTCAATCCAAAGGACATGACTAGGAATTCATAATGCCGTCTTCGAGTTTCGAAAGCCGCTTTGGAATGTCGGTGGTTCTAATCTTCAATTGGTGATATCCTAACGAAGATCAATCTTTGAAAAGAATTTGGCTCCTTATGAATCGTCAAACAGTCATCAATACGTGGCAATGGATACCTATTTTTGATGGTGACATGATTCACTCCCGATAATCAATACTGAAGTCGCGTACTCCCATCTTTCTTCTTCACGAATAGAAGAGCAGGGCACCCCAAGAGAAGTACTAGGACGAATAAAGCCAATGTCTAACAATTCCTGCAGGTTGGGTCTTTAACTCCACGAAGTTCAATAGAGCTATTCGATATGGGGCTTTGGAAATAGGTTTTGTCTGGGGTTCAAGGTCGATACAAAATTCAATTTCACGCCTGGGTAGGCCAGAAGTTCTTCGAGAATACGTCGAAATTTATTAACAATAGAAATATCGTTCAAAATCGGATTTATTTTTGTTTAAATCATGACATGAGCTAAGAAAGCTTGACATCCGCTTTTCAATAAACGAATAGCTTTATGGCTTGAGATAGTACGATTGATTTTAATGGTTTGGTCGTCAATTCGCATAATTGGTTGGTTAGGAATATGAAAGCTAACAACCTTACGAAAACAATCAATTTTTGCATGATAAGTAGTTAACCAATCAATCCTAGAGAATCACGCGTCGAATCTGAAGTATTTTTAATGAAATAAGATCGACGAGGTAATGTGAGGTACCGATTTAGAACCAAACAAGACTTATAAACAGTGGATGTAATGAAGGTTTCTCCCAACGGAGTTTCCACAGATAAGTCAAAGTCTAATTTCTCCTGAGTCAAATTTAATCGACGATTGAGCGTAGTAGGAGAAATAAAAGAATGGGTAGAACCCAGATCAAATAAAGTATAGACTTCATTAGAGTTTATGATAAGCTTACGTGATGACCTCATTCGGGTTCCTTGCTCTCCGGAGGTGACAACAAACGCTCTCCTCAGACTACTTACCGTTTTGATTTTTCCGGGACGACCTTTGGTGCCTCCATCCTAGCTGAATTTGTCTTGATGGCGACAAAATCGAGCTAAGTGACCTTCTCTTCCACAATTATAACATGCTTTGACTGACGTACGGCGCGGATTTGATGTGTCCCTCTCCTCCGCATTTGAAGCATATGATAGTGGTCTTTCTCCTTCCTTAACAACGGTCTTTGGTCTTTGACGTCTTTCCATCATTGTTGAATCTCATTTTCTTGAAATGTCCATTCTTATTGTTTTGTACGATTACCACCGAAGTGGTTACCATATCCGCGTGTTGATTCCTCCACGCTTGTTGTCACCGCTCACGACTACTCTCATTGGTATTATAATTTTCTTACCGCTCTCTCTTTTAGTTGCGTTGACTCGTTATCGCACTCCACTAATCGAGCCTCCATTTACAACATCCCAATCAAACACGCTTTATGAGAAATAAGATGTTGACGTATCTCCGCTTTCAAACCTTTTAAAAACATTTGCGACATTCTCTCTTCATTATCCACCAAGTGGACGCAAAACCGTGATAACTCCGCAAATTTTGCCTCGTATTGCGACCACGGTCGTATTGTTTTGTTCCAACTTGATAAACTCCACCTCCTTCATGTATGGCGAATACTTTCGGGAAAGTATTTGTCGTTGAATGACTCTTGGAACTTCTCCCAAGATATCTTGATCTGATTGAAAGTACGCTTTTACCGATTCCCACCAAAGAATCGCCTCTCCAAGCATGCAACATAAAGGCGGCAAAGGAACCTTTTGCTCCCTGAGCATCCCAAGACATCAAATATCTTGGTAATCTGCTTTATCCATGCTTCCGCCAGAAGTGGTTTTGGCTCTCCCTTAAACTCCGGTGGTCCCAGCTCCTTGAACTGTTTAGCGGTGACCGCCCGAGAGTTTTCCGTGTTTCCACCTACGTTTTGGACAGGAGTCGCTCTCGCCTGTTGTTGCATGAATTGCATAAAGCCTCTGAACATTTGATCATTCATCATTTGGTCAGTGTTGTTGTTTGCATGAGGATTGTCGCCTTCCTGATGCACATTATCCTGATTATTGATATGTAGTGAATCAACGATCGCCTGTGCTCCATTGTTATTCTCAACATTCTCAGATGTCATTTTCGAATCGCCCACAAAACAAAAGGTTAATTGACATGTAACATATTATCCATATATTACGACCGACCAATAAAATAAAGACATAAACTTAGGTAGGTCATACTAGCGAAGGTATTCCCCGCCTCTCCCCCTAAGTACTATTCTCACATCTTAGCCGTGGATCATATCCTCTAAGCTCGACGATACTAACCACATGGCGCCCCAAAATTAGGTATACATCACCCATCTTGGGTAGTCGACATACGTAGTGTAATTTAAATACAACTTACTAATATAATCGTCGTGTATGCAATCGACGTAAAGCGTGAGTTTGA
Organism: Panax quinquefolius; assembly: GCA_020205615.1. NCBI lineage: Eukaryota > Viridiplantae > Streptophyta > Magnoliopsida > Apiales > Araliaceae > Panax > Panax quinquefolius. The sequence goes on along the minus strand of CM035171.1, from coordinate 111,524,473 downwards.
ATACAAATATTGTCTACTAGAGATCATACAAACTCAAAAGGAGTCCTCATTACAATTATTATCACACTATTTCACGTAATAGTGAGGACTACTAATCTTATCCTCTGGACCATTACTCCGCTTCCCAGACTCGTCCCGGCTATATTCTCATTTCACGAAGAGAAAGTGAAAGAAAGGGTGAGCTCAACTAGCTCGATAAGAAATATTATGACTAAGATAATGCGAGAATAAATTATCATTAGCCTACAACAAAAATGTTAAACCGATAAAATATAATGAACATCAAGTTTAACTACAGTAGAACCAATGATCCATTAAAAGGGTCAAGTAGAAAATAAAATCTACTATCTTTTATGATTTTAAAAGGTTTTTCATCATTTATAATTATAGTCGAGACTCGAACTTTAATAAATATTCCACATCATCGAATCACCCCTGCACTACTGCCAAGGATATTCTTTAGTATCACGACCACAATTATTCACGCACTACGGGCCAAGAATAGTTGTGTATTCATTAATAATCGTGATCATACCAACAATCATCCATCAATGCACTACTACCACTGAGGATTTTTACCACATCATTTGTAACATTACGATCGTGATTACAATCAATAGTCTCGGTCATAATCATACCAAGTCCATCTATACACTACAGGCCACGAGATGACTTTAAAAAATATAAACATAAGGATGATGACAATGATATAAGAATTCAATAAAACAAGTTCAAGAATTATTTTATCCAGGAATTATTAACGTCCAAATTGTCAACACGATCTTCGTTTTGTAGAGTAAAATTCAAGAATGATCGGAAGAATATTTCCATGAAAAGATCTTTGGATGAAACGCAAATATCAATGATATTCTACTAATTTCATGGAGTATAGAAGTCAAAGTTTTAACTTAACTGGGTATAATAAAGAATGGAATAACAAAAGAAATCACCATGCATGCGGTACTTGGCATATGTATGCGACTTATTCCAACAGAATAATAATAACGGAACCAGTCCGTAAAAACGCATGCATGTGGGATATTCAATGTAATAATAAAGAATGGAACCAGGTCCGGCGTAAAACACAGCATGTGGATGTTCCAATGAATAATAATAAAGATGGAACCAGTCCGGTGTAAAAACACATGCATGTGGATGTTCCAATGTAATAATAATAAAAGATTTTAACCAGTCCTGGTGTAAAACACATGAACAAGATGTTCCAATGAATAATAGAAGAATGTCACCAAGTATAGGTAAATCACGATATCAAAGTTATTCCAATGGAATAATAAGCGATGGAATAACAACAGTTCTCTTCATGAATAAGAAAGAATAACACCCTTACTTTTGGTAGGAGATTGAATCTGCGAGGTGTAGTAACAAAATACTCTTCTTCTTTCTCTCTCTTATTCTCTCTATACTTTCTCTCTATAGCTTGAATGAATTAAATGAAAAATAATGAAGCACTCAGCCTCTATTTATAGAAGATTTCTAGCTTAAGACCGCCACGTGAAAAGCGAGTGAAGCGGCTTGACGGTGGTGATGTGAAAAGAAAAGTGGTTCGGCGCACGTAATGTGAAACGACAAGTGGTTCGGCGCTTTGTAATGTGAAACGACAAGTGGTTCGGCCTTTTGTAATATGAAACGGCAAGTGGTTTGACGTCTAGTAAAGGTAATTACTATTGGCGAAGGTAATTACTATTCAAAAGGTAATTACTATTAGACGAAGGTAATTACTATCGACGAAGAGACTCTTAGATGATGACATATGGGCCCCCATAAAATAATCAAACTTACCACAAACGTCTCATAACGGACTCTTTATATACATCAAGGATTGAATAAATATTACCACAATTCATTTTATTTTTAATCAACACATATTTAATCTTTTAACAATTATTAATCATTTATAACTTGTCGTCTCAATTATTGATTTAATACTATAACATATTATACGGATGATAATCTTGTGACAATAATTGAATCAATAATATAAGAGATATGATCGTAATTATCATAGCAATAATTGAGCATAAATGTGAGTGACTTCTCACGTAAGCATCAATAATCAATATCGTGTACTACTATACAACTACGCCGACATCTTGTACTTTTACTACCGGTAGTTCAACAGCTTTAACGGTAACACCTCTGCCGTTATTTTTATAGAAAGATAATTTTGTGGCTTTCTAACTACGACAATACTTCCGCTAGGGTCCACTAATGATTGAGCCGTCGTCTGAATATTCCCCGACAAAAAGAATATTCCCACCAAACGAATATTTTATAACAACTTGCTTACTTTGCAAAATTTATAAATATTACCCACAACTATAACATTATATCAAATTTATTCCATAATATTCAAAAATAATATTTATAGAAAATTCATCTTTATTTATAAAAGTTGGGGTCTTACACTAGGTAATACATAAATCCAAATCCAATAAGGATTCATGTTATACCCAACAAATCTTTACCTTGATTTGAATCCTCCAAATATTGCACAAACAATGAACTTTCTTCTTTTCTCAAAATGCACAAATTAAGTCTGATTTTTCTGAAGAGATTTCATCTCTTTCATAGCAAACAACCACTTTTCATTCATAGTTTTCCATTCTGACTTAGACATCTCTCACTAGCTTTTTTCGTCTCCCACTTCCCTACAATGGCTTTCTTCAAGCCTTGTTAAGTAAGAATAACCTTCATCCGAACCTGCCAAAGACTGGAGCTAATATTCCCATCGAATTTGTCAATATCAAATTTCTTTGATGAAGTCGAACTCAATGCTATAGTATGGATCGATAATAACCAAGCTCTGATACCAGTTTATTATGTCAAATTATGGCAAACAGAATAAATCAACGCAGAAAGATAAAGACAATAACACAAGATTTTACGTGGAAACCCAATTCGGGAAAAAACCACGGAGAGAAGACAGAAGAAATTCACTAAATAAATATCTGAAGAGTACAAGATAAAGAGAGTGAACTAAGAGAATTTTTATAATGTTTCTGAATCTCTCTGAATGTAGCTGAATATTTCTGAATATATTTGAATGTTTCTGAATATCTCTAAATGTTTTTGAATATATCTGAATGTATCTTCTCCAAAATCCTAGCACCTATATTTATAGGCCATAGGCAAATCCATAACCAAATAGGATTATAAATACTAAATTGAATATAGTTAGAAAAGATAATTTTCCTGAATTTCAGATTCTAGGTAATACCTAAATCCAAATCCAACAAGGATTCATGTTATACCCAACAAAACATAATATTACTGTTTAGATAGTTTACAATTTTCACTAAAATTAAAGGAATTCGCGTTAATTTTGAGTTTGAAAATGTTGACTTCAAAAATTTAACAATGATCTAACGGAGGGAGCATAAGTTTATCTTTATGTTACTGAAATATTGCCTATTTATGTTATCCCCCTGGAGAAATTGATTAACTGTGTTATACTTTTAAATAAACATCCAACTATTACATTGGGCTGAAAGAGTAAATGACCCAAATTCTCTTTGTGTGGAATGCATTTTGATGAGAAATGGAGTAGTTTTCCAATAACAATATTGGTACATAATTTGTGTGCTTTGGTGTGCTCATACCAGTTGTTCTTTTTACTCTTTGTTTTAGCTTGATTTTGATAGCGCTGCCCCACCAGAACAAGCATGGAGAAGGAAATTAAACAGCCATGCTAGTATTCTTAAAGAATTCAGTATTACATTTGTGGAAGCAATAAAAATGGTAGTAATCTCTGTCGAGGAAGCTATGTATTTTCTCAAAGAATTCATAGATTCTGTACATCCTAATAAAAATTCCACATATAGTACCTCATTGGTTCTCAGTTGGTATCTGATACTTTGAATATTGACTTCAGGTTCGACTTGGTATACGTCTGTGGTCATATGTAAGGGAAGAGGCCTCCTATGGAAGGGTAACTCTCTCAATTCTGTTATGCTATGCACTTGTCCATAAATACTCAAGCGAAAAAGGAAAGAATTACCTCAATTTTGTTTATATTCCAGCCATACCCTAAAAAAAATGAAAATTGAGAGGAAGAAACTAACAAAGTCGTTTTCCGCTCTTAAGAAATACTACACGACAAGAGTTTGATTGAGTTGCTACTTGAAATTATCTTTGCTTGATATGTTTGCAGAAAGCACCTATTGATCCTTTCACACGTGAAAGTTGCAAGCCGTCAGCATCGCAAGGGGTTCCCCTCGGAGGGATGGGGTAAGAGTTGGTTCTAAAGGGGAGACTTTTAATATATTTTAATATAATATGCTATGCATCTGATGAAGTTCATTCTTTTCAATGTCACAGAAGTGGTAGCATAACTAGAGGTTTTAGAGGCGAGTTCAGAAACTTTCAAATTGTTCCTGGTACTTGTGATGCTTCTCCTATCATGGCCAATCAGTTCTCTGTAAAACTCTTCCCTTCCCTTTGTCACTTGTTGTTCATACCTGTATGGGAAACCTAATATATGTCATTCATATATAGGTGATATTTCTTCCTACGATTTTGGGTTACTGTAATGTTGATATATTGTTGAGGCTTTGGTATGTAGTGGTGAAAAATGGATGTAGAAGTTGATAACTAATGGTTGCAATTTTACATATCCAACAAATTATAAATAAAAATAACTAATCCAATTGGCATATCCAATTACCGTTTGTCCCTCTAGAAGTCAATAACTAATAGAGATCGCCCAAGTTACCATGTAAAAGTTTCACCAAAATAATTCGATGTATGGGTTGTTGGTGTTCACATGATACAGCTTGGTGCTAGCTTTTTGAAATACATTACCGACAGTATTATGATATTTTCTATAATTAAAAATATGTAAGCACAAGTATATGTTCAACTTACATTACTTGGCCACAGTATTTGTTAATTTTAGTAATTTCATAATATGAAGTGATATCTGCAAACAGGCAACTGCTACCCTATGCTGTTGGAGTAGCCAGTTGTTAACAAGGTACTAAAGCAGGATGACCATGTACCTCTAACTAGTCATATCACCTACAAGTTTTGATTATTCACGGGGATGGCTGATTCAGGAGAGACCACACTTGTTGTGAAGTTTCAGTATTTTGTTTTCTCATTTCTTGACCTGCTTAGCTTCACTAGACTTAAAGAAGTTTTTTATATTGTTACAAGTGCATGTGTGGACAATTGTGTATTAAAGAAGTTTGTTATATTGTTAAAGAAGTTTTTTATATTGTAGACAGTAGTTGTGCTTTCTGATATATGATTTGGTACTACAGATTTTTATATCTCGAGATGGTGGAAGTAAAAAATATGCATCTGTGTTATCCCCAGGCCAACACGAAGGGTTGGGGTAAGGGAGCAACTCATGGAATCCTTTTTTCTCTTCGTTTTCTTTCCTTAGACCTCTTACTGCTTTTGAACTTTTGATGCTCAGTGCATAATTGTTGCTTTTCTTGAAATTTGATGGACAATGGACACATAACTCGAGTGTAAAATAAAATTCAACACCAAAATTTGAAAAGGAAATTGGTCATCAAAAGAAAACTTAAATCGGAGTACTAATAGTATAGAGAAACAGTGCAACTAACAGTTTATTTGACTATGACATAGTTCTTTGGTTATATATGTGCTAAAAGTTGATTTATTTAGCTTCCTAGCTTAGTTGCAGTACATACTCAATCATTGACGGAAACATATCGTTTTGGTGTTGTGATGCCACACACTCTACCTGCATATCACAACATGTGGATGCTTCCTGCAATATATCGCTACATCAGAGAACATATTTATTATCAGAAAACTGTAATTCCATTAAGTAAATATTTTCTTAAAGAACATTTTACATGTAAAAAATGAGTGTGGAAATGTGGATATTTGAAGCACATTCTATCAATGGAACTTGATCCTGATCATTACAGGAAATCTTCCGATCAAGGTATATCATCATGGGGCTGGAATTTAAGTGGTCAACATTCAACATATCACGCATTATTTCCAAGCGCTTGGACTGTATATGACGGTATCACTCTACTTCTATTCTTCTTGATGCCACGCCTCCCTCTAATGTTTTCTTTTTCGATAATATTTTTCTCTTACCTCCAGGTGAGCCAGATCCAGAATTAAAAGTATCTTGTCGCCAAATATCGCCGTTTATACCACATAATTATCGAGATAGCAGTCTTCCTACTACTGTTTTTGTTTACACGGTAAGCACGTTGAAATTGTACCTGGAAAACTTGATTGTCGAATAAGTAGTTCTAATATCTGTTATGAGAAGAAAGATGATAGAACTAAATTCAGATGGATTATCAGCATTGTGAGGTAGATTAACTGAAAAAGGTGCTAGGGGCCTCACTTAGATCCATTGTTACACATGGTTGATGTTTTGCATGTAACGTAAATCCAATGTGGAAATCCAAGCCCTTTCACTAAAACATTAAGGAAGTACACTAATTTGGGGTAATTACTGGATGGACTTGAATAAAATAATGATCAGGTACCACGTGTGTAGGTGCATGTGATATAATACCTTCGTTAATATAGGGCAACATATGGGGCCTAGTTGAGATATAAAACAAATATTTCGTATTCTTTTCTTAATCGACTGCTATCTGTTTATGTTTTAGTTGGTGAATACTGGGAAGGAAAGGGCAAAAGTCAGCCTTCTCTTTACATGGGCGGTAAGCTTGGATTGCTACTACAGCTTGTTACACTGCAAATATAATGTAGTTTTATCATGACATCAACGTTTATTTTTTACAGAATTCAATTGGAGGAATCTCCCACCTATCTGGAGATCATGTAAACGAGCCTTTCATGTTAGTTTGCATGAATTATTCTTTGTTTATATGAAACCCCATTTTGGTTTATTATGATTTTTGACTTATTTTGCTTTACAATTGCTCACCTTTTGTAGCGAGGACGATGGAGTCTCTGGTGTACTTCTTCATCACAAGTAAGTTATCAAACCTTTATACTAGTTAGCATGGGCAGAACCAGGGGAGGGGCGAGGGGGTCATATGACCCCACCAAAATTCTGCACAGGCTATATATATTAATACATATATTAATAGTCAATATATATATATGTATATATATACACACATGTATATAGGTATAATAATAATAGTTTATAATAGCAGTCCAAAATTTTCTACATGCGTTCCATAAATTAAAAAATAGAATAAATTTTATTTTACAATGAAAGAACTTAAAAGACGATCAAATCTAAGTCGCTACTTGAGATCGAAGAATGATCACAAAAACCAAGTTTTTTATTTACCAAATTATTTTCTACAAACATTTTATATTTTTAAATATCATGAATTTAGTTCAGAGACTCTCCCCTTTATTGATTTCTTTCTGGATTAATTTTTTTTGTTCTATATAGAAAATTGATTGATATTTTCATATAAAAAAATAATATTTCTACATGAATCCCTCTCACGTATTTCTACATGAAATAAAAAAATAATATTTCTACATAAATTTTGATATTGACCAAAATTTTGAAACGTTTTCAAACTATGCAGAGTCGCAGGATACAGTTGTCTCCTCTCAGTCGTACAACCGAAAGAAGCACTCCAAGTGTTAATAAATAATTTTTTTTACTGATGTATCTTGACCCCCCTATAATTCCGCAACTGCTAGTTAGGACATACGGTTTTTAGATTTTCCTTGAGTTCCTTCAGTGTTTGTTAGATGAAACTGAAGGCAAGTATCCAATAATCTAAACTCCTCATTCCTAAAGGATCGAGGAAGTAACTTATCAGAAGAAAGCTTAAGAGAAAGTAAAGTTGAATATAAGGAATTATATATAATAGAAGAACAATAGTTGGCTATATTTGCCAACAAAGTGAATTTTTTTTCAAATGGTTAACTCTATAATGAATGGTTTTACATGGGCTCTAAAAAGCCATTCTAGTTTCTGCTTTTGGTTATTCAAGGGTACCGGATGGGATCAACCTGCACATACTTAACTTTGAATTGTGTGAAAGTGAGTCTGCAGCTGTAAAAATGAAATCAAATCCCAAATCACCACCGAAAAAATTAAAAAAAATGAAAAAAATGAAAAAAGAAACCAAATGTAAGAAGTGTAGACAAGCTTTTGGAGCCAAGAAAAGTAATTTGCTTAAATCTTGACATTGGGTGTGGTGTACCTGGCAGTAGGGCTGAGCAAGTAACCAAATTGAAACCGAAACCGCACAAAAAACCGCACGAACCACACCAATTAAAACCGCACTAACGGTTTCGGCGTATGTGGCGGTTTTAGGTGGGTTAATAATCAAATTTATGGTTCTAGTTTGGTTACTAGCCAAAATCGCACGCAGAAAACCGAAACCGCACCATGTGTGTGTATGTATGTATTATCTCTAATAAATTCTAAAGTTACTTTTCACTTGAACACGCTCAGAGAAAATTCCAGTCTTGCATTGTTATTTTTTCACCGATTGAAAGAAGATGGTTAGAGGTTATAGAGTCAAAAATTAAGCATTTGGGTTTTGGAATTTCGGATTTGTTTGATGCGTTACTGGAGGGGCTTATAGCTGAAGGGTCAAATTCATTGGTTCGAGCACTTGATGCATTGGTTAAGGTCTATGCTATAGTAGTAATAATTTAATAGATTATTTTTTAAATAAGGTGCAGTTAAAATTATATTTTATAAGTTCTCCCTGCATTATACAAGATATAATTTCATTCTATCTCCAATATATACTTTTAATTTTTGGGGAACTAGATAAACCTTTTTGCTTGTTATTGAATATATGTTCTCCGTTATTTTATATAGCGTATGTTTTAGTTTTTAAGCATCATTCATTTATTATAAACTAAAACTATTTTATGTCTCACTGTATGATTTGATGGTAAATTTGACATGTTTGGCAGAAGGAATTTTGGTTCTATGCTTGATATAATTCTTATTGCCGACTCTGTCACTAAGTTAATTGCTCGATGTGAGCTCTGTGTTAAATTCTATTGAAGGCTTAGAAGTTAGACCTTTTTGTTGTTTCAATTGGTTTTGGAACCGAAACTGCACCAATTGAAACCGCACCGCACAGTTTAAAACCGCATCGCACCAATCACAATCGGTTTCGTGTGCGGTTTTGATTTTGTCAAACCGCACCTAAACGGTTTCGCGTGCGGTTTGGACTTCAAACCGCACCATGCTCACCCTACCTGGCAGTTTTACATCCAATCTTGCATACAATCTTTTCCTTTATCAAATTGGTGAGCTGTGAGCATATAGTATGCCATTTATATCCTGTAGGAAAATTTTCATTGTTCTAAGAACAGTTGTATGCTGTGGCTGATAGGGGAGTTTTACTATTTCTGATGGTAATGTATGGGTGCTTGGCTGCTTGCAGGACCGCAAAAGGGAACCATCCTGTTACTTTTGCTGTAGCTGCATGTGAAACTCAGAACGTTAGTGTTTCTGTTTTACCGTCGTTTGGCCTGTCCGAGGAAAGCTTTCCTACAGCTAAAGCCATGTGGGGTAAAATGGCACAGGTAATGATTTGATTGCAGTGTTGCTATATCATCCTTTCTGAAGTTGCTACTTCAATCAGAAATTTGTCAGTTTTTGTAGGACTATATCGGATTGTAATAAATTTTATTTTGCCTGGAACTCGTACTTGTTCGATAACAAATTGCTATGGTTTCTATTGCATTTAATTAATCATGTTATCAAGCACTTCTTTCCCCATTAATGGCCTTATCTTATTAAGTAATGAAACTTTTAGCACACAGTACCTGAAAATAGAATGCTTCTTTGAGTAATTTTTTATGTTCTTTCAATACTTATAATGTCCTTTTTTGTTTATAAATTAATCACCTGTAATGCCTTTCTCATCATTGACTTGTGTTTGTGTCATAAGGATGGGAACTTTGATAGGGATAACTTCAATGCTGGACCAAGCATGCCTTCATCACCTGGAGAGACGCGTTGTGCTGCAGTTTCTGCTTCAGCATGGGTTGAACCTCATGGAAAGTGCACTGTTGCATTTGCTCTTGCATGGTCATCCCCCAAAGTTAAATTTTGCAAAGGAAAATCTTACCATAGGTAATTTTCTACTGCATAATTTTTTGGTTTCATTTGTTCTTTACTGAATTTTTTCAGCGGGGTGTGTAATTTTGCACTATTTAATTGCTACTCTGTCAATATCCTGTTTGTAGAATCATGTTTACTTAAGTGGGAAGTTTTTATCCCCCATTCAGTTATTATTTGAATTGGATGAAATTTTTATCTTGAGCTAGTACATAAAATTACACCCATGTCTCATTTGCTCTCAAATATTGGTGTTACAACATAGAACGTTACATTTTTGGGTACCACACTATTTTTGCATCCATTAGAACTCTTAACACGGTCATTTATGCAATCTTTTGTTTTTATATCTGATGCCTACTTGCGTCATTAATACACAAGATAACATTCCTTAAAAGTACAATGGTTTTAACTATATTCTGCAACTTGATGCACATTAATGTCGTTGATTGAGAAATTGTTGGGCGTTTTATCTGTTGCAGGAGGTACACTAAATACTATGGCACTTCTGAAAGGGCTGCGTCGAAATTGGTCCATGATGCTCTAACAAGTACGTACATACTTATGGTCTGCATCTGCTTGATATCAATTAAGTCAGCTGTTCATTGCATATGGTTTAATGACATCAAGATTTGAAAATTTATGGTTTACTATATGACCTGCCGCTATTATTTTAACCTTTGATCAGATTATAAGCGATGGGAAGAAGACATTGAGAGATGGCAAAGTCCTATCCTTAGAGATGACAGACTACCAGAATGGTAAAGCAATGGTTGAACTGTTTGATTTGTAATCAACACATGTTGTGTTGGCTATCATTTCGTCGTGGTCATTGTTACCCATGTCTGTTCATTGACTATAAATTCCATTTCATTGAGCTCTCCATGCAACACCTGTATTTTGCTATTTAGTTTTTCCACACTTCAGTGAATCCTAAAGACTGCAATTTAATTTGAGCCTTTTCTTTGTTTCTTATTGATCATTGTTACTTTGATCTTGCTTATATGGGAAAGCAATTTGCCACATTTATACTCGCTATGTGAGAAGAAGTTTATAGAGATTATATACCTCTCGATAACAATCTGTCTGTTCTTTTTCAGGTACAAATTTACATTGTTTAATGAACTATACTTTTTGGTTTCTGGTGGGACAGTTTGGATTGGTATGCATCTTATTAAAATAATTAGTTACTGTACATTCATAAATTGCAGATAACTGTCTACTTCATATAGCATCTTAATAAAAACCGGTTCTTCCTCTTGTCTTGCCCTAGTTATGACACAAGTACTTGCCAAAAAGAAATGTTTAGATTTATGAACACAAGTATTTGTGAATTTTGTATTATTGATGCATTACTATCCTGCATTATTGCATGTCACAAGGAGAAAACTTTAGCAGTGTAGATATAAATGTTTTATATTCAAACTTCTTACTTGAACACGTAGATAATTGTTTCGCATGTTCCTTGTTCCTCATCTTCTTCTTGCTATTACATTTGTGCCGGATAGTATAGCATTAAAGCATTACTCCCTGTCTTTTCCATCAGACTCTACAATTCCAGCTGCAAACTTTGGGTGCGATCATCCTCCTACAAAGATGGCAGAGAACACTGATATTACTGTAACCCAAGTGAAAGTGAAGTGCAGACAAGATGCAGTTGTTGAAAATACTAAAATTTGTGGTTATGATAGTACTACTGAGAATGGTTCAACAGGTGATGCTGATAGCACTCATACAGGATGTTCAGATGAAGATGATTCAGTGATTTCTCAGGAAGGAGACAAAGACTACTTTGAATACCCCTCTAAGTTTTCAGATCCTAAGGATGATATTAATGACGTGGGTAGGTTCTTGTATTTAGAAGGTGTGGAGTATATTATGTGGTGTACGTGATGATGTTCATTTTATGCATCTTTTGCCCTTCTTGAGCTGTTCCCAAAAATTGAACTCAGTATTCAGCGGGATTTTGCAAAAGCTGTCTTATGTGAAGATGGAAGAAAAGTGAAATTTCTGGCCGAGGGAAACTGGGGAATCCATGAGGTTAAGGGAGCAATTCCTCATGATCTTGGAACTCATGACCCATGGCTTGAAATGAATGCATACAATATACATGATACCAGTAACTGGAAGGATCTGAACCCAAAGTTTGTGCTTCAGGTATATAGAGATTTTGCTGCAACAGGGGATTTGTCATTTGGGGCTGATGTATGGCCTGCTGTTTGTGCTGCAATGGAGTACATGGAACAATTTGATCGGGATAACGATTGTCTTATTGAAAATGATGGATTTCCGGATCAAACATATGATACTTGGACAGTTCATGGTGTAAGTGCTTACTGTGGTTGCTTATGGGTTGCTGCACTTCAAGCTACAGCAGCAATGGCCATGCAACTGGGTGACAGGTCTGCTGCGGAGAGATACAAAGGCAAATTTGTGAAGGCCAAATCAGTATTGGAAGCAAAACTGTGGAATGGATCGTATTTTAACTATGATAGCGGGTCAAGCAGTAATAGTAAATCCATCCAAGCTGATCAATTGGCTGGGCAATGGTATACAGTGTCCTCTGGTTTGCCAAATCTTTTTGATGAATTGAAGATCCGAAGCTCTCTCCAAAAAATTTATGATTTCAACGTTATGAAAGTCAAAGGAGGAAGGATGGGTGCTGTGAATGGGATGCATCCTAATGGAAAAGTAGATGACTGTTGCATGCAGTCCCGTGAAGTGTGGACAGGGGTCACTTATGGTGTGGCAGCCACCATGATTCATGCTGGTATGGAAGAACAGGCTTTCACTACAGCAGAAGGTATATTCCTCGCAGGCTGGTCAGAGGATGGATTCGGGTAAGTCTATTGCTCTAATAAAACAAAACGAATTGCTCTTCTCAGTCGTTCTTGCAATATTTTTTCTGTTTTACTGAACACTTTATTGAACTGCCCTGAATACCAAAATAGTGAAACATGCACAATGAAACAAGCAACTGGTTCTGTTCGATTATACAAATTAAGCTTTTCACGGGTGATGTTAATATTAGCTTTTTTAAGCCTTATGATTGTTTTCAAAAATTTCCTCATGGAGTGCTACTTCATTGTTTCATTCTCTTGTAAATGCTATTGGAATTTAATTTGTGAAGTCAGAAATAATAAGTTGGTAAATCTGCTTACATGCTTCATTTTAATGCCATTTGTCCTAATCACTAGTCTGTTAGATCCCACTTCCATTATATCAGGACTGAACTATTAAAGAACAATTTAGCATGATCTTTTTAAGCCCCCAAATTTTAATTTTTAAAATAAACAAATAAATCTTATTCAGGATAGGCTCGTTTTGTCCCTTGGTTATCACTTTTGGAGAGGTTCTTTTAAATCATGTATTGCAGTAATGTGGAAAGAGAACAGTGTAGTAGGCTATTTCTAGAAATACTATTAGTGCAGCATGAATACTGAAACTGATTTGTACTTGGACAATGCACAAGATATTATTTGTCCTGGAGTCTCAACACGTTGCAGCTAGCTAGATATATTTATGTGCATGTATTGAGTTTTGACCTTGATTTGGGTGTCTTCATAGTAAATTTCTTGCATATGCAGATATTCTTTTCAGACTCCAGAAGGCTGGACAATGGATGGGCACTTTCGATCTCTGGTATACATGAGGCCTCTCGCCATATGGGGCATGCAGCGGGCTTTATCCTCACCTAAAGCAGTTCTTGACGCCCCTCAGACTAACATAATGGACAGAATCCGCTCATCTCCTCGCACCGAGAGTGGGGTGGTTAAAAAGATTGCAAACAAAGCAAAGTGCTTTGGCGATTCAGTGTTTCACTGTTCGTGCTGATTATCACATTTAAGATGTAGTTTCTGTAAAGATGATGTTCATTAAATCTTTTCTTTTGCTTCCCTGAACCCTCCTTTAGGCAGGAAGAGTCTGAAAGGTTTCTAGAGAAGTCTTCTCTCCAGTAGCAGGCAATAAGGATCTGTGCTTGTAGCTTTGTTCTGGGTAGATTTTGCCAATGGTAGTTTCACACGAAAGTGATAGCGATGCTGTAGATGCGAAGTGTAATCTTAATGTAATATAAATGTAAATGTTGGGATTTCATTTTGGTACCCTAACATTGGTTCATTACTTGCTGCTGATTTACAAAAGTAACTAGAGTTTTGATATCAGAAAGCTTTTTATGAAGTGATTTACGAGTTGGAGACCAATCTGTTCCCTTGCCTATTATATCTGTAAAAAAAATTAGCATTTGAATATTATGGATAACTTTCATCTTAACATTTAGAGAGAGAGAAAATCTGCAATTTATGAATGTACAGTAAATTTTAAGATCAAATTATTAATTTTCTAAAAGAAAATAACATAATGTCTGTAAATTTGAATGTATGGGGACCCCTTATCATTTGAAAAAAAAGGAAGAAAAAAATATCTCTGCATGAATTAGTGCAAAAGGAGAACCTGCAAGACAGGGTAATTAGACAAAACACAGCTACAAATAGAATTTTAAGAGGAAATGGTAGCAATAATAGCTTACATCCCATAACAGTAATTTCACATTAGCAACTAATATATGGAGAAAAAAATTAAAAGCAAATCTAGTACGATAAACTGTAGATTTGACAACATGCATCAGCCAAAAAGAGAATTGTTCAATCATTCCTTCAAATTCTATTCCAAAAGCTAGGGTTCAACCAGCAGACTCCCTTCAGACAAACATAGTCAACTCGGGCCTACTGTATACGTTGTTTTCCTCATCATCCAGGGTAGGATAAGCAGCAACGAGTGCATCTTGAGCACCGATATAAAGTGAATTGTAAATTTTCCAGTACACTTCTCTGACCTTCCTTGCTGGATGGAACAGTCCTTGAAGACAGTAGTTAAGTACTACGGCTGCGCCCAATGCTACCCTCATCCCTTCAATGGCTTCCATGACAGCATTTATAACGTGTGGCGAAGTCTCAAAAATGTTTGGCCAAACATAGTTCATCAAGTGAACCAACGCATCCTCACATCCCAACCCAGCCACTCCCAAAGCCATATGCTTGACAGCAGAAGCAGCGGTCTGCCTGTGAACCAAATCTCTGTCCATGAGAGCATCCTCAAGTAATGGAGTCACGGCATATATATAGTCTTTACCCATTTCACCAATGTACTCAAAAAGAAAGGACAGGGATTTCAGAACACCATTCTGCACATTAAGCTCTGGCACCCGATATTCATTCATCAAGGCAGGTAAAACTGTAAAAGGAGAACAAGTTTCTGCAACTATTGCAATTGCCACGGTTGTGCAGACACGATTCTGACGCTCCTGAACCTTGAGATTGTTCAGCAAAGTTGCCAGAACATCTTGCGGTCCAATAGCTTTAGCAATATATCCAAAAGTGTTCACTGTTGCCCGACGAATGCCCTTCTTGTGGGCTTTAAGCATCTCAAGAAGCTCAAAGCAAATCCTCATCCACTCCCTTGCAGGAACAAACTCAGCCCCACGATCTGCAATTCGACCAACAAGATCGATACAGTTCTCCTGGACCTTCTCATGACGATTCTTCAAAATTGGGGTCAATCGGGGAAGCAAATCCTTAATTGGAGGAGTCATTTTAGTCATACCAATAACATTCACAATTGCTTTTAGTGCTCCCAGTATTGATCCCAAGACTTCAGGGTATTCCTCTCCCAAATACTCGTATAACACAACCCCAAGATGGCCCATAAGTTGTTCTTCCTGACACTGTTTCATGACCACTGCAATTCTGGAAATGAGATCTGCTGACTGCTGTCGAACCTTTGCACTCTTGTTATTCAGACGCCACTTAATCGTACCACATATCTGGGGAAGGTACGGTTTCACCCTCTGCCCTAAAGAATTCACAACTGCACCAAACCCGTTAAGCATCACATTTGCATCATCACTGGTCTGCTCTTGGAACGCATACAGAATACCATCAATTAGAAGCTCTTCCAAGCGAGCATCAATATCAGATGCACCCAGATCGGCTACCACCTTCTCAATTGTCTCCATAACCATTCGCCTATATGGTTCACTTTCATCTTTAAGGTCCTCAACTATCCTCCCAACAATATCTGCAACCCCAACTTTGTTTGCTATCTCCACAGTTGTCTCAACAAGTTGCCTATAATTTCGACGATCCAAAGCCATTCTTCGAACCCAAAAGTTGCGGAAAAATTCAGGCAGGATATCACTTCTAATGTAGTCAGCCTCCACACCTTCTGTGCTCACACATTGCTTCACCACCTTCAGCACAATCTTCTTCATCTCTTCATCAGGCGACTGAAACTCACGTATCAAAATAATCATAACCTCCTTAGTATAGTAGCTTGCATATATTGCATCCATAAGAGGTATGATGAAACCAATTGCCTTCAAGAAGGCAGCTAAGACCTTTCCACGGTGTGACCTAATACCCTTCCACAAAGGCTTTAAAACCGAGTCAAAGCTTTCAATACCATATGGAGCAGAAGCCTCAGCAAGGGCAGCCAAAGACAGCGCGGTAATAGTTCTAACCTTCTGGTTCTCATCATTCAGACCATGTTCTATAATTTCTACAAGAGACCTCAAGTGTGGAAGAACTGCACACCCTATCAGTATAGCAATTTGCTGAACAATTTTGATACCTGTGTGACGAGCTTGCCACGACTTCTTACTTTGACACACAGCTTTCAGGAAAGGCAACAGGGCAGGTATTCCAAGTGCTGATGCAACAACACTAAAGGCTCTTGCAGTGGTATTCCTCACATACTCATCAATGTTATCAATATCTGGACGCATAGCAGCAATCATAGTGGCCAAACCAGCTGCCTTGCTGAGATTGGATATAATTTCTCTTCCCTCTACACGGGCATAATAGTCCTCATCAATCAAGAGAGGCTCAATCACAACCAGAATTTTGTGTACATAAGGACGTACCAACTCATCCAATTTATATAGCACTCTATCAATGACCTTCACCAGAAGATGTCTCTCCTGATCTTCCAAGGTGGGCTGCATGAGCAGTGGTAGAATGCGATTAAACAACGGGCCAGCACCAAACTCTCGAGCTTTATCAGTAAGCTGTCTCAAAGCTGTTTTCCGCTGCGGAGGTGTCCCATTCTTAACCTTAAGCAACAGTTTCATAATTTTCCGCTCTTTCTGTTCATCGGGAGATAGGTCTTGCTCCTCTTCCTCATTCAACAATGCGCCAAAATACTGGTAATCTTCGGGCTTCATGAATGGCAAACCACCTGGCAATTCTTTTGGAACATCAAACTGCTGGCCCCGATTCTCTTCAGGAATAGCATACAAAGGAGTCCCCATTGGAGTTGGGGTAGCAAGCAACTTCCTAGCAGGAGTTCTGATAGGAACATAGGAAGCTGGGGGATCTAAAATCTTATATCCCTCCTGTGGGAACATTGAATCAAGTTCTTCATCTGTCAGTGGACGATTTCTCTCTTCAATATCCTTCTCCCACCTCATCAAATTATACTGTTCGGGGGTGATAGCACCTCGCAAATTAATAGCTCCAGGGGTTGGTGTAGCAAGTTCGACCCCTCCAACAGGAGTCACACCCGGTGTATAAGCTGCAGCTGGCGTAGCACCAGCCATCGGAGTGGCACTCCCCATGGTTGCTGGAGTCTCATCCCACCTTGACCTCTGACGTTTGGGTGTAGGAGTAGCAAGCCCAGCCAGCTTCGGCGTAGCATCCCAAGTCATTCCAGCCGGGGTGGCACCAGGAGTAACCCCACCAGCAGCTGGGGTAGCATCTGAATCAGCCAATCGACCTGGAGTGGGAGTTTCATCCCACCTGTTTTTCCTAGACAATGAGGGGGTTGCATCACCCACTCTTCCTGGTGTAGGAGTCGCATCCCACCTTCCAATCCCCGGTGTAGAATCCGGCAAATCCCAATCAGAAGCAGTTTTTGCTTTCTTCGCATTGTTATCCTCCTGAGACTGATCCCACCTGTTCCTCCTCTTCTGGGTTGGTTGTGCAGCAGCAGGTTCTCTCTCCTTCTCTGCCCCCTTATTCTCTTCCTCCTCTTTCTTCTTCTTAGCAATTAACCTCAAAGTCTCCTCTTTCTCTCTCTTCAGAGCCTCCTCTCTCATAACATCAGCATAGGTCCTCACAGAAATATCTGGAGTCTTATCCCCATTTGCAAAAGCATCGTGTCTTTCTGGTGAAATCACCCGATTCAATCTTTTACGACGATAATCATCCTCTCTATCAATAATCCTCTGTGGCTTCTTGAAACCCAAGGCCTCATCATCTTCCCCGCCTCTGGGCATATCTTTCATAATTGACTTTGGGGCCGTGTACGAAGCAAATTTTCTAGGGACTTCCGAGTCCATGGATTCAAAATTCTCCTCATCGTTAACAGGGATAGACCTCTCATAACCGTCAAACGGGTTGCTGCCGCCATAGAGATCAGTATCAAATGTAACAGAAGTGAGAGATGCAAGTTGTTGCTCCAACTTTTTCCTCTCTTCCTGGATCTTTGCGATCTCCGGATCCGTATTTTGATCCATTTTTGTGATGTGGTTAATTTGACAAAGAAAATTTCAAATTTCTCACCAAATCGGTATTGCCAAATGTTTTCACACCTTCAATGTTTCCTATCAATCAATCAGATTCCAAAATAAATACTGAATCTCAAATTGTCACGTCCAAATCCTGCAGGAATAATAAAACCATCAAAGTATTAGAGAATGAAAAAACCACAAACAGTGAACCTAATAAAAAGCAGAACAAAAATTAACATATCAAATCCTCATCAAGCCAAAACTCAATACATAATCACCTCAAAGTCATTTACATTCGTATCCAATAATTTCAAAACCCAAACCCACATTTCCCAAAGTTTTCACGCAACAAATAGAACTCAAAATAATCAAAACCTGAAAAAGTGGAAACCCAAATCCAAAAAGGATAAAAGTAACAAAATTTGAAGAGGAATCAACTAATATTAATCCCCCGATCTATTGATAACAGAAGAAAAGGAACACCACAAAAATAAATCAAACAATTAATTGGTTATACGCAAAAGGTGAACCCAACTAAAAGGAACAAATTACATCAAAATTAAAACACATACCACGATTTTGAATCGAATCAATAAACAGATAATCGAATATGTAAAGAGAGATAAAACCTAGGGTTTAAAAGAGTGAAGAGAAAAGTGACCTGTTTTAGGTATTTGATTTTGTTGTTGCGTTGCTTCAGCTAAAGGCCGACGAGAGACGCACAAACGCTTGTTTGTGGTTTATGTGATTGTTTAATACCGATAAAATGATTTTATTTGTCTTTAGTGTTTATATTCATTTTTTTTTTTTATGTTTGGAGATTTGCAATTAGGACCTCAGAGTTTGCATATTTAATATCAGTTTCCAATAAATTATTTTGTTGAATCTTGCACATTATTGTAAGTGATGTTTTTTTCTGAAATAAATAGAGTCTTACTTTTTATATATCTTATTATCAATATAAAGATTTATATTTCATTCCTTCCAAATTATTTGATCGTTATTAATTTTTGAAAATTAATTTGAGATTTTTTTTTCTTTTTTTATAACCGGGAGTTTCCCAACCGCAGTCGGACTAATCTTCACAAACTCGGGTCAGCCTTTTCATACGGACTTACGCCCACGTCCCTGTGGCCCCATGAACTATTTTTGACCTTCACAAATTGTTGTTGGTGTGAATCGAACCTAAAATGTCTTAAGTTCATTTTAAAAGTCAATCGTAATTAAATAATGGCTTAAATATGAATTAGTACCCTGAATTATAGGTCATATTCTACTTCGGTGATCCACCTTTTAATTTTGTTAATTAGATAATTGAACTATTAATTTTTTTCCAATTATAACAAATTGAGCTCACTACGTTAGAAATTACTGACATGACTATTTGTGTGGGGCCATAGGAAGCTGGTGTGGCTAACAAAATAGTTTTTTATTTATTGATTAAATAAATCTGATATAATGGAGGGTAAAATGGTCCAACAACAATTCAGACAAAATTAAACATGAACTTAAAATCTTCAGAACATATACAATCGATCTAAACCTCCACCACAGTCGATCTAAAGCAAGCCTCAACTCGGTTGAAAAAAACCCTAGCTTAAGAGCGGCAAATCAACGATTCTTGCGGAGAATAAAAGTGTTTGACACCATTTTTGACCTATAAGTCGGTAATTAAGTTAAAATAAAATATAAAAATATTTGGCTAAAATAATTGATAAGTTAAAATACATATATGTAAGTTACATAATATACTATTTAATTCTATATTTAACCATACTTATTAACACTAAATATGTAAGTTACATACTAGCTAATATTAATATAGTGGTTAGTTAGAATTTAAATACCACTCAATATTTTCCTTTTGTTCCAAAGTAAAATAGACTTCTATTAAATGGAACTAAGAAAAAATATTTTTTATCAAACAATTTTGCACCTTATTAAATGTCTGACTATAGACACAAATCAAATAATTTCTACACAAATCAAATGAAATTCTCTCTTATTCTTCACGCAGAGTGTGACGCCCCCAAAATAGGTATACATCACCCATTCTGAGTTGTCAATACATGGTACAGAAATAACTACAACTTTATTATTACAACAAAGAAATCTGTGAGTTTAAATACAAATATTATCTTCCTGACAATATCTATACTCAAATAAATCCTCATCACATTTATTGATACATTATTTTACAAAAATGGTGAGGACTACTAAACAACTCTCTCTAGAACCTTCATTCCATACCCCGACTCGTACTCGCTATATTCTCGCCTCCTGAGAAAAATGGAACAAAAAGGAAAAGGGTGAGCTCAACTAGCCCAAAAGAGAATATTATGACTAAGATAATATATAACAAATTATCGTTAGTCTTCAACAGAGAAAAAATCTAATAGAATACAATAGACAACAAATTTTAAATCAATATTCGCAATGAAATAATAATTCATTAGAAGAGTTAAGAGAGAATGCAAACTACTATCTTCTATGTATGAATTTAAAAGTTCATCGCCTATCTTTTATCCTCGTAACATCAATCAATATACATCCGAATCAAATATTCATCTTTGCACTACGGTGCCAAAGATATTCATCGATTGGTCATGTTTCATCTAAACACTGCTTCATCTTTGCACTACTACCAAAGATATTCTTCGAAATCATTCATCTTCAGACTACGGGCAAAAGATATTCAATAATATCATCATTTAAGACCGAGGATGATGAAAAATATTTTAAAAGAAACGAATCCAAAGAAACAAAATGACAAGGATTAAGGATTAAGGATTCAGTACTTTGTTTTATCCATGTCCAAAAAATACCTCAAAAATAATCACAAATGGGTGTAAAATTCAAGAATGATCAAAACACGGATACAATCAAAGCTAGTATCCGAATAGATATTTTGAACAAAGAGAAGAAATTTCATTTTTCTATTGAATAGTGCCAGATATCGTGAATAGTGCCGATATCGTGAATAGTAACTCACACAAAAAGATAGAAATTCCACAAAAAAACATCTTCACGCTTCATGAATAGTACTCGTGAATAAGAACTCGTGAATAAGAACTCATGAATAAGAACTCGTGAATAAGAACTCATGAATAAGTAACCCATACATGAAAAAGTTCCAAATTTGATAAAAAGTTTCAACCAATATTTCAAAGATAATGATATCAAGAAATAATATCATTTGAGAAGAAAATAACATCCCTTACCTCGAAAGATTAAGACTTCTAAATTTGGAATAACTAGATAATAGTCTTTGAAGGAACTTGCAGACCGTATAACAATACTCAAAGTATACTCAAAATACTCACAAGAATACGCCGATAATATAGAGAGAAAAACTTGAGCTTAAATTGTGATTTTCAATTCTAACCCAAGACCCTATTTATAGGAAAATCTTAGAAACCAAAGCAGTAAAATTTAATATAATATTAATATATATATTAAGATTTCTACGCCCACCTTCCTAGATCTGATCTCAGCTCATTATGCACATGTTGTAGCCCACAAAACAAACAAAAACGTTTTTATTATTTAAAATATTTTAAACTTCCAAAATCAATTATTTCGGAGCTTCGGAACTTCAATAATTCATAATAAATAGCCCTTCTATCAGAAAATTCGAATCTCGCGAGTTTTTATAGGAAATTCAATTCTCTACAACTTTGCAGAAGAAAGTTTTTCCAAATTCCAAACAGAAATTGACCGAAATCCACAAACGGGATTTTATCACAGTATAATCAAATTTCAAATCGATAAATGGGGTCCAATTGACATGTTTAACATGTTTTAAATATTTATTGCAACAAAAATACTCTTCCTCCTCAGATACTCATATATCCCACATTCGTTGTAAAAATATCACCATTATTATATTATTAAAATATAATAATATATTTAAAAGAATTATTTTATCAGAAAAAGATAAAATTTCAATTTTCAACAATTGTCACATTAAAATTTTTCTCCATCTATATCCACATAAAATCAATATTTTCCTCATCATATGAATCAATAATTAATTATTCACAAATAATATTACAGAATCACAATATCGACAACCGAGCAATTCCTGGAAAAGAGGGGGCTTTCCAATAAGAATTTCTTCTTCTTGCCGCAATGATTAGGTGACCAAACCTCTCCTGTATGAACTTTCTAGACATTGCCAATAATGTTATCTAATAATATTATTCGGGATAATATGAATTATTGCTTCGATAATGAAAAATACCGTGTAATGACAATTATCAAAACAATGAAGAATATAAAATATCAACGTAGTAATTATTAACTCAATAAAATCTTTTGAATAGTAATTATCGTAACCATTATTGAGTAGTGCCTTCTTACGTAAGAATCAACAATTGGTGCAATACCGCAGGTGTCATCGTGTGTTTTTAACCAAGGTATTTTAACAATGATTAATGGTAACAACTACACCGTTATTTTTAAACCACTTATATTTGTCGCTTTCTTCATCCAACCGCTTTCAGTTATGGGGCCCACGCATTCACGCTACTTGTCGTGCATTTAATATTCCCAGACAGCATTTAATATTCCACGACCAAACGAATATTCCCCACAACAATGAATATTTTATAACCACTGCTTATTTTGAAATATTTTTGCGTATTTTACCCCTAACTATCCACATTAATCACATCAACCCTTACTATTTTAAAATAATAAATAGAGAAAATTAAATTTCATTAATAATAAGTTGGGGTCTTACACGAGTACATTAAGTTACACTTTTATATACTTACTTAAATTATGTCCCACATATAAGTTTTATCAAACTCAAATATGACATATAATAAGTCACAAAAATATAAAATAAGGTGCAATATATAACATATATAAAAATATATTTTATTAGTAATTATTAAAAATTTTAAAAATTCATTTTTATTAACTAAAATATAATAAAATTAAGTTACAATATTACTAAAAGTAGTTAAATTTAATATTAAAAAATTTTGGTACAAAAAATATTAAAATTAAAAAAAAAAAATCATTTACTGAATAAACTTAATCTGTTTTATCGATTGAATCATTTGGTTCAATTTAAATTTTAACCAAACTAATTTAACCGAACTTAAAATCGATTCTCAATTCAACCGGGAGATCCGGACTGGATGTGAAAACAGTGCATTTACGTGTCTCTATATTATGGTCTTAATTCAGGATCAAGAGGCGGTTTGGTGCCTTAATGACCGGTAATGACCGGTACACTTTGATTTTAATTTATTTTTTTTGGTTTTTTAACCACAATAATGAGAAAATAAATAAAAAATAATAGAGCAAGTTTGAACAAAAAACTGTAAAAAAAATATTTTTTATTAAAAAAACACTGTAAACAGTTTACAGTGTTTTTTTAATAAAAAATATACTTTCTTTTACAATTTTTTGTTCAAACTTGCTCTATTATTTTTTATTTATTTTTCTCATAATTATGGTTAAAAAAAAAAAAGGGGACACTGGTCATTAAGGCCACCGGACGCCCCCCCAATTCCTTAATTCATGACTGGGATGTAGACACTTCGGGAACCTCCTGGTTTCCACTTCCCAATGTATCAGTACCATAGGTTCAGGTGTAATATTTTCATAAATATTTTTCAAGATAAATTATACTGTCTTCGTTTTTTAATATAAGTCGTTTTAGAGTTATTATATACGTATTAAAGAAATGACTATATAACATTAAATATAATATCAATTGTCTATATTGCCCTTGTATTGGAAAAAGATAATGTTATTTATTGAACAAAAAATAGTGAGAGAACCAAAGTTATATTTATTGCTTGGGGTAATATCGGAAAATAAGCAATTAATACTTATTTGAAATTCTCAAACGACTTATATTAAGGAACAAAAATAATTCTCTAAAACGACTTATATTAAGGAACGGAGACAGTATTATGTTCAAATATTACATAAGTATGAGACTCACACTACTATGTTTACTTATTCACGTTAATATTTGGTACGTTTGTGAGATAAATATATAATGCTTGAAATAAATTATTTGTATATGACCAAAATTTCAATTGCATTTGGAATCTTGAAATGCTTCAAAGATCGCTAGATTTAATAAGTACTATACTTTTCCTTTGATATATTTCATTTGGTAAAATACATGTTGAAATATTACCAAAATATGTCATTTTAATTTTAAATGAGTCTCAAATGATGTAGTATTGAATATTTTAATACTCATATTCTAGAAAAATTATATATTTTGTTGGCTAAGTATTAGCAATAACTATTTAATCAAATATGTAATATAGTGCGTCAACCTTAAAATTATATTCAATCTCACATATTAATCACGTACGACACAATTATAAATCGACATAAATTTTTAGCAATACATAGTCAAACTGGAGTACTTCATTTTTCTTTGTTGAAAATCTCATTTTTTGGGGAATACAATATAATTCGGGAGTGGCTAGCATGAAATTAACTTTGATCAATTGATCAATACAATGTGGACACGCAAACCCGGAGGTTTAACTTCGTGTTAACCGGATCTATATAATTCATAATCAAATACATAATCACTATTGCAATATGAAAAAACCAATCAAATATCATTGAATGAGAAATAAATAAATTCACAAACAAATCTCACATAAAGAGGAAACAAGTTTTTCATAATGGAATAAATAAACTCACCTAAGTGAAAATCAAACACGAGACCTAAATGTCTCATTACACCCGTCTTACCATGAGACTAAGGTGGTGTTTGATAAAATTGAGTAATTAAAATCTGAATGGTTAATACATTTTAATAAATTAAATCATCTGAAAGAAATAACATATGAATCAAAAAAACTATCTGATAACTAAAAAGCATAAAACATCTGAATAACACTATTTTTTTACCATTTTAACCCTTTGAATTATTTAAAAATTTTATTTGAATGATCTTAAAATTTGAAATTGAATGAGTACACTATTTATTGAGACCTTTTATCCATAAATTTTAAATAAACTATTAAGAGACAACTCTTTATAGTAAATATTTGAGTTTACATCTTAACGATTAATATGCATTAAGAGATATTTTTTACCAAACAAGATAACTCGTGAATAAAGACTGAGATACGTGAATAATAGTCAGAGTATGTGAATAATAGTGTCGATATCGTGAATAAGTAATCTCGACACCAAAAGATAGAAATTCCACAAAAACATCTTCACGCTTTATGAATAGTACTTTAAGTGAATAAGAACTCGTGAATAAGAACTTCATGAATAAGTAACTCGTGAATAAGTAACTCATGAATAAGAACCCATGAATAAAGAACCCCGACATGAAAAAGTTCCAAATTTGATAAAAAGTTTCAACCAATATTTCAAAGATAATGATATTGAAGAAATAATATCATTTGAGAAGAAAATAACATCCCTTACCTCGAAAGATCAGTCTTTCTAAATTTGAAACACCTGGATATAAGCTATGACTTGACTTGCACCAGATATAGCAATACTCAAAGTATACTCAAAATACTCACAAGAATACGCTCGATAATATAGAGAGAAAACTTCAGTTTACAGGTGTGATTTTCAATTCTAACCCAAGACCCTATTTATAGAAAATCTTTAGAACACCAAAAGCGAAAATTTAATAAATTAATAATATAATTATATTATTTTCTACACATGTCTAGAATCTGATTTCAGCCATCAAACACATGCCACCTTCTAGAAAAAAATAAGAAAAAATGTTTTTATTATTTAAAATATTTTAAACTTCCAAAAATCAATTATTTCGGAGCTTCGGAACTTCAATAATTCATAATAAATAGCCTTCTATCAGAAAATTCGAATCTCGCGAGTTTTATAGGAAATTCAATTCTCTACAACTTTGCAGAAGAAAGTTTTTCCAAATTCCAAACAGAAATTGACCGAAATCCACAAACGGGATTTTATGTTATAATCAAATTTCAATCAATAAATGGGGTCCATTTGACATGTTTAACATGTTTTAAATATTTATTACAACAAAAATACTCTTCCTCCTCAGATATCTCATATATCCCACATTCGTTGTAAAAATATCACCATTATTATATTATTAAAATATAATAATATATTTAAAAGAATTATTTTATCAAAAAAGATAAAATTTCAATTTTCAACAATTGTCACATTAAAATTTTTCTCCATCTATATCCACATAAAATCAATATTTTCCTCATCATATGAATCAATAATTAATTATTCACAAATAATATTACATAATCACAATATTGACAACCGAGCAATTCCTGGAAAGAGGGGCTTTCGATAAGAATTTCTTCTTCTGGTACCAGCAATTAGGTGACCAAACCTCTCCTTAGATGTAACTTTCTAGACATTGCCAATAATGTTATCTAATAATATTATTCAGATAATATGAATTATTGCTTCGATAATGAAAAATACTTGTGTAATGACAATTATTGAAACAATGAAGAATATAAAATATCAACGCAATAATTATTAACTCAATAAAATCTTGAATAGTAATTATCAGTAACCATTATTGAGTAGTGCCTTCTTACGTAAGAATCAACAATTGGTGCAATAATGCTGGTGTATTCTTGTTTTTAACCACCAAGTATTTTAATGATATTAATGGTAACAACTACGCCTGTATTTTTTAAACCACTTATATTTGTCGCTTTCTTCATCCAATCGCTTTTAGTTATGCTCACCACGCGACATCACTGTAGGTAAATGCATTTAATATTCCCGACAAGATTTAATATTCCACGACCAAACGAATATTCCCTAATAATGACAATGAATATTTTATAACCACTTGCTTATTTTGAAATATTTATGTATTTTACCCTAACTATCCACATTAATCACATCAACCCTTACTATTTTAAAATAATAAATAGAAAATTAAATTTCATTAATAATAAGTTGAGGTCTTACACGAGTACATTAAGTTACACTTTTTATACTTACTTAAATTATGTCCACATATAAGTTTTATCAAACTCAAATATGACATATAATAAGTCACAAAAATATAAAATAAGGTGCAATATATAACATATATAAAAATATATTTTATTAGTAATTATTAAAATTTTAAAAATTCATTTTTATTAACTAAAATATAATAAAATTAAGTTACAATATTACTAAAAGTAGTTAAATTTAATATTAAAAAAATTTTGGTACAAAAAAATATTAAAAATTAAAAAAAAATCGATTTACGAATAAACTTAATCCGTTTTATCGATTGAACCGCTGGTTCAATTTAAATTTTAACCAAACTAATTTAACCGAACTTAAAATCGATTCTCAATTCAACCGGGAGATCCGGACTGGATGTGAAAACAGTGCATTTACGTGTCTCTATATTATGGTCTTAATTCAGGATCAAGAGGCGGTTTGGTGCCTTAATGACCGGTAATGACCGGTACACTTTGATTTTAATTTATTTTTTTTGGTTTTTTAACACAATAATGAGAAATAAATAAAAATAATAGAAGAAGTTTGAACAAAAATCGTAAAAAATATTTTTATTAAAAAACACCGTAAAGCAGTTTACGTGTGTTTTTTAATAAAAATATACTTTCTTTTTACAATTTTTGTTCAAACTCTTCTATTATTTTTATTTATTTTCTCATAATTATGGTTAAAAAAAAAAAAGGGGACACTGGTCATTAAGGCCACCGGACGCCCCCCCAATTCCTTAATTCATGACTGGGATGTAGACACTTCGGGAACCTCCTGGTTTCCACTTCCCAATGTATCAGTACCATAGGTTCAGGTGTAATATTTTCATAAATATTTTTCAAGATAAATTATACTGTCTTCGTTTTTTAATATAAGTCGTTTTAGAGTTGTGCATACGTATTAAAGAAATGACTATATAACATTAA
Source organism: Panax quinquefolius (assembly GCA_020205615.1). NCBI lineage: Eukaryota > Viridiplantae > Streptophyta > Magnoliopsida > Apiales > Araliaceae > Panax > Panax quinquefolius. The sequence goes on along the minus strand of CM035171.1, from coordinate 111,496,011 downwards.
ATATAATATCAATTGTCTATATTGCCCTTGTATTGGAAAAAGATAATGTTATTTATTGAACAAAAAATAGTGAGAGAACCAAAGTTATATTTATTGCTTGGGGTAATATCGGAAAATAAGCAATTAATACTTATTTGAAATTCTCAAACGACTTATATTAAGGAACAAAAATAATTCTCTAAAACGACTTATATTAAGGAACGGAGACAGCATTATGTTCAAATATTACATAAGTATGAGACTCACACTACTATGTTTACTTATTCACGTTAATATTTGGTACGTTTGTGAGATAAATATATAATGCTTGAAATAAATTATTTGTATATGACCAAAATTTCAATTGCATTTGGAATCTTGAAATGCTTCAAAGATCGCTAGACGAATAAGTACTATACTTTTCCTTTGATATATTTCATTTGGTAAAATACATGTTGAAATATTACCAAAATATGTCATTTTAATTTTAAATGAGTCTCAAATGATGTAGTATTGAATATTTTAATACTCATATTCTAGAAAAATTATATATTTTGTTGGCTAAGTATTAGCAATAACTATTTAATCAAATATGTAATATAGTGCGTCAACCTTAAAATTATATTCAATCTCACATATTAATCACGTACGACACAATTATAAATCGACATAAATTTTTAGCAATACATAGTCAAACTGGAGTACTTCATTTTTCTTTGTTGAAAATCTCATTTTTTGGGGAATACAATATAATTCGGGAGTGGCTAGCATGAAATTAACTTTGATCAATTGATCAATACAATGTGACACGCATAAACCCTTGAGGTTTAACTTCATGTTAACCGGATCTATATAATTCATAATCAAATACATAATCACTATTGCAATATGAAAAAACCAATCAAATATCATTGAATGAGAAATAAATAAATTCACAAACAAATCTCACATAAAGAGGAAACAAGTTTTTCATAATGGAATAAATAAACTCACCTAAGTGAAAATCAAACACGAGACCTAAATGTCTCATTACACCCGTCTTACCATGAGACTAAGGTGGTGTTTGATAAAATTGAGTAATTAAAATCTGAATGGTTAATACATTTTAATAAATTAAATCATCTGAAAGAAATAACATATGAATCAAAAAAACTATCTGATAACTAAAAAGCATAAAACATCTGAATAACACTATTTTTTTACCATTTTAACCCTTTGAATTATTTAAAAATTTTATTTGAATGATCTTAAAATTTGAAATTGAATGAGTACACTATTTATTGAGACCTTTTATCCATAAATTTTAAATAAACTATTAAGAGACAACTCTTTATAGTAAATATTTGAGTTTCTGTCTTAACGATTAATATGCATTAAGAGATATTTTTTTTACCAAACAAGATTTACATCTAACCGAATTAAAATTAGATGAATTAAGAGGCATTCAGACACAAACAAACACCACCTAAGACTTTATCGACAAACTCAATACTTCACCATATAACCAATCAAAAAAATTTATACAATCAATATATGTCATTATTATTTTAAACAATACATGTTTGATAACATAAATATTATTTTAAACAATAATACTAACAATGTACTAATTATTATGTCATTAATATATATATATATATATATATATATATATATATATATATATATATATATAGAAAATGATCCATAACATGTATTTGCTATTGATGAAAAATGAAAATTAAATGCTGAGATTTAAAATGCAATTACGTCATCCGCTATTTGAACTAGCAGACACAAAAAAAACTATTCGGATCAAATTGGCCCCATATATCATTAACGCCTTGTTTCAAAGATCGCTAGACGAATAAGTACTATACTTTTCCTTTGATATATTTCATTTGGTAAGATACATGTTGAAATATTACCAAAATATGTCATTTTAATTTTAAATAAGTCTCAAATGATGTAGTATTGAATATTTTAATACTTATATTCTAGAAAAATTATATATTTTGTTGTTGACTAATTATTAGCGGTAACTATTTAATTAAAGATGTAATATAGTGAGTTATTCAATAATCTCACGTATTAATCACGTACGACACAATTATAAATCAACATAAATTTTTAGCAATACATAGTCAAACTGGAATACTTCATTTTTCTTTGTTGAAAACCTCATTTTTTGGGGAATACAATATAATTTGGGAGTGGCTAGCATGAAATTAATTTTGGTCAATTGATCAATACAATGTGGACACGCAGATCCGGAGGTTTAACTTCATGTTAACCGAATCTATATAATTCATAATCAAATACATAATCACTATTGCAATATGAAAAAACCAATCAAATATCATTGAATGAGAAATAAATAAACTCACAAACAAGCCTCACATAAAGAGGAAACAAGTTTTTCATAATGGAATAAATAAGCTCACCTAAGTGAAAATCAAACCTAAGACCTAAATGTCTCATTACACCCGTCTTACCGCGAGACTAAGGTGGTGTTTGATAAAACTGAGTAATTAAAATCTGAATGGTTAATACATCTTAATAAATTAGATCATCTGAATGAAATAACATATGAATAAAAAAAAACTATTTGATAACTAAAAAGCGTAAAACATCTGAATAACACTATTTTTTTTTTACCATTTTAACCCTTTGAATTATTTAAAAGTTTTATTTGAATGATCTTAAAATTTGAAATTGAAGGAGTACACTATTTATTAAGACTTTTTATCCATAAATTTTAAATAAACTATTAAGAGACAGCTCTTTATAGTAAATATTTGAGTTTCTGTCTTAACGATTAATAGGCATTAAGAGACATTTTTTTTACCAAACAAAATTTACATCTGACCGAATTAAAATTAGATGAATTAAGAGGCATTCAGACACAAACAAACATCACCCAAGACTTTATCGACAAACTCAATACTTCACCATATAACCAATCAAAAAAATTTATACAATCAATATATGGATAACATCATTTGAAATAGTTTATAAGTATAAAATTTGAGACTCATGATATTATCCAAATAATTATAGTTTTTGTTTGTTGTTTAACCAGAGTAGTAATTAATTACAATTGTTGTTCTTGGTTGATCTTGTAGTAAGCTATTGAGTCTTTTAACATTTCATTTCCCCAATTCCTCTTGAATAAAAAATAAATTAACCATCGGGTAGGATAGTAAAGAAAATTACAAATTGCTAAAAATTAAATTGATTGCAAATAAGGATCATCTCCATTCTATCTTTTATTTAATTTTTTATAATACATGTTTGATAACATAAATATTATTTTAAACAGTAATACTAACAATGTACTAATTATTATGTCATTAATATATATATAAGAAATGATCCATAGCATGTATTTGCTATGGATAAAAAATGAGCAAATAACATTTTCACAATACATTACATAAATTAAAGACTGAAATTTAAAATGCAATTACTTCATCCGCTATTCAAAGGGTTAAAATGGTAAAAACCCGTTGTTTGCCGTCCTGATGTAGTTATGCTTTATGGTTTTGTAAGATGATTAATGTAATGTAAGGAAGCTTAAATTAATCAAAGTGTACATACCCCAAAAATTTCTTTTAGTTTCTCATCAACAACTTAATGATCTTATGATGTATCTTGATGCATTAAATATATTTGTTTCAGACCATCCGCTAGTTGAACTAGCGGAATTCGAAAAGTACAAAAACCAAATTTCATACTATAAAATCGTCAAAACCCACACGCGATCTGATCTCGAATATTACAAATATCAGATCTGTAATATCAGATCTCGAATATCAAGCAACAAATATTAGATCTGCCCATGCTATCCCAAATATTACGCTAGCAAATACTATCCCAAATATTTTAGATATATCTATTCGCTAGTTGTGAAACCCTAATTAAAACCGCAACAAGTTTTGACGATTTGACAGAGGAATCGATCTAAATATCACAGAGGAATCGCACAGAGTATTCGCTCGAAATCGCAGCAGGAGGGTTCGCAACAAGAGGGTTTGGTTTACGAAATTGAGGAGCAGCAGGAGGGTTTGACATAGGAATTGAGGGTTTAACAAAACCAAGGCGTTAATGATATATGGGGGCAATTTGGTCCGAATAGTTTTTTTTATGTGTCCGCTAATTCAATTAGCGGATGACGTAATTGTATTTTAAATCTCAGTCCTTAATTTATGTAATGTATAGTGGAGATATTATTTGCCTATTTTTTATCCATAACAAATACATGCCTTCTTTTTTCGGACGCAAAACTCAATTTGGTGACGAGATCTAATCAAAAAAATTATTGAATGGAGGAGTAATTTGTTCAATAAGTGTTTTAAGTGTTATTCAACGGATCACGTCATAAATATCTAAAAATATATTATTATTAATGAATTTTTTTAAAAAAATCTCATTTTTTATAAACGAATATATAATAAAATTGAGTTACAATATTACTAAAAGTGATTAATTTTAATATTAATTTTTTTTGCTACAAAAAAAATAAATTGTTTTAACGGATCAATTTAACTAATTTTACCAGTTGAATCACCCGTTTGAGCGGTGATGAACAGATTCAATCCGGGTTTTGACCAAATTAATTCAACCAATTCAAATCGGACCGAACATAGAACTGGTTTCCGACTCAACAGATTAAATCGGTCGGTCCGAAAGCCTAAGATTGAGTCGGTGGTTGAATGTATGAACAGAATTGAGTGTTATCGGCAAGAAGTTATAATAAGTTAGTACTCCTATTATATTTATTAATGAAATTATCTTTTTAGGTCAAATATGGGTTCAAAACTCACTAAAAATTAATACTAATTCATTTGGAGATTGTAAAATATAACACGTGTGTAATTGAATAGTAGTAGTACTACTTGAGAATCTCGACCACAACAGTTGTGCTAACTTAACACCTCGTGATTGGTCGTTGTTTCCACAATGTTTTGATAATTACTATTATAATTTATATATAAAACAATAAATTTTAGAGCTTTTCCGGCGTGAAAATTGAATACGGGTATATTTAAATTTAAATTTTTATTAAAAATTAAAATATAAATAGATAAAATTTAAATACATTAATGTTTAATTTTATTTTTACATAGAGTTTTTGAAAATTTTATAATAATATAAAAGAATCGATTTAAATAGTATGACATAAATTTATTTAGTTTCAATTAATACAATTCTAAATATAGTAAATTATTCATAACGTATTATTATTTTATAATTTTATTGAATTGATGGATTTTGAAAGGTCTAAATTAGTAGCACTGCAACTCCATCCTTAATAAAAATAATTGCAAAAAGAGTTCTCATAAAAATAAAATTTAAATTATAATGTTTGATTACATCTTTATAATCCACCTATATATATATATATAATAATATATATAAAATTACAAAAAGAGTTCTCATAAAAATAAATTTTAAGTTATAATATTTGATTGAATCTTTATAATCCACCTATATTTATATATATATAATAATTTTAAATTTTCCGATCATTCTAATAAATTATCTGAACCATCTAAAATTTAAAATAACCTTCTAATAAATTCAAAGTTTGGGATAGTCCACAGCTACATATAACCGATAAGCTTTGTTTTCAATACTTTTCAGTCTTTAACAAATCTATCTCCAAAACCCTAGACTTTCACACGCATAAGAGAGAAAAATATTGAACTAGTGGAAAATAAAATTTTCATTCGATTTTGATCAAAATTTGCAGCAGTAAGCTCTTACTATTCCCATTCAGTTCCATTTTGATTTTTTGATTTTTGATTTTATTTTTTATGTTTACAAAGACTCAGATGGAAATGAGATTGAAAATGATTAGAGATTTTGGATTTTAAGCACAATCATTTGACATTCATTTATATAGATATGACTTTTGTTTACTTGAATTTTTCTGCTAGTTGTTGGGTGATCAAACATGGGGTTGTTATTATTTATGTTTGTTGTAATTTGTATTTGACTAATTAGTTATGGTTTGTACAGAATTTGCTGTGTAATCATGTCAAGGAAGATGCTAATTGATGGAGAAGTTAATAAAGTCAAAGAGGATGATGTGCAGTATGATTTTGATTTGTTTGTCATTGGGGCCGGAAGTGGCGGTGTTAGAGCTTCCAGGTTTTCTGCTCAATATGGAGCTAAGGTATTGAATCTAAGTAGTTTATGGTTTTGTTTGTTTGTTGGGAGTATATGGGATTGGATGTAATGAGCTGTTGGCCTATTTTTGGTACCAATTTTTTAGTCCGAAACTGGGAATATAGTCCAATTATTATTGCATAATACCCTAGTTAAAGGTATTATTATCAAATGCCAATTCCCCCTGATATTACATATTACATCATTATGATCCATGGGACTGTTATCCTTACAGTGGTCTCTGCAAACAATCAAAACATTTATGTTCTAAAAGAAATAATAATAATACATGCCTATTCAGCTATTCTTATGATGCCTTTTGATGTTTGGTACTCAATAGAAGAGCACCATTGTCTGATTTAAATTAATTAATTTATTTTTTTTCTCGCTTCAAGTCAATGATAAGTGGGTAGCAATAATGACTATTGATATGAATTGGTGATCATTGTCGTGATTTTCATGAAGTACGTGGTGGTATATGCAACTATTTTGAAAGTGGAAGTTATCATGTGTATGCTTAGCACACGGGTCAATCTCACTTGGTAGATTATGTTTGCAGAGACTTACCAAATGATACTTAGTAAATTATTTTTCGGTCTTCATTTTGCAATTTTAGTGGTTTGCTTGAGCCAAGTAAAGAAATGACTTGTGTCAGTATTATTCCTGACATACTCTTCTCATGCAAGCCATGGGATGAGTACATGGAGTTAAATTATTGATTTTTGTCCAGTAAAAAATCTGTAGATTTGGTTTTGTTATATCCAAGAGGTCAGACCAGTGTTAATAATTTTGGGGAAATAGAATAACACTCTCAGAAGTTAGAACTTACAAGAGTTTATTTTCTTTTAAATTTGAGCAAGTATTGATGATTTCACGTTTATGTTGTATTCGGGATACAGTCAAGTTATTTTTAAGATATTATTTATTTTCTTTATAAGTTAGCAACTTGTGTTCTAATAATCTTCCTGAACAATTTTAAATTTATGTTTCAGGTTGGGATTTGTGAGCTTCCATTTCATCCGATCAGCTCAGAAGTCATTGGGGGAGTCGGTGGAACGTAAGTCTATATGTCACTTTAATGGTATTATGTGTCACTGTTTCCATTTTATCCCATATGTTTACCTCTGTTGGATTCAGTTTTGATGTTAGTTGGCTACATCTCATCATATAAAATGGATGCTGTAACACCATTATACCCATGTGATCGAACAAAATGTTCAAAGTCAACTGTAGTTTGAGATGATAACTATGAAGAACCTGTGTTAATTTTTAACCAAATGCCTTTGACTTGTTTTGGAGTAAAATTATAATTAATTTGATTTTTTTTGATAAAAAAATGTATTATCGTTATATGTTAATTATTGATCACATGGTTATTTCTATCCGTAAGCTGAATGCTACAGTGATGGAGGCTCTGTTTTTGATTTTAACATATTACTGTACATAACAAAGCATCGTACTCCTTCCGTTTCAAAATATAAGAGCATTTCCTTTTGCATTTTGCATATCATTTGCTCTTATATTTTGGAATGTAAGGTGTATTTGTTTCTTTCGATAAGTAACAATCATCAAAGGTAGATCAAATATATTTCACAGTCAGAAAACATGAAATAGAAAACACAATGAGATAATAAATATTGTGATTTAACTCGCTATACTGAGTTTGAAGAGTAGATGGATTCAATTATTAATATACTAGGTTGCGTTGTCATATTATAGCAGTTGATCTTTAATCATGAGTTCAGTGTTGCATAAAATATTTACCTCTTGTTTTTATATTTTTTTCTCATTAATTATTCCTTGTTTGCGCAAGTAGTAATGGCATATTGGGAAAATTTGGTGGAGGTTGAAAGCAATGTTCTAAAAGGCGCTAGGAGGGCGGCCGGGAGGCGGCTAACTTAGGGCGCTATTTTAAGCCAATTTTAATATTTTATTTTACATTTATCCAAACAAAACAATAATATGAAGAAAACAATATATAATAAAGGCCTTTGCTTAAAGTTCAAAGTCAATTTTAATATTTTATTTTATATTTATCTAAACAAAATAATAATATGAAGTTTTAAAAAGAATATATAATAAAGATAATAATTTCCTTTTTAATTCTTTAAAACTTCAAACTAAACATAAATTTAAGAATTATATTGAATTAAACTAAATATTACAAATATATCATCATTCATATAATTTGAAGTTGGTGCAAGTTCAAAAAATTACAACTATACTAAAATTATTCATTTTGACTTGATATTGTTCACTTCTTGTTGTGATTTGATATGCTACAACTTGTATTATGAATATGGTAAATCATTAGAAAAATAAATATATTATGATCTGGTTTGGGTAGTTATTAAATAAAAAAAACCTCTCCGCCTAAACCTCGCCTAATTTCCTGGAGGGATTTTTTTCCGCCTAGAAGAGGCGCCAGGTGGGCCTAGCTTTAAAGGGGGGCCTAGCGCCTAGACGGGGAGCCAAGGCGGGGCCTAAGCAGATTAAAGAGAGGACCAACTAAGTTGTAGTTTGAACTTATATTCTTAGCTCCAAATAATTGGTGCTTTCAATGGTTAAGGGCTGCTTTAGCTGGAATATATGTAATAGATTGTAGCAACAGTTGACAAGATCTTCGTTGTTAGGGATCTTAGCATTGGCTAAACAAAGTGATCTTAAGTGGTTTTGTAGTTTGAAATGATATATAGATCTCTTAGTTGCAGAATAGGATAAGGAAAAAAGCAAGTAATCCTTGGTCTTAAATCCCTACCAAGTTAACCTAAATCCCTCACCTTTGATTATTACCCATATTCCATGATTGTGTTATTATTATTAATGTAACAGGAAGTTAAGTGGCGTGGCATTTTTTCCCTTCTTCAGGAGTGATCTTATTAAGTAGATGTTAAGTTAATGATGATTTTATTATTTATCTACATTCTACAAGGAACTATTAGTGATGAATATCACATATTATCATGATATTTCTTATGCGGTGCAGTTGTGTCATTAAATGGTTGCGTTCCCAAAAAGATTCTTGTTTATGGAGCATCCTTTGGGCCTGAAATTGAGGTGAGGGTTATGATTTATATCAGAGATCTTGTTTCTGATTTCTGTAATGTCTTAGTCAACATGTGTAATGTTATTTTTATTTGTACATTTATTAGCTTTTGGTATTCAAATAGAATTATAAAATACATTTCTGGAAATTCTTAGTTCTCCATGGTTTACAGTTAGTTTGAAGCGCATACATCCTTTTGAGCTATTAAGAAAGGATGTGAGGAACAAACAAGTTATGTCTATGGATAATTTTGAATACCTTCTTTGGTATTCAAATTCAAAAAATGCTCTTGTTGCTTTATTTATCTTTATTTCTTCAATCATCTTTTAGAGATGCGAGATAGAATGTGATATATTATTAGAGTATTTTACTTGCATGAAAACGGTGTGGCTTATTAATCGTTTGGTGTTGTAGGATGCCAGGAATTATGGATGGGAAATAAATGAGAAGGTTAATTTCAATTGGAAAAAACTTTTGCATAAGAAGGTAAGTGTTAAATATTATGATTTGTTTCGATGCATGTAATTGACTGCATGATGACCTTTTTCCAATGAGATCCCATGCTAAAATCAACAATTCACAACTACTTGCCTTACCAGTATTATGGTGAAATTTAATCTGAAATTTTCAACTAACCCAGAAATGGCTGATATTAGTGCCAAAATGGTGATTTAGTAATCCCTCTGTTAATTTATAAAAGGTTTAAGTAGTGCAGAACTTGTTACATTTGCTTTTGATGGAAAAATAAGAGATCCAATTTTTGTGCAAAAGGTTCAATCAGACCAGGGAGTAAAATAATAATGTGAAAGTTTGTACGCATTCTCTCTCTCTCTCTCTCTCTCTCTCTCTATATATATATATATATATATATATATATATATGGAAAAGAGAGGTAAGTGATCACTTACCTTGTTCTGTAAGGAAGCTGCCAAAATTACATCATTTTGGCGCTCTACTTGGTAATCTAACCCTGCAGATTCAAGTAGCGTGCAAAAAATATGCAAAAAATTTACTTACTCTCATTTTTTGCATGCTTGTTATGTCTGTATAATTGACTGTTAAAGTGAAGGTAGAAAATGGTACAATTTGTGACCACTTCCTTACGGAGTAAGGTAAGTGATCTCTTACCTCCTGTACACCCTATATGTACGTTTGTAAGATGGCTGTCGATCTCTTGTTTGTCTGGCTCTCTATCATCACTATGTTGTAGTCATGATTAGTTTCTGAATAGTGACATGGTTGTCTATATGTTTATTTATTTGTTAAATTCTCTATATACTTCTTTCCTTTGTGTTGGTATCTGCTGTTCCTTTTTTTATAATTGGACGAGTATGTTAAACATAAATAGGAAGAGCAACTAGGAGTAAAATTGTCCTTATAATAATATCCCTGGAAAGACAAGAAAACAATGTTGCAAAACATTGTTAACATTTTTCAGCTAAAAGAAGTCTCTAGACACCGAACTTGTGAGGGTGCAGAAATAAGATGTAGTATGCTCTAGGGCAGTTCCCTCAAAAGCCCAAATGACACTTTTGAAACATGCAAGAAAGAAGCATAGTAGCAAATATGTAGCTATGAGTGTTTTTTAAAAAAAAATTGTTTTCCAATGTTAATTGGCCCACCATTTAGGTATTTATGGATAACATGTGCCAGATACATATATCAGATTCTCTGTTCCATACACGGTCAAGACCATCTTAGATTTTCCTCACTATGGTAGTTTCTAACACATCCAGATTTGAATCTTTAAGAATCTAGGGGGTTCTGGACATACTTGTCTTAATTTTCCAATTGGAGTTTGATATCGAAGAAACTCAAGCTAATTGTTTAAGTGGTAGGATCATGTACTTTTGTTCGGTTCATTAATAGTTGGAGCTCTTGACATTAGTTTGTAGCTCTTTAATCTTAATAGTTTTCCATGAAGGTTCTCTCCACAGTGAATATTTCAAATTGTGTTCTTTCTATGAATGACCGTTCTATTCAAGGTCCTTAACTGTTTTTGCTGCAAATGAATATTATTATCATCTACTTGGGCTTCAATAATTTCTGCTGATGAATTATGCTCGCTTGTATTGACATTTTCAATAATCATAGTTTTTTTGGATGAGTTGAACATTGTCAGTTATCATTAATTTTATTAAGTGTAATTTCTTGTTTTCTCCTGTTTTTTCTGATTCTTTTCCAAAATTGTAGACTGAGGAAATAGTCAGGTTAAATGGAGTCTATAAGCGCTTACTTTCAAATGCGGGGGTTAAACTTTTCGAAGGAGAGGGAAAAGTAATAGGTCCCAATGAAGTAGAAGTAACACAACTAGATGGCACTAAACTGAGCTATTCAACAAAGCATATATTGATTGCAACTGGTAGTAGAGCTCAGCGTCCAGCTATTCCTGGGAAGGTAAATATTTCTATTTTTCAATAATTTTACATTTAAATACCAGAGAAAACATTTTCTGAGTATTTGGATCTTTGGAGTCTATCCTTTTAGCTTCATGTTGTCCTCTTACTGAACTTCTTTTAGTGGAGCTGCAGCTCCCATTTATCGATTATAATTTTGATTTTTAATTGGATATGTATAACTTGGATTTGATGACTACATATGGGATAACTTTTGTGATGCAATATGTCCACATTAGGATATGTTCCATGTTTCAATCTGACTTTATTGTATTTTGAGTTTGTTCGCTGGTGTATATAATCTTTTTCTCAGTTGTACAATTTCACTCCTGTTTCAGTTGTTGTTGTTCTTTAAATATTTATTTTTTAATTTTATTGGATGGACATTTTAGGAGTTGGCTATAACATCTGACGAGGCTTTGAGCTTGGAGGAGTTACCTAAGAGCGTTGTTATACTTGGCGGAGGGTGCGCTTATGTCTTCATCTCTAATCTCTATTAGTTCTCTGTAGCATATTCAGAACTCCAGGGAACTTATGCTTTTTATTGTTGTTAGGTATATTGCTGTTGAGTTTGCTTCAATATGGCGTGGTATGGGGGCTAATGTAAATCTATATTTCAGAAAGGAACTTCCGCTAAGGTTATAAAGAATTCTGATGATAATTATGCTTTTCACTGTTTCATCTGTAGTGATTATTGTCTTATAATTGTTGTATCATTTCAAAGCATTTTTATTTTATGTTTCAAACTTGATTTAAGTTTAAGTTCATTTCTTTGCTGGTACAACACTGGTTGATTGTGATGGAATGGTGTAACTGGAATCATAGACAATTCAAATTCAAAGTAGACCTTTAGATTGGTGAAATACCAAAACCTTTCATTGTAGGATTCTGTGATTGCTCTTTTTTCGGGTACATAATTTTTGTATTCTCCTCTCCCTTCCCCCATTCTTTAGAATGTTAAAAATAATAAACTCAAGCCATCCTATGGAACATTAATTAAAGAATTTTGTTATTAAATAATAGACACAATGATAATCTTAGAAAATTCTTATGTTTTAATTAGGGAAAGAGCCTCCCAGGTGGTTAGCTTGCAAATGAGAATTTGATGGTATATGCTGTTTTAACATCTTTCTTCGTAGAGCTCTTTTGAATTGCTTGCTGCTAGAGTTCTAAAACTTGCAAAAATGCAGCTCCAGGCTAGTGCTTTATGAGCCTTCAGTACCTTTCTGGTGCCAGCTGGAAGCTGTAGATTAATTTGCTGTGTTTTAGATATTAGTCGAATGTTCTAATAGGTTCAAACATGATTGCTAAAAAAAGTTCTTTATAAACATTCCTCGGTTTTTACTTGACATTGAGCTGCTTTATTCATTAATCTCATTTCCAACTGCACCCCTATTTCAAATGCTAGTGTTTTATAAGTTATTATATTGCAGAGGTTTTGATGATGAAATGAGAGCTGTGGTTGCAAGAAATTTGGAAGGAAGGGGAATTAATTTACATGCACAGACAACCTTGACAGAGGTACTTTGTTATCTGTTCAAATCATGTTATATTCAAGTTTGGTAATCATTTATCAAACTGGAATTTCTTTTTTCTGCTCCCCCCTTTTTTCTTTTGTGGCTTGTGATTTATTCTTTCCACAATTATAACTTTACTAATGTACAACAACTTTATTTTTCAGCTGGTTAAGACGGATGATGGCATAAAAGTTCGTACAGACCATGGTGAAGAATTACTGGCAGATGTTGTACTCTTTGCTACTGGTAATTCCAAGCTCTGCACATGGTATTGAGTGCAGGTGTTTAGTCTATAGGCTTGCATGAAAGCAATTGTTTATTGTCTTGCATTGGAAATAATATGATATGATGATGTTCTAATATTGTTTTTTGTTTATTAAAACAATTTCCTTCTACTTCATCTATATGGTTATATACTATGTGGTGTGATTGTTTGCAAGATGTCCTCCACCTTGTTTTTAGTATAGGCAGCATTTTCTCAGCTGTTTTTGTGTTTCCTATGAGTCATGGAGCCCAGATAGTTGGTACTTTCAACTTGTTGGTAATGAGTAATGACCGGAAATCTTCTGATTATTTCACTTTTTGGTTCCTTAGCATTGCTGTCTGAATATTTGCCCGTCTTGCATGCTGTAAAGTTTCTTGATTCGACAGATTCTTTCTGATTTAGTAACTTGGCTTTTCCTTTTCCTACTTCAGTTTCATCAATAAAAATGTGTATCAATTACCTAAAATAATTAATGTCTATCTTTATGGAGTGCATATTATTTGGATATGATCAAAAAGACAGACTTACTGTTGCATTCTGACACTAGTCCAATTATTTCAAATTCAGATCTGTGGAGGGCATTGCATTGCATTGTGATGAATTGGAAAATCCAGCAGTTGCTGCTATTGTTTTGATATATTATCTGTTTCTACTTTCTGTAGCTCATGTGAACGTTTCTGTATTTGGTTCGTCATGCATGCTATTCCATTGAAAGTGAACGAACATTTCTCGTTTTAAGATCTCTGTTGAGATCCATGCTCAGAAATGTGATGTTTCTTTTCTAATTATTTGTTATATGTTTATAGCATAAAGGATGTAATCTCTCTCAATCTCTTCCTCCATCCCACCCTGACCTATTTTTTCAACATAACAGTCTTCTTCCATCAAATGCAGGTCGATCCCCTAACACAAAGAGGTTGAATTTGGATGCTGTCGGTGTTGAGCTTGATGGAACAGGAGCTATCAAGGTCACTAAATTAGCTTTGCTTGTATAATTTTTGGTTAAATGGAATAATGATGTTTAGGACACTTGCAGAATGTGAAGAAATATATAGTAGTGAAATTTGGTGAAAGTACTCCAAGTGTCCCACTCTATACCAGATTTATTTACTCGAGTTAAGTTTGTCATATGGATGCCGTCTGGTCTGGTTTACTTTGGGCCTGATATTTGTCTTCCCTCTCCTCCCCCGCACTGAACATGTCTTTCACCTTTCCAAATTTTCAAACTCAGAAATAGATATCTGAAGTTGCCTTACTTTTTCGGTTAACATCCGGTACTTTTAGAGACTCGGACTGGTTGAGGGTCCAGTTCCCAGTTGGACCAACCAAGCCCGTTCAGGTGGACTGGCCGGTTCTGATGACCATGGTCTGACATATCTACCAATCTAAGTTTCATATTGTATGTCTGTCTGATCTGCCTTCCTGCAAATGTTTATTTTTCCAGTTATGATTCCTTTCATATTAGTAGCAAATATTGTTGTTTATGTAGCTTAATTTTTGTGTTCACCATTCTGACTTGTAATTTCATGTTGTATTGCTGTTAGTTAACGGAGTATACTTGATTGTCATGTGTGAGAACTTGTGTTCGAGTCATAGTATTAGAGCAGCTATACTTGGAGAAATATTCAAAACATTAGGTTTGTTATGTTTGTAGTTGGTCTTTTCCTCCTATACCCGCATAGGCAGTCCCAGTACTGGGTAAAGGATTCCGGTGTTGGCTAGTGTTTCGTTTATCTAGCTTTTTGTTGACTTTGAAGGAGTCACAATCCATAGACGGCTACCGAAGCAGATGATGTTGGTTTCATTCAGTTTTTGCAAAGCTCAATGTGTTCTGTGTGTGTGGGTTTTGTTGGGAGGAGGGGAGGGGGTTGGTTAGGGGCGCCTGGGATGCACTTTCAAAGTGCGATGTGGTCTAATGTGGGGTGTTTGAACAGTGAACACACGATTAAAGCGAAATCATTTAAGGCATTCTTTAATGTACATAATGGCAGTTGTTTACATATTCCATCTCTAATACAATACAAGATAGTAAAGTTACATTATTTCTAAAGTAGTCTACAAGTTTTGGTGTTTGTGGGATCAATGACTTCCAAGGCCAGTGGGATGCAGCTGAAGTTATGAATTATTTCAGATACAATTGATCTTTTTATTCACCCTTTTTAGCTTAATGGATATGTCAGGGATGATGCAATATACTGGTTTGTTGATAAATGTTATATGGATTTAGTAGTTAATAGAGCTGAATGATCTGTACATTTTAACGACCAAGTTTGGGTAGTATCCAAGTTTATTTGTGATTTCTTTTACTAATATAATATATTTTTTGATAAAATTCTTTTTACTAAAGAATATAAATTGTTTATGTTAGTCTCTTTAGATGGATTTTGTTTTATTAATCTCTTTAGATGGATTTCTTGCTACTTTGTTTTCTTACCATACTTATTATTTTTCTTATCTGTGTTTTTCTTGTTAAAGAAATGTTTGAGCCATCACTTGTTAATGCATCTTTGAGGGCCATTGTTTGTTTTCATCTTGTCTTCGCAGGTAGATGAGTATTCCTGCACCAACATACCTAGCATATGGGCCATTGGTGATGTTACAAATCGAATGAATCTCACTCCTGTGGCCTTGATGGAAGGAACCCTTTTTGCAGTATGTGTTTCAGACCTTTGTTAACTATCAATACTAGGTTAACCATTCTTTTACCATCGAAGGATCTACTCCGTGTATATGGTAGTATCTATTTATAGTAAGATTCTTTGTTTTGCATTCTGTACAGAAAACTGTTTTTGGCGGTGAACCTAGCAAACCTGACTACAGCAATATACCTTATGCTGTGTTCTGGTACCAGGTTCTATCCTTCAAAATTCTTTTAAGTTATCCTTTTCATTTGTAGTGGAGATACTTCTTTATTATGGTAATTACCTTCTTGATCAGGTGTTTTATCCTAGGCAGCCCCCCACACTGAAAAAACCCTAATCACCATACCCGTATTACAAAAATATTCCCAACTTACTGTCTATATTACTATATGCTTTTATTGACCAAGTAAATTGCCCCTCTATCACAAAATATTCTCAAGTTGCTGTCTAATTCCCCGAAACTCTTATTGATCAAGTACATTACTTTTTGGTACTTCCACTCTAAACATGACACTGACGTTCTGGTGCTACAACTTGAACTCTTTTTGGTACTTCCACTCTAAACATGGCACACTAACGTTCCGGTGCTACAACTGGAACTCTAAATTTAGCGAGCGTAATATCTTTGTTCTCTACCTGTATTTGAACAAATATCAAAATTATAACCTAGTATTGGATTCTCAAACATCACGTTTGTACTAAATTATTTGTGGAACAATCAACGAGTTGTTGTAACTTGTGTTACTCGGACTTGTACCCGTAAACGGTACCGCCCTTATTTGTCGAAGGAAGAAGAAGAAGAGATGAGTGAGATCAGGGTTTTTGGGAAGAAGAAGAGACGCGAGAGGAGGAAGAAGAAGAGCCATCTGTCGAGAAGGAAGAAGAAGAGCAGGCGAGGAGGAAGAGGAAGAGAGGCGTGATAAGATCAGATTTGGGATATAAAATATCCCCTGGAATATTACAATTAAGTACCCCATAGTTTTTAAAGTTTTTTAATTTAGTCCCCTAGGTTTTCTGAAAGTTCAAAATAGCCCCTGTAAAATTACATATCAATCCCTGTAGTTTTATTTTTTTCCATTTCTGCCCCCGTTTCTTTATATTTTTGCACTTCAGTCCCTGGAGCAAAAAACATGGTGATATAATTAGAAACATCATTGTTAAAAAATTATAACATACCGTATTCCCGCATCCGTGTCCAAATTCGGATCCATATCCGCGTATCTTCTATTTTTTGACTTCACGTGTCCGACACCTAGATTCGTACCCGCACCCGACATCCGTACACGAGTCCGAGTAACATAGGTTGTAACTTGAATTTAGATTTTAAAAAAATTTCTAACTGCAAGTATCTATTTCAAAGTACCCCTAGTGTACCACGATTTAGCCTATGTAGCATACCGCGTGCTCATATCTCATCCACGTACCGAACAATCAGTGTTCCAGGTAACACTGGTCTACAAACTGAAAACCCTACCAGCGGTCCCTAATCGACACCTAATTAATGATCCATTCTTGGCTTTAATATACTATTATAACCCTTTCTTGCTATCAATAAATTCCGGCACTTTTTATCATGAAAATTTTGCATTCAAATATTTCTAAAATCAAGACCCCACCTCCTCCATCCACTAAGGATATACCTTTGTTTATTTTACAAGCTTTTCTAATCATAACCCAAGAAGAAATCAATTGCAGGCGGCTCAACCCTAAGCCTCTTAAATTCTATTCTACGCCATCAGGTTTTGATTGATTTCAAAAGGTTTTTCTTACTGCTGTGGAAATCTTTTTGATTAAATGCTGAAGATGTCTTAACTTGCACACTATTTCAATTCAGCTCAGTTACATGCCATTATAATATTTAATCAATAAATCTCGATTAAGATTCGATCAATGAGTATCGTGTTGTTATTGTAAAGGTGAAATTGCATCCATATTGTTATCTGAGATTTTGAACTTTCGATTTGTTACAATGCTGGAATTAATTTGTAGTTTGTGTAAACTGGAAGGCTTGCTCTTTTGCAGTTTTGTCATGTTATAATCTTCTCCACTCGCCTTGCATCTTGTATAGCTTCTTGTATGTTAGAGACGAATACATCAAGACTGAATTCAACCAATTTTCTCCCTTCCTCTCTCTCTCTCTCTCAATCTTTCTGTGTCTCAGTCTCTTTCTCTCTGTGTGTGTGATTCCCTCTCGCCATCCCTAGTCCCTCCCCCTCTTCATGTTCTCCATTATTACTTGAGGAAGAAGTTTCCATCATCGTTTTTCTTAATCTCACTAGTGTATGATGGAATTTGGAAGTAGCAAAAAATTTCTGCTGTTTTTCAGCTTATCTGATTGGTTTGGTATTTTATTTGATATAATTAACTTGAATTTTCTGTTGTTTTACAGCATACCACCTCTTTCTGTAGTTGGACTCAGTGAAGAACTGGCTATAGAGCAAGCAAAGGGTGATATTTTGGTTTTCACATCAACATTTAATCCAATGAAGAACTCAATCTCTGGGTACGTGAGTAGACATTTAAGTTTACAATATCTAAGTTTTGAAACAGATAACCTTTACTAGTGTTGGAACTAGATCTAATTCAATCTTTGTTGATACTAGTGATAAGAAATCTCCTCTTGATCTGAAGTATTGATGGTTCAGCACTTATAAAGTTGTTGAATTTTCTAGTCTCATTTTAGGTCAGCATGGTTGTGATCAATTCTTCATTTGGTTACCAGAAAAAGAATTCCAGAAAGTAAACTAATGCTTGAGTTATGTCAGTTTACACTAGATTGATATTTAATCCAAACAAAAAGCCTGTGACCGATGGGAGTGCTCAACCAGTAATGATGAAAGAATAAATAAATTGCTACTTATATATCCGCATTCTTGTATAATTAAATTTACTTTTGTAGATGATCTCTGAACATAACATTGCTAACTTTTGTTAAATATGTTAATCATGTGGTCTCATTAAGTACATATGCAATTGTACAATTGGTTTTTAACTCTTACCACTTATCAAGGCGTTCTGTACATAAATTATGGTTATGTTTATATTATGCCAACAGACGACAAGAGAAGACAATTATGAAGCTTGTTGTCGATGCTGCGACGGATAAAGTTCTTGGAGCATCTATGTGTGGTCCTGACGCACCTGAGATTATGCAGGTATTTTTCTTCCACTATTTAAAAATTTTAAATGCAGCTTGATGTGATTAGGTAGTTAAGGGTTTATTTATTCATATCAATGCTGGTACATTTATGGTGAATAGTTGATATTGCCACAGAAAAGAATGGGCTGATATGATTCAATTTGTTTATTTATTCATTGTTTTTCCACCGTTGCCTAATGTTTTCGTGGAATTAACCATTTTAATATTTTTATTGTCAGTTGTAGGGATCTTATTTATTTTTGTCAAATATCATTTATGTAATCAATTATTCAATTACAATTTACCTTTCAGACCCTGCGACACCACTTACTTTGGTCATCTTGAATATTAGTGGGATATGGCAGAGTAGATGATGGACTTGTCAGTTCTTGATTTTTTTCATGGCAATTTTTTGGGTTTATTATTTTCTTATCCTTTTTTAACATTAAATTTCTAGTGCCCTTTTTTAAGTTACGAGCAAAATGCACTCTAGGTTAAATTGGGTTTCATGTTCTCTAATGTTTGTTCATGACTTTTACATTGATGTCGTTCTTCTTCTTCCTTCTTGTCCCTTCTGACAAATGACTTTGATATGGTATACAAAATTATCTTGCTTGGTGTTGATTAGAGGTTGTTTACTATAGTGGAACCATCAATAATGTTTTGAGAATGGAGAGCACCTTAAATGCGGCACATATCTTCCGTGTCTTAATTTATCAGCAATCTTAAGCAGCACTTGAAGGCTGAAGCAATTTTCAGGATTATCCTAAAATGCTTGTTAATTTTTTTTTTTTGGTTTTCATATACAACTCTTTTAATGTTGTTCTCTCCTCCACAGGGCATTGCTGTTGCACTCAAGTGTGGAGCAACCAAGGCACAGTTTGACAGCACGGTAAACTGATTAACTGAATTTTCCTTTTCAGAACCTTAGATCAGTACTCTGTTTGAGGGCTGCTGATACTCTTTAGAATATAATGCTCACAATTTTTAAAAAATAAAATAAAAAGAAATGCCATTCATACATATGCCAATCTTATTGGTGGAAGTTGGAATACTCTTCACTCTTCTTTGTTTTGGTATCATGGAAGGCTGACTTTTTTGCTTTAGATTTGTTAACAATCAAATCTTGGCTACTTGTTTACTTTTCCATTCAAGGTGAAAAATGTGCCCAACTACACTAGCTTTGGGTCTGTCAGATAATGGCTAAATATTCATCTAACCAAAACGTCTGGTACATTTGACGTGCACTACCAAATGTGGTGGAAGAACATTGTATTAAAGCACATTTTTGAAAATGATCTCGCCATTCTTTAAAACTGGCAGCCTTGTTTAAGCCTCTTTTCTAGTTTACACCACCATAACTGTAAGAGGTGATTATATCTACTGGTTGATTTACCCGTAGGCCGTATCTCTTTGGCTGTATTTTTCTCTATTTTCATCTTTGACTTCATTGCGACAGATTTTGTAGCATTTTGAAAAAAACTTGGCAGTTTAATTACAGTGAATTGCTGCTGTTCTCCTGTTCCTCAATGTTAAGGCTGCATAATATTTATTTGCTATATCCTTTTTGTTATGATTCTCATGGCATCCCTTCACTAATTATATTTTGGAACTTATCTTACAGGTGGGAATACACCCTTCTGCCGCAGAAGAATTTGTCACTATGCGGTCAGTGACGAGGAAGATTGCTGCTGGTAAACCAAAGACAAACCTTTGAACATAGGAAATTAGACCTTTGTTGTGACAAGTCAGGATGGAATATGCTGTTCATGTTTGGCAGAACATAATTTGAGATTATGTTTGGAATTTGTTGTATTGGTAGTGTAATACTGGGATGTGTTTCAAATCTTAGCCAGTCTTTTAGATTTAATGGAGATTTTTGTTATAGAATAAACTGGCCTTTTAACATCTATATTTGTAATTGATAGACAATGGTATAATGACAATATGTTTCAAGAAAATCTAATAAGATGATTATTTTCTCAACAGTATAGCAAGCTGGTCACTATCCCACCTTTTTTTCTCTCTTGTACTTTTATATGATACATGAAGGTTTTAATGTCCATAAAAAAATAAATAAAATGGCACGTTCCTATATTAATAAGATAGAATCAATTTGAATTTGGGTGAAGAAATATAAATATAAATATGGTTCAGATTTATTCTAATTGATTTGAACAGAAAAGCACTTTGCGGTTCAGATTCATGATTTGACAAGCAGTCTAATTTCCATGATTACAATAGAAAATTGATATTTTCACAGTTTTAATATTTTCATGATTGCAATAAAAAACTCCACATTCATGTGTTTTTAGATATTTTTACAAAATATATCAAAAAAATGAAAATAATGCTCCCCTACATTAAACTATCAAACCCCTTGTTTTAAACCAAAAAGAGGAGAGGAGATAAAGTTAAAGATTCTAAAATTTCATATTCCGTAAATCTGTTTCCGTATTTAAATAATATGGTAGAACCATAAATATTAAATGCGAGTGATGAACTTATGAGGATCAAATGGTAACAATTATTGCTATTGAGCAATAACCTGCAATGAGATCATTTCAGTTGTAAAACCAAGAACAAGTATCCTAGCTGATGACAGATCAAATCCCTATGTAAGAATAATGCAAGGCCAAAAGTTGAGGCAGATCCTTATTATTCCCATGATTACAAAGATACCAGAGATTTGTTGCAGCATACAAAACTGAGCAAGTTTATTCATACGCTGTTAAATAACAAGAGAATATTCTTTCATACATGGCAAAAACAAAATTTGTTTGTTGGTACTTAATAGGAAATGGTATTTCATTTCATTTCTAACTATATAAGAGGGGGAAGAGGAAGGACAATGATGAGGTTTGAGCCCTGACCAAATAATCAAGTGACTGACGCCCATACCACTTGGATATATCCACATAATAAACTGTAGTTATCCTCGATGCAAATCACTTGAATGAAATTTGTTACTCTACAAGTTGCATAATGTAACTTTTTGAACTTAGAATTTTGCTAAATTAAGAGACAAAACGTTGGTAAGAGTTCATGTTAACATAAAGTATGTTATAATCTTCCTGTACCATTAATCTGAGCTTACCTTGTGAGTTCACAATCTCGAGTCGAGTTGTGGTAGTACATGTTCATGTTTGTATAGATATAATACCTAACTCACTTTTTTTCCATCACATACATCGCATATTGAGTAACCAAGGCCTTCACAGTATGGACACTTTCCTCCTTCATCTACCCATTCCATAAACTGCACCACAATGGACAATAATATATAAGATAAAAAACTGTCCAAATGAAGAGGATAAATAAATACTTCAGTAAAATGATTGCACATGGATTAAGAAAGTAACATTTACCAAGTAAAATTTGTTTGAAATTTCATCACCTGTTGAAAACTAATAATACAAGGAAGAGAATTTCTTGGGACAATGAGAGAAGCTCACTCCTCGAAAGTTGTAAACCACAAACTTTTTGGAACAAATTTTTTCTTCTAAAACGACAATCTTTTAGGAACGGAGGGAGTATTTCAATAAAATGGTAGACGTCCTCAACCTGTTCCTCAATGTTAGGCTCACCAGTCCCATCGCATTCTGAGAGAGAGAGAACTAAATGTTAGTTGCATATGATTGTTATAATAGATGATTAATGTAAGTTAAAGTTATAGTAATCTTAAAAAATCCATTTATATTTGAAAACATGATCAAACTCCCTAATATTCGTGTCTATCATATATCTTGATACTCCGTTTAGTTCAAACTATTAACTACAACATTTTCGAACACCGAGAAGCAGTTGAAAGACCAAGTAAATGGTTAACAACAATTTTCAAGCAACATACACTTACAGCAGGGATGGAATATTTGAATTTCAAAACAAGGCACTGTGGTTTAGCAATTAGTTACAACTTGGATTTTGCTCAGAAATGTTACAAGCAAGACTAACCCCAAGTAGTGTGTAATGATCAACTAGGAAGGCTACAATCAGGAGCAAAAACTACATATATAAAGTTATCTGGTCATAAGTTTAAGCACATATTTACATTTTACTCAAGAGTTGTTTCAATCCACTTGATCATGTCAGCTCTTGAGTGATATATGTCATGTAAATAACTTACGCATTGAATATATGAATCTATTATGCTCATCATATTATTTTCAATTTTCATCTTCAGACGTCTACTGAGCCTTACATGTAGCACTGATAAACTTTGAGGCTGCTTCAGAAACTTGAATTTTTTTCAACATTTGCTTTGAAAAAAGAAATAATAACGACGAAGTCCATTGGTGCTAATATAAAATAGATTAAATCTAGGATCTACTTCCATGTGATATAATATAATTCAAGTTACTAAACTTCACTATTCCTTTTTCCTATGGTTTTTGCTTACTAAATGAAGAGGGATAGGCCATCCTGATACAACCTAAATTTGAAGGTCACTCCATTTTCTCACTCTATATGTGTGTGTCCAACAATCTTCTCCAATGCTGGAGTCAGAGCAATAGCACAAATTTCCATATAAGCAACATTATAATAATACCTGATAACAGCATACCTATCATACATAAGAGTTAGGACATCCATAATTTTACCATAAAACATATATTGTCAGAAAAGAAAAGAGAAAATGAAAAAAGGAATGAACAACAGGAATACAAGAACTACAATAAAAAGCATATACATTATTACATCTTTAAGATACTTGTTAGCTCCACAAGTTAGCATAGAGAATGAAAGAGAATATGCACCTGTGCATAATAAGCGCCCCTCCCCTCGACAGGATATGCATCTTGTTATAGCATCCGTGTTAGTACCTCCACCAACCTGCTTGTTTCTACCAACAAGCCTAGAGGGATCTTCCCACCGGTTTTCTCCAAGAAGAAAGACTCGATTGCGAGTTACATCAACTTCTGCAACATCTTCTCCTTTCACAACTCTCTGCTGAATTTCTGAGATTTCAGTCACAGAAGTAACTGCTGCTCCATTTAAAAACTCCTACATAAGAACCAAATATTATGAAATTTAGACCACTTATTCACGATAGTCAACAATTTGCATTTTAAATTGACATGATTTATGTTATCTACCAAACATAAACTAAATTTTGTCCTCACATTATTTTACAATGCAATCTAGGAGACAAACCAGAAACTTCTGAGGCAAGCAATATACACACAAACACACACCCATTGTCATCAAAATACCCTATAGTTATACAGACATACTTCTAGTCTTCTACCTATTGTTAATGCCAAGGACCCCTGTTGATGTATGTATATCTACTGTAATAAAAAAATTAAGCATCAGTGCTCGAAGTTTATATTTGCCACATCATCAAAGTTCCAAGATACGAAAGGCTAAAAGTTGCCCCTTTCACAAATTGCAAGCGCCGCCTCCAAGGGGATACTGTTTACAATAGTTAGCTCAGATATGATATTTTTCTTCTACTGCTTCATCACCTGTACCTTCCTTTGTCTGTTTGCAAGCCATTTAAATATACCCTATGTTTTTTGCTGAACAAGCTTTGTATTGAAAAATGAACAAGCCACACAGTAGTTGTATAGATATTAAAAGACCTAGTATCTCCCTCATTGAACTTTGGTGCTCTCCACATTGGATAGGAATGAGGACGAAGAATAAATCTCACCACCCCATTCACTTTCTATGGAGCTTCACTAGCCAAACCCACGTATACAAATACAGGCCACATCATATGTTTCCAATGTATAATTCTGACTACATATAATCTTCAACGTCAAAGGTCTTTTCAGTTCATACTAAGAGCGGATTAGATGAAGACCGAGTACGAATAGATTGATGTGTGTTATTCCAAATTTTTAACTCCTTCACCATTCACCAAACCATGTGTGTGCATACGCATACGCCCACTGTCATTGTATGCATCATTTTGGTAAAAAGTGATTGACAAATATTGGAGGCAGAGGCGGAACTAGGGGGGGCGGGCGGGGGCATTTGACCCCGGTAGGGAGGCGGATCAGGCGGACTAGGGAAGGGGGCGGGGGGCGGGGGGGCAGCCGCGGTGCAGCCGGTGCTCCGGTCCGGTCGTCTTCTCCGACTGCAGAGTCTGCAACAGGTTTGTAACTTCAATCTCTCTCTCTCTTCCCTGTTTGTGGATCAGTGGATGGGGGAAGAGGAAATGGTAAGCAATGTCAAGAATACTGAAACTAAGACAAACCCAAAATTAACTTTGCTATCTCTAATTGCACAAATTTTCTACGAGGTATCTGGGGGTCCATTTGGTGTGGAAGATTCAGTGAAGGCAGGAGGTGGCCCGCTTCTTTCCTTGCTTGGTTTCTTGATATTTCCCTTGTTTTGGAGCTGAGCAAGAAACCCAAATAAAAGGTAATGATATATTTATTCAATTATTCTCAGTTCAATTTTGATAATTATATACATAAACAAATTGGTGTGATACTTTGTGTTAATTGTTATTTGGAATTTTGGATGTTGTAATTATATGGAGGATTAACTGATTAATGAACTCTGAACATTTTTGAAAGTAATTTGCGCCTCTCTTATGTTTGCTAAAATGTTTCAATGAAAAGGGTTAATTAAAATAAAAGAATTGGTATATTATATAAAGGAAATATGATATATATAATTGAATTATAATATAATCTCAGTGTATGGATATTTGAGTCATATATGCATATTAGAAAGTGTAAAAGTTTTGCCCGAGTAAAAGTGCTAAGCTTAGGGATATGATTTGATTTGATTTGCTTTACTTTTGGGTTTTTTCCAAAATTGAGTTCTTGGATTTCTGAAATATTTTTCTGTTAGTTTAAGTCGAAGTAATTGTTATTCTATAGCAAGCTCTTTTTTCAAGGCCCAGTTTTTCCTCTTAGTTTGTGAACTTATATTGTCTTTATTATCAAAATTCCGCATCAAGGAATCATGTTGTCAAATTCCTCTGTTGTTTCAAACCCTCTGGAACCCAAATCTGATTCAACTGCTCAGAAATTTGACAATTTATTTGGAATCATGTCGTCAAATTTCCATTTTTTTCAATCTGGGTCAAAATCAAACTCAAGGACCTTAACTCCGCTCCCTCGCCGCTGCAACCTACACATCGGTGCTTCGGACCTCCGGTAACCGCCCTCAAATTTTGACCCCCCTCAAATTTTATTCTGGTTCCGCCATTGATTGGAGGTGAAATTTTTATGCATTAACCATAAGGTGCAAACATTGAGAAAGCTTTAGAATGGAAATACCACTAGCCTTGGAGGTTATCACTTGAATAATGGCACAATAAAATTAGATTTGAGATTCACAAGTTTGTGTTACCAGTATATGCTCCAACTCTCATGATGAATGACATTAACCAGACATCAGAGAAATGAATGAATCAAAGCCAATATCTCAAGTTTAAGACTGGCAAAAGCACAAAGAAACAACAGTAGTAAATTTTTCTGGAGTATAGAAGAACGGTTGCAAACCTTCTGCAAGATGGCTGTATCATTTCTTTCTATATCTGCTTTCACTGTCGACCCAGGACTTTTCTGATCCATATATAACTTTTCCAGAAGCTCTGCAGTCATAATCCCATCTTCAGGGACGCGTAATGTAGCCTGTCAAGTAAGATCATACGATCAAAATCATGCGAAAATTAATGAGATAAGAGGAATGATTTAGGTTATCTACAAAATTGCCTCTATTATTTGGATACCACAAATAAAAGAAAGAACTTACTTGCCAAGTTTTTATGGCACGTTCTGTCCCACTTGAGAACATGGAATATTCCGTGTCTTCATC
This sequence comes from Panax quinquefolius, assembly GCA_020205615.1. Taxonomy (NCBI): domain Eukaryota; kingdom Viridiplantae; phylum Streptophyta; class Magnoliopsida; order Apiales; family Araliaceae; genus Panax; species Panax quinquefolius. Next base: position 111,469,092 of record CM035171.1, on the reverse strand, counting down.
TCCACAATAAAATCCCAGTTTCTGCAAAGCTTCCTACCAAAGGCACAAAACAGATTAATGAATGAAGTTTAATCACGTAGGAAATGAAGCTCAGTAGTCGATAAAAAATGGGAATTGAGAAAAAACAAACCTGCATAACTCGAACCTCATCTCCTTCCGAACCTTTCCTCAACGTCGCCCTTTTATTCTTCACCTCATCAACCTTTTCCGTTTCTTTCTCCAAAACCTTCACCACCTCCACCTCCTCCTCCACCACTGTCTCCACCACCAGTGGCGCTGCACTCGACCCCCTCTCCGCAATCTGATTCACCTCTTTCTTCAGCACCTGCAGAAGCCCCTGAACATTCAAATTCTGATTCTTCCCCTGTCCAGCCTCTTCAATTTTGAGTTTCAGCGCTTCAATTTCGCTGAGCAGAGATTCTCGCTCGGCTTTCCACCGCGATTCCTCCCGAAGCCACCGCTGCTCCTCCCGGAGCCACCGTTGCTCTTCGCGGAGCCACCGCGCCTCTTCTCTCTCGTAATTGGATTTGTCGGATGAGGAAAACGCGAAGCAAATGTGAGATTTAGATATAGAGTGGAATGGATTTTTGGGGATATATAATGGAAGTGGATATACATTATTGTTGGGTGAATCTGTTGAAATTATTTGAGTTATGTTAAAGAATAGAGGATTGGAACTCAGAGGTAGAGATGAAGACATATACATGTATATATATGTGTGTGTTAGTGTGTATGTATATCAGTATATGTAGAGAGAGAGAAAGCAGTGGAAGTGAAGCTCTGAGGAGAAATGGTTTGGGTTTTGATATTTGCTGGACTAGTCGTAAAGATTTTTTGTTCGAGTTTAAACCACACACGTTAAGATGTTTTATGTGGTGGGAAACTAACTTGCGCTTGATGGCCTTTGCTAAAATTAACAAGGAGGGTAGTGCTAACTTGCGCATAGACCAATGAAAGTTAAACCAATGTAGTGGATAGCAATTTGAACCAGATCGATCGAACCGGCTAATTTTTATCCAAACCGTTATTCACTCACGCGTATGCAATTTTAGTGTAAAAAAATTTAAACCAGGACCGGTGGGATTATCTTATTTGTCCAAAATATTTGATAATATATTTGGTCGAAATGAATTTTATTTGATATTCAGAAAAATAATATGTACCCATAATATACATCTTTCCCCGCTAATATCTATATTTATTTTTTAAGATGGCCAATATTAAATTTATTTTATATTAATAAGGTTTTTATATCATGATGCATCGAGATCAAATTAAAATTTCAACTTTTCCCCTTTAAAATTGAATTCTCATGAGTATTAAGAAAGAAATAATGATTTTCTTACCTAATCTTGGTACATATTATATCAAACGTTGATATTAATTCAGTATTTAAAGTATATGGTCAAAACGGATACAATTTGATATCCGATCAAGGTGTGTATCTTATTCATATTTTCAACAGTTAAAAACAAAAAATTTATTGTTTACAACTTTCGAGGAGAATAAATTATTTACTTTCTTATATTAACCCTACCTTCTCTCATTGTCCCAAAAAAGAGTAGGGATGAAATTTTTGTTTTTACTTGGTAAATGACACTTTCTTAATCTGTATGCAAAAACCTTAAACGACAATCTTGGTAGTAAATAAGTAGAGCATAGTAAACAAGAAAAATAAAAATTACACATTACACATGATGATACACATGCTTTGTGGTCGAGGATTGATTCCCAGTGAACACCAAAAGAGGAAGGTAGTGTCCAACTTGATTTAAAGGTAGTTGATCTTGAATCAAAATTTTCCTGAAAATTTGAAATATGCCAAAACCACCAACCATCTAGCAGTAAGTAACAAATCATTTGATGAGAAAAAAATAAATTACAACGCCCTGAGGTGCTCGTTATTCAGTCTTTTGGATACACAACATAAACAGCGGGAACAAACTCAACCTCAGTTCACCACCCCTTCCTATTGTGCTCATTCAAGGCTAAATGCCCGATTGACAAGACCAACTCTTTCTACACAACCGACTGACTTGAAACACCTAAAAGGAATAATTAATTCACAAAAAGAAAATTTGATATTGGGACAAGCTATAATAATGTTCTTGATCTGTTCTGGCTGATCAACATTCCAATGCACAGCTCCAGCTACCTCTTAATCCAGTTTAACATTAGAATACAGAAGAGTGTCCCTTGTGATCGGCATATACAGAAGAAAGTATATCTGCACAGAGAAAAAAACACCAAGAAACACCAATTACAAGGCTTGATCTTCCAGAAGGAGATGTTTATTTAATGGAGATGTAAAATCCATTAAAGTCTAACCATTCAACACATGCGATAAGAAACTCACCCCTAAGAGAGTGGAAACTATAAGAATGATTCCCGTTAGCCATGCAAGGGTCAGTCTAACCAACAGCACCTCTGCAATAATGAGAGATCTAGGTCCGCCCTTTTTTTCCTCCAGCCAACGTGGGGATGGCCGAGAATGGATCTTCACATCTAATATTGACTCTGATTCTGAATTAGGTGATTCACTAAAGAAGATGACTCCAACAATTTTACCTGGTCAGGTATCACAACGAAATTGGCTCTTTAAGATAGAGAAATGATGAATGGGGTAATGATAGAATATTATACGGATAAATACTGGCATTGGAAGCACACATGTTGTAAGTTGAAGGTAATTACAAACATATAAAGTATCTATTTTGGTTATTTTCTTTTCTTTCCTTTCCCATTTCGTCTTTTTAGAGATTTAGTCAAATGAAATCCATGTTTTATGCACTAGAATTATCATATATAGAAGAACAGGAAATATATAACTTTAGCCATAAGAAATCGTCATATATTAGAAACATAGGGTGTAGGAAAAAGTTCAGGTAAAGCAGCCAAAAATCATAGTAATTGATATGGCCATGAAAGAAACTTGACCTTTGTGCGCTGTCTGCAAGGAATCAAATATTTTGGATATTAAAGTAACAAATAACTCCATTCCTTGCCAAGCAACATCTGTTCCATATTGTTCTAGCAATGCCTGTAATACATCACAAATCCATTAATTAAGTATGGTAACAAAGATACAAACAGACCGACAATAAATTCTAAAAGAATATGATACTATAGGATACTAACATGTAGATAGCACATCATGAGAAAAAATATTTTTCCTATATGTACAAAAAAAGAAAGTATATGTAACAATAATATTTTATTACAACTTACAAGTAAACCCACGTGAAATTTGCAATTTATGAACCTTAATGATTTGAGTGAGTAGTTCTAGGTTAATTACTGATGCATGCATAAGAATGCAGAAGAGACGGTAAACCATATTTGATTTCACTGCGAAGTGGTGGGGAGTTTGTGGTATGTCCTTCCATTATTTGACATGCAGTGGGCTACGACAAGCACACGGTGAGACTTGAGAGTCTAGTTGTTTTGCAGGAAATCTGCTTGTGTCTAGAATGAGGACATAACAATTTGAAACTTGTCCCTTTTGCCTGCTGTGTGGTCAATTTAAAAGAGAGGAACTTTGAGGGAGTGGAATTATCAGTAACATGTTTGGCTTCTTTGGTGCGATCTTCTCTATGTTTGGTATTGGAAGATTTTCCTGAATCTGAGGGTGATTTTGTTGACATTTTGGGTGATTGTATTTGTGCCTGTGATTTATCTATACCTTTTGAAGGCTTTGGGGTAAGGGGGGCATAGTTTTTGAACAGCTTCCTTGTGAAGAATCCATAAGTAATATAACCTTTTATGTATATGGGTTTCTACCCCTTTTTGTAGCATTATCTTTAATTATTGACCAATAATATTTAATGTTGGACTGAAAATAGTCATGCCTCGTGTCTCACGATGGAAATTTATCAGACATGTTCTAAACATTGAAAATTGTACATCTAAATTTCAGACACCTTATTAATAAAAAAAGTAAAAAATCAGACACCTAAAAGAAATGTCAAAGTTGTTTTTGTTAGTGTATGCAAAGTGCAAACTGCTGCCATTGGATACAAGTACAACATGGACGTATTGACATTGAAAAAGCGTCAGTGTTTCCTAGACCAAAATTAAGTAAAGCTTTCTGGAAGTTGTCTAGCGTCTGAACAAGTGTGTGAGCGATAGAGAGAAAGAGACGCAAAAAAAGTGTTGCATTGAGAAAATCTGACTCAGTTTTAGAGCATCATGCCAAATTCAGTTCTCCTTCAAACTGCATATGTACAGACTTCCATTCTTAATTTTGTAAAGTGCTTCTTAACAAGCATCACAATGCTGGTGATTATTTTGGGCACCTATCGTGGATCAGCAAAAGATCAGAACCTAAAAGAACAGAAAGGGGAAAAAAGTAATACTAATAAAATAACATTTTTTTCATCGTCATTGTTGGTCATTCTTTAATATACAGAAAGGAGATTGCTTCACCGTTTCATTAATCGGATTGAAGTTTTGAAGGACCTAGCAAAGACATTCCACTTATATTATATGGATTTTCTTTTACTATTCTATTTTTTCTTCTCTCTTTCTTCTAAAGATGGGAAAGGACTGGGGAGGGAGAGATTTTCTTCAAAAACAAATAAGTGCAAAACATTACAAAGGGCAAGTTAAGAAGTTTTACAAGCTTTACAGAAAGAGAACTCCTATTCTTCTAAAATTCCCGAGTTAGGACTCGTATAAATGTATAATTTGATGTTGCTGGCCCTTGCAGAACTTTTATCACCTGGTGATACAGTAACATTATCTTTATTGGCGTCATAAACATTTTATCAAGTAGGGTAATTTTAATATCACTTCTTACCAGAATTTCAACAAACAATTCAAAACCCTCACATTATTTTGTCACATGACCAACATCACTTCTTGAACGGACTCTGTAAGAAGCATCAACTCTAAAATCCACCAGATAGCCCTAAATTTGCAAGAAGTGATTAAAGGTATCTGGAAAAGAATAAAAGAGTAACAGGATGGCAAAGAGGTAAAGAGATAGATAATAGACACACCAAAAAGTATATAGAGGTTAGAAGAAAATATTTTGGAGAGGAGGGAAAGAAAATAATTTGTAAAAAGAAACACCCAACATTTCGTATCTTCAGCTTGATCTCACAGCTGTATCAAGGTACTGTATTAAATCCTGATCAAGTGAAAATAACCAAATGATCCCAGTATCAACATTTAGATATGAACAACTTATGTAAGTGTAAAGAAAAAAATTAAGACACAATTAATCATACTATAGAAAAACAACAATACGTATTAGGAAAACCTACCATAAGACTAACAACTACTAAACTATATTCAGGCATATCATCTTCTTGTGTGTTCTATGTTGGTAAATCACTACAACATTAGAGTGCATTAAAAGACTATTGTCTTAATTGGCATGTTTCAGGAAATAATTGTTACGACTTATATAAATGTCAGAACAATTTTGTGACATACAATCACATTTTAGTAGTCAGATCATGTGACCAACACCCTCTGTAATTGTTAATCGTGACACAACAGATATGAAACAACAAATGTATCAAAAATTTGACAAACAAAATAGAAATATAGAAATATAATTCATCACCTTAATGCCACTGAAACTTCCTGTCATTAATTCGACTGGTTTGTGCACACTTCCAGATAAATCTTGATGCAACTCAATTTCCCTTTGAATATTGCGGATAAGAGAGAGAAGACTTGTTATGAATTCTCCGTCTGCTTTCTACATATTAGAGGAAAATTTACCCAAAGCTTAGCTAAAGCATAAAGGAACAAGGAGTAATTCTTAATAGGACCCCATTAATAGGTATGTATAGATAGCAAGACAGAAACAATTAAATATTTTAGCGAACACCTTTGACATATGAAGCTTCAATTGAACACCATTCGTCAAGGGGATAGTCAACTCGCCATTTAAGGGTTTCAAGGCATTAGCAACATATGATCCTCCCAACAAAAAAGCCTAAATAGATACATATCAAACGTCACTTAAACAAACAGAACTAAGGCGATAGAAATCAGAAGCATAGAAATGCTATTTGAAAGCATAACAGTTGTGACTAACAAAATCGTTTAGCTCCTTGTCACTGAATTCTGTATTTGAATTGAAACTCAAGGGTTCATTCAGAGAGACCACAGACAACTCATCTTCATCTGCAAATATATATTACACAGTATGAACTTAGATACCAAAGTGCAGTCAGCAAGGTTATATCGTAAATGGCTTCCTTGATGTACAAGCTTATAAAAAGTAAAGTACCTGGAACGTGAATGTCAACTTCATTTTTATCATAAATTACCCTGCTTCTGAGGGAGTTACTGAAAAAATCATTAGCAGAGCCAACCACATGTTGAGAACCTGCATGTATCAAGAAAAAGTTTCTGAATTATATAACTGCATTATGTATAAAGAACAAGTTGGATTACTGTATAGTTCACAGTCAAGTTCAGACACCTTCAGCTCCTTTGACCTCTAGCAGGAAAACAGCACGAGGCCTTTCAAATGGATTAGGCACGAGTACCTCATTTAACTGCAAAGACAATAGCACAGTCGATTTATAGTGGAAAGAAAATTTAAAGCTAATTGGTGCACTTGTACACACTGTCTAACCTTAGATGAACTGTCTGCTGAAAGTGATGCTGAAGGTGCATAACCAAGCAACACTGACACAGCAGCACCAACTTCCGGGAGTGACATCAAACCCGTCTGCAAATTAAGATAACCCTTGCATAATGGGAAGAGAATGACGTAGGAATATTCCAAAACGTTTAGTCTTTTAAATTCCAACTTATCAAGTTTTATTAGGTACAAAAAAACACAAGGGTATAAATCAATCTAATCAATCACTGAACAATAATGATGGGTTCCATCAGTTTATATAGGACTAAAAGAAACCCTAAAACTTGACCAAGTAAAACTCTAATACTACTTAGGTAACATAATATAATAAGGAAACAACTCCCTAATTGTTATCTACTATAATTAAAGACGCTAGAATAATCTATCTAATATAATTGAAAGATAATTACTAAATACAATTGCTTTTTCTCTAAATTATAACATAAATATTATAACTCTAATCTATTGAGTTGATCTGCATCAGTCTTCCTTCCGTTGAAAAAACTTGTATTTTAGTTTTTAAAGTATGGGAGAATCCATAATCCATGAACTAGACTCCAGACATGCAAAAATATTGAACCTCCTTGTACGCAAATAAAAAACTTGAAAATCGTAAGGAAATAGCTTTCATGTATGGCATCTTGTTGAAGCTCTCATTGATGAAGGAATTGATGTCTTAATCATTTATTGCTTTATAGTCCATTTGAACTGGTTTGGGCTCAATTCCAACCAATATCGCACCACTCTTTTGCTCAATTTCAACCAATATCTTATCACCACTCTTATTGAGTTCTCAATCTCAGCTTGGTCTTCATCATTATTCAATGATTTCTTCTAATTGCTCAACAGCCTCAGCTTCAATATGTGGATCAGAACTCTCAATTTTAGCTTTATCAACCTCTTGAGTATCAACTAGTACAAGTCCTTGTTCGATCATATAAGTTCATATAGTTGCTTTAAGTGCTTTGATGGACTTAATAGTTGCATCAGGGGTCTTCCATTTTCTTGATGTTCTCTCTTTGTTTTTGCATAAAACTCTTTTGAGTTTAATATCCACTTTCCCCTACTCTAATCCTATTTGTTACTATAATTAAAAAGAAAATCTTCTTTAATCCAGACCCCTTTCTTCTTGCAAGGTTTTTTCTTTGCTCTTATTTTAGGTATTTTTTAAAAATAAGGACCTTATTGGAAAAAGTATCTAAACCAGAAGAAAATATGGAAATCACAAAATTCAGGTGCTAATTTCTACTTTGTAGAACATAGAAGTACAAATACTGAGTCGTAATCTAATAAGAGTTTTGGGGTGGATTTAAAATGTTGACCAAACTATGGACAACAATCACCTAACTAAACTTTTGCAAAGTAATATAGGGAAAGAAAAGATATCAATTTCTACCACTTCCACAGACAAAGCACCGACAAAAGACGATGCAAGGTGCAAAGACGAAACAGTTGCCAGAGAGAGAAAATTGAGAAGGCGAAGGCGACGACGAAGGGATACGGAGACGTAACGCTGATCAAACATTTTCTTCTGATTATTATTATTAAATATTATTATTGAGTGATACGCATCAAGTCAAGAGATTTATAACTATTATTAAATATATTATATAATTATTTAGAGATAAAGTGGCTCCAATAACTAATTATTGTTAAATTATATTAGGTAGATTATTATGGGGTCTATGATTAGTAAATGATAATTAGGTGTTTATTTTACCTATGTAGTATTAAAGTTTACTTGGCGCCAAATTTAAGGCTTCCTTTAGTCCAATATAAACTTATGTAACACATCATTACTATTCAGAGGATATATTATATTGATTTAAGCCTTATTCTTTTGTCACTTTTTAGCCTTATTATATCTTCTTTTATTTCCCTTTATTCCTTCAGTCCACAATTGACCTGAATCAAATGGTATCAAAAGTAAACATGATATCTTTAATTTAACAAATCCTCTACTTGCGCAATTTTATTGGCCTCCATCATTACCGAAATTCACTAAGACTCAACATCGATGTCCTTGCTTGTCAAAATTCTCTAGAGAATTGACAACCACTCGCTGCCCGCAATTAAAAAAAATAACATCATCCTCTCAGCTCAACACGGGCTTAGCCTAAACACAACCACACACTAATCCTCTAAGCTGACAAAATCACCACCACTCCTCAACCCACCACCTGCCTCACAAGACCTGACCCAAAAAATGACCAACCTCCGTTTTTCACAGCCAATCACACATTGTTCTCTATCAACAAATTCATAATCATTATCTACTAAAATTGAAGACTCTAGAATAATTTACCTACAATAACAAAAGATAATTGCTAGTTACAACTGCTTTTCTCTAATTAATAATATAAAATATTTAATAATAATAAAAAAAACTTGGCTCAATCCGTATCAATGGTACAACAGATTATTAAGCTTGCAACCTAGAATGCAAATTTTTTATATGCTCGGTTGTATATAGCCGGTTAATCATATAAAGTTAAAAACTAAAGAGTTAAGCAGGCCCTCAACATTTAAATGCAGTGAAGCTTTAACCTTGAGGACGAGACTGAACAATAAATAGTCATAATCATATAATGTTATTATAAGTTTTATAACCTCATGATGTTACAATTAGTGTAATAACATCATAACAGAGATTTAAATAATTTGGAATTAATCAGCATGCCTTTGGGCTTAGGTTGTGTGGTAGTTGGCACTAACCCTCACCTTATTTATTTAAAGGAATAAGGATTACAAAATGGGAAGTGAATACAAAAGCCTAAACAGACAAAAGAAAACTTAAGATTGGTGAGTCCAAACTCCATAAACGAGCGAATACAAATGCTTACTATCTGAATCTAGTACATAAAAGACTGGACCTGTCAAACACAACCCTAGTAAACATTGAAAATGGACCACCAGTCACCACTCGTCTAAAACAATTGCCTTTTGCAGGACCAATGACCCATTCTAAACAGTAAACGTACCTTTCACTAGCCCTCTCCATTGGTGTAAAAAATAGCAATAAATATCAATAGAATACCTGAATTAAAAAGATTATCTCAGCAACATTTGCTTCAATAATTTTTAATTTATTCTCAGATTCTATGACACTCCTTGTTTTACTTCCAGGTAATGAATGCGAATGGGATAAGACATAATCAACCAAACTCGGAATTAGTCCAGAGAAAAATGTCTAGTACGTGACCACCTTGACGGCTTAACCCTGATGTTAGAAAACTGAATAACTTGGATTCAGTAAAACTTCATGGCAAACGTTATGTATTAGATTAATAATAATTATAAAAAAAACAGAAGCAACGAATTAGATGATTAGTCTGACTTCCTACCAATTTATAAATCAATCACGTTCACTATTTGTCCGAACAGAAAATAACATTATCCATGCATGATCTAAGCTCGCAAAACAGCAAAAATTGTAATCCAATTCTCTGAACTATTTAACACTAAAGTACATAATCAAATTTGGATCCCTTACAGCACCAAGTTGTGAAATTTCAATAATCAACGCAACTATTATTCTGCACAAAGAAAATCAACCATAACTTACCTCAGGCGTAGAATCGGAAGGACGAGGGCGAATATATTGGTGAGATGGACTATCAAGGAAGAAAACTGAGCCACTGTCATCGGCCTGTATTGAAATTACTCAATTCAATAGCACAAGTTACAGATCCAAATATATACGGTGAACTTTAGAGTTCTAAAATAGAGTTAAATTTGTGGATATTAACATTACATATATATATAGCCAGGTAAAAGATACAGAGAGAGAAAACGAACCCTAGCGTGCAGGCAGAAAAGTGAAGAGATGATTAGCAGAGGCAAAGTGAAACTGTAAAACCTGTGAGAATCCATTAGAGAGGAGAGAGAGAGAGAGAGAGAGAGAGAGAGTTTTAGGTGACTGAGATCGTGTTTGATCTGTTGTATGATTTGAGGAAGACGATGATGGGCAAAAAAGGTAAGTGAGGTCGAGATTGAATCGAATTGCTTAAAGACGACGCCGTATTGAATCCCCTGTACCCCATGTCCCCAACTGCTTTAACGACGTCGTTTGCACACAAACCGGGTTTCGCTTCAAGTCCATCTTTAACTTGGGCTTGTTCGGTTTAATGGAGATTTAGAACCCGTTTGATGGAGGGCTCATATTTGGATTTCAAAGGTGTTGTAACTATATAGATATTATTATTATTTTTATTTTTTTGTGAAAATGGAAGATATCCCCTATTTAACTAGTATATTCAATAGGATTAATACGTCAATTTTTAATGTTTTTAGATAAATCCAATTTTACAAACATAAAGAAAATACAAAAATATTTGAACTTATGAATTTTCATATGATTTTGTGATGTCTAACGACTTTATATCAACAAAAGTTTAATAAATATAAATCGTCAAAATATACTTAGTTTACAAGTTTATAATAATGGTACTATACAACCTCAAATTAAATAAAAAAAAAATTACATTCTCATATTTTTTGTATAATCTTTTCATTTGTATGATTAAATTTTGTTAAAATATCAAAATAAAATAATTTTATAAAACTAAGGTATATAATTTAATTATATACCCTCGATTATATCTCGCAAGCTCTTATTTTTATATAATAATTCACATGTACACATCAAACGATAGCCAAACTACTCAAACAATAATCAAGCTCCTCATTAATCAAGCTCATTGTTTGGCTGCTCATAGCCAAACAATGAGCTAAAAAATAATAGTTTCTCTATTCCAAATTATATATATATATAAGAAAATTTTCTCCGACGAATAAAAAAACGAACCGAGCTATAACGATGGTTTTCGGAAATATAGCGACGATTCGAACCGTCGCCTTAGATATAACCGGCTATAGCGACGATTTTCTATGCTATAGCAACAGAATAACTAGTTCATTTTTGAACCGTACTCCTTCCGGTTTGCTGGGGAAGCGGATTGTATATATATATTAACTGCAAAGCATGAATAACTTTACCGGACTAAATAATAGTCACTCTGTTCCAAATTATAAGATCATTACTGACTTTTGAAAGTCAATTTGATATATTTTCAAACTCAAAATTGAGATAATTCATTAAAGAATATGAGGGATTTTTTTTTTTACAATGAGTAGACGTACTTTTGAGATAATTTACGATACTCATCAATGTATTAACTAAAATTAAAAGAATTCATCATCTCAATTTTGAGTTTGAAAGTATTTTTAGTTGACTTTAAAAAATAAATAATAATATTAAATTTTGGAGAGGAAGAAGTAGGAATACTAATTCAAAAGAAAATTAGAATTTTCTACCTCTCATTTGTGAGTAAAAATACTTCTAGTATTTTCTTATATTTTCCCCCTTGAATCTGATCCCTTCCTTTTCTTCTAGCTCTCTCACCACCTTATTGCTTGTGCATAAATAAAGGATCTCAATCTTACAAATTTAATATCTCTTCTTTATATTTTGTTTTTATCTTCCAAACCAAGTCGTAGCCTGCAGGTTGGTGCTAGATGTTAATTAGCTCCTAATTAATTAAGGTGACCTAAGTGTTTGCAAATTTGGCTAGTTATCATGCTCACACAGGACCATAGCTAGCTTGGTCCACTACTAATTGAGGTTAATTAACACTATAATTAACCTACCTTATCTTAAGTAAGCACTCACTAATCTCTCTATGTTGAAACCTTTTTTTTTTAATTTAAAAACACTGTTTAAATTTCAGTCAAAAACTACCAGAAATAAAATGAACTGTATTTTTTGTCGGGGCTAGATTAGTATTGTGTAAGACCCCGAATTTTATGAAATAAAAGTATTCAATTTTTCATATAATTACTATTCAGTAAGTGGTTAAATTGATAAAAGTTAAAGTTAAGGGTGATATATGAATTTTTTTTTCAAAATACGCAAGTGGTTATAAAATATTCATTGTTGTCGGTGAATATTCGTTTAGTCGTGGAATATACTTTCTGTCGGGGAATATTCGTACGACGGCGCAGCCATTTGTGGGCCCCATAACGGATAATTGTCGGATGAAGAAAACGATAAAATTGAGTTTTTATAAATAACGGTGTAATCGTTACCGTTAACACTGTTGGAATACCCGGTGGGTAAGGTAAAGTAATACGCGTTGTTACACAGTAGCACACGATATTGCACAGTATTTTTAAATTATTGATTCTTTCGTAAGAAAACACTACTCAATAATTGTTACGTAATTACTGTTCAATATTTTATTTTATTGATTCAATAATTGTTGCGTTGATATTTTATATTATTGTTGTTTCAATAATTGTCACTGCACAGTATTCTCCATTATCAGATCAATAGTTCATATTATTTGAATAATATTATTAGATAGCATTATTGGCAATGTCTAGAAAGTTCTGTCAAGGAGAGGTTTGGTCACCTAATTGCTCGCCAGTAAAGAGAAATTCTTATCGGAAAGCCCCCTCTGTTAGGTTTGTAATATTCATGAAGCAATCAAATTGCATAAATTAGCGGAAGCGTGTAAAATCAGAGTTTAAAAATTTTACAAACCATATACCCGGATCACCCTTTATGCATAATTATTAATTAAACGAAAAGATAAAGAATAAAATCATACCCTTGAAGATCGAGCTTCCTCAGGTACAAGTTCACCTCTAATCCTTTTCGCGTTCAACTTGAATCCACCGGGTTTGGTTCCTTCCTTTGATCAACGTTAGCCACCCATGTGTTTGGCCTCTAGAGGTGATCCACCAAGAAAGAATAGGAATTCAAGAAGAAGGGGTATTGGCTCAAACCCTAGTTTTCTCTCTCTATAGAAAAGGGACGTACTCTCCAACAAATTGAAATTATTACGTAGTTGTCAAAGTCAACCACACTCACACCCATAATAAGACTCCTCTTATTTATAGATGAAAGCAACCCACCTTAACAATTAAGGAATTGGGTTTTATTTAATTAATTAAATTCTTTTAATTAATTAAGCTCCCTAATCTTATTAGGGATAATTAATTAAACTCCTTTAACTAATTTTCCTTCCTAATCCAATTAGGAATAAATGAGAATACTTATATTAAATTAATTCCTAAACTCTTTTAGAAATTAAAATAATAATAATTGTAATAATATTAATAAGACTCCTCTTATTAATTTATATTTAATATTTCTAAAATATTAAATAATAAATATTAAGCTATTTAATTTATTCTATCACCATAGATTAAATTAAATATACATAACATATTATTACGATTATACCATTAACTTCTTAAATAATTATTCTTCCTTTTATGGTGTGACCCTTTAGGTTCTCCATATTAAACCTATTGTGAATAAATCAATTAGAACAATTCTAATCTTATTTAAATAAATAAATTAAATAATTAATTTATTTAAATAAATAATATTTATTCTACAATAGGATAAGCCTCCCCAAGCGATCAACGACTTTCCGGATAATATAGATTTCAACATTAATCATAAAAGAACTTTTGAGTAAATAGTTACCAGTCTGATTCAATCCTTCTACCATACTGATGTCCCAATTAAATATAAGACATGGAATTCTTTATCGCAAGTCTTATTTTATTTAATTATATGTATTTCGACTCTTATATGCACAACTCCAAATAATGCAAATTAGAAACTCCTTTCTAATTTCATTCTCGCTTAACCAAGGACTACTTGGGTTGTCATTTATCGAATCACATAGGACATTTCTCTTCTTTTATTAGAAGTGGTAGATTCTTTATTGATCATACATTATCTCCATATACAACTTATTATACCCAAGCATACCTTTGATATACCCTAAGGGTCTTAAGGAATAAGTCAAAGTATAACTCATCATACACAAGATACTTATGATGATCTCAAGTCCAAGGATCACTTGTCTTACTATCACTACAGAAATTCCTATTGATGAATAAATAAAACTCCATTAGGTATTCCTTAGCGAGCCACGTTCGATGAACTTATTCTCTAATAAGCACCTACATACTTGCTTTAGTGTCTCCACACAAATGATCATGAGATCAACCATCCTCATCCAACGAAATGACGACGTATGTACCCAATCTATCCTGGATTCACTAATCCCCAATTTAGTAATCCAATGATTGGGAACTATTTTAGTTTTAAGCTTTCTAAGAATTTAGATCTCATTAGAATGATCATCATCATTATTCTAAAAGCATTGCTTAAAACTATGGGTTTATCACATATTATTAAACAGCATCATGTAGATAATTAAAAGCCTTTAATAAATTAATACTTTTTATTAATAAATGAATAAGATTGTTACAAAGTATATGCTTTATCATCAAATATGATTGGCTTGTGTGCATACTACTTTCAATCTCCCACTTGCACTAAAGCCAATCGTCATGGTATCTTATACTCTTCTTCTCTAAGTGACGATTATCCTGCTGTTGGATAAGCTTTAGTTAATGGATATGTAATGTTGTTCTTGAGAGTCCACTATCTCTATAGTGATTTCCCATCTTTCAATGATTCTAATAATCAAATGAAAATGCCACAACACATGTTTAGATCCAAGATGAGACTTGGGAACTATTCTGATTCTCAGTAATGAACTTTTAATCCAAACAATCATCTTGCGACTTCATTTATAGCTATATACTTTGTCTTTATCACTAAACCAAAGAACTCTTTCATTGTTTGGAACCTTTCGAATTCACTCGCACTTGTTCAAGGTAACCCTTTACCTTAAAGTGGATTTTTCTGTCGTCTTTATGCATGTCTCGAAAACTTGAGTTTGTTAAGCCCTCTAGTTTTATTTAGACCCACCATGAATATGATCACATCCTTAGTGCTTGGGTTAAGCACTTTAAGATGTTTTTCACCGACTCATAGTGAACTTCTCCATAATATGGTGATCAACATCGGTCTCGTATATTTCATTGCATACATGATTGTCACTCATGCGATCTCTCTTCTTTTAATAGTTTGTGGGGACTATTAAGAGAGATACACTCCATAGCTCATCGACATGAGACATCTCTTGGAGTTTGCCATGCTAAACGAATTTAGCATCAAATGAATATACGTTCCTTGGGTTAAGTCGAGCATCCTCTAAAATCTATCTATATAGATTTATTTTCCCAATTAAGATACTCTTCCCAATCATTCGTGGAGGAATTTTTAGACAACTATATCATTACTGATTGTAGCATTAGTATGTCATTCCTTATCCGTAGTATATCAACATATAATATTAGGAATGTCACGACGCTCCCACTGACCCTTTTGTACACACTAGAACTCTTACCTCATCGTATGTAACTCTGGATCATCATCTTCTATGATGCGTACCTCATCATCATCATCCATGATGAATCCATACCTCCTAGGTATCTTCTTGATACTATTCCGATTTACGATTTAGGTTGTGGTACAATAGGTATATCTATAGGTTCCTCTTATTTGATTTATAGTGTTTTGTGGTTCTTGAACTCTTCAAGATCTATTATCCTCCCACTAGCCCTTTCAATGATAAACACCTTTATCTTAGAAGGCGTGTTTCGCAACAAACACCTTTTGCTAAGTAGGATTATAGAACATATACCCTAAACTTACTTTAGGATGTCCCACAAATCGACACTTATAAAATCTTGTCCCAAGCTTATCCTTTGAAACCTTTTTTCACATAAGTTGGACAACCCTTATCTTAACATACTTAAGATTAGGAATCCTCCACATCCATAACTTTTATGGAGTCTTGGGGCGGATTTTGAGGTTACCATTTTCGTAGATATCACGACCATTTCTAGGACATTGACCTGAGAGGGATCTGGAATGTCGGTAAAATCATTATGGACCGTACCATGTTCAACAAGGTATGATTTTTCCTTTCAGATACATCAACCAATTATTACGTATCAGGATGTGTCCATTATGAGAAAACCATTTGAGATGATCTAGAAACTTATTGCACAAGTATTTATTCCTTGAAATGTAGATCAAAGAATCCTAATACTTTGCCAATTTGTTTCACTTTTGAATTCTTTGAACCTTTCAAAAAATTCACACTTGTATTTCAAAGAAATACACACATTCAACACTTTGAATGATCATCTCCTTTTCTCATACTAATTTGTTCAATATGCAAAATTATTTTCATGTAAGTCAAGTATACAAAATTTATTAAGTAATATTCCAGTTCTATATAAAACATTATTATTATAAATAGAACAACAATTGTTCTTAAATATAATACCAAAGATTTCATTGTCCAACAATAAAATGGAAATAATGTTTTCAACGAGAACTAGAATACAATAACAACTTATTGACTTAATAGATTTGCCTGTGGGTAGTGCTAAACTATAAGTTTCTATAGCTAATGCAGCAACCTTTGCTTCATTTTCCACACATAGGATTACTTATCTTTGTTTAACTTTCTACTTACCTTGGTCCCTTCATAAATCTATATTTATGATAACCAAAGTCGGTATCCAATACCCAAGTAGAACCTTGACTTAAAGAAAAATTTATTTCAATCTGAACAAAAAGCGTATTATGTAAAACTTCACTAAGCTTCTTTGGTTAGCCTCTGCAAGATGCTTCTTCTGCGCTTTCTTTCCAATGTCCAGCTTATTGCGGTGGAAGCAAACTCCTTTCTTCATCCGTTTCAGCTTTTGTTCTTATTATCCTTTGTTTATGCCTTTCTATTTACCTTCTTTCAATCGTTCTTCTTTTCGTAAGATCCTTTGGCCCCTACTTAGTAAGACTTGATCTTTCTTGGTTGGAAAGTGACTCTCAACATTTTTCAATATGTTAAGCAAATCAAATGAAGTTGATATCTAGCTTTCATATATGAAAAATTCACAACAATTGTGAAAGGAGTCCGGGAGTGAGTGCAAGATTAAATCTTGGCTCAACACTCCATCCATGACAAAACTCGTTGTCTAATTGATCAATCAAATTGATAATGTTAAGGACTTTTATCCATCTTTGCAATGTCATCTGATGGTCATTCTAGATCGGAAGAGCTCCTTAGATATCTCGATATCTATCGATCCCACTTTCCTCACCATCAACTACTTGATGTGCGGGAATATAGTAGAAAGCATCCATAGTTTCATCTTGTGACAAAGCTTGTTACTCGTAGATGCGAGCATGATGCATTGAGCCAATCGCATCATCTTGCCACTTTCTAAAAGTAGCAATCTCTTCCTCAAAGGCATTATCTCGCAACCATTGCGAGGATAGGCGTATTACAAGGACATAAGATAGCTTTTCAACTATGAGAACTATTCTCAAATTCCTTAACCAATCCGTTTAATTCGGTCCAGATTAAATAACATCTAATATGTTTAACGTATGATAGTAATTAAGACATTGTAAAATTTTGTAAATGAATTTGTAATTAACAACATTTTAACATACATTCTTTTATTAATTACCAAAATAATTTAGGTCTTGTTTTAAATTGGTATCTCCCACTATTTTCTTTCAAACTATATTACCCTCACTTATATAGTTCGGCAAAATCTAATTAAAGATTTGCTTTAGTGAGAATAAAGATCCCATTTCAAATGTATATAGCCTTGTGGTGACACAACAAACTATATATAAATAAATAGGTAGACAACTTTTGTCAATTACATCAACTATGCAACTCCTTTTCTTTTGCCTCTTAGATTATTTTGATCAAGTGGTGGCACATCCGAATCAAAATTATCCAAGTTAAGTCCGAACCCTAGCACTCCATATATTCAAAAAGAAAATATCATCCTTGTGGTGACACAACAAAACAATATTGTTCAATTTTCTTTATAAGCATCAAATGTGATAAATTAACATCTTAAATACTTAATACTTGCCTTGTGGTGACACAACAAATTCATATTAAATATTTAATACTCTATTAATTTTATCATGCTAAAAAGACGTTCGATATTCCAAATATCTTTGAACGCTTAGGACTTAATATAAAAATTGAGGGGTTTGTTATTAATTTGTCTCATCTTGTTTAAGCGCATGCATATATATATATAAAATACGCGTCGTATTAATTAACATGCGAAGCATGTTTGCATAATATATAATATATATAGTATAAGCATGCACATATAGAATCTTATATTCTACCCTTGATTGATTATGGACTTTTATTCTAGTTTGGTTCACTAGAGCCACCAAGTGAACCAAAAGGTCAAACCCTAGGGGTGCAAGAAATAATATTTAAATATAACTATTACATTTAAACTCTGCTCCATTACAAACGGGTCTTCAAGCGCTCCTTGCCCCTTGATCTTCAATATTTTTTTTAAAATTAATTCTAACTATTCCTATTATAAAACTATTTAAAATAAATAGAAACCTTGATCGTGATCGAGGGAAGTACATAGGAGAGAGATAGAATTTACATTAAGAAAAATTAGAGAAGACGCAGTCACCTGTGAACCCATTTAATAAAACCCATACATTCATGCATCCAACTAAAATAAAATCCAATCACATTTAATCAATAGTCCATAATCAATCCCATTTATTATCATACACATCACCATATGCATCAATAAATAACATTCATCTTATGAATAATAAACATTTAATATATATATATTGATATCATTTAATGGGCAAATTTAGTTAGTATAAAATCTATTTTTGAATCAAAATAAACTCCTTTATTTTAATCCAAATTTAAATCAAAATAAAACTATTTTATTTTAATTTATCTAATTTTGAATAAAATAAACTATTTTATTTTAATCAAAATTTTAATCAAAATAAACTCCTTTATTTTAATTAATTATGGAATCCAATTCCATATAAAAAAAAAACTTATTAAAGGAAACACGGATATTCTTTTCTATTCACAAATAAACTCCTTTATTTTGAATAATATGAAATCTTATTTCATATCTAAATAAACTCCTTTATTTAAGAAAATTAGGATTCTCTTTCCTATTCACAAATAAACTCTTTTATTTTAAATAATATGAAATCTTATTTCATATCTAAACAAACTCCTTTATTTAAGGAAAGATGGAATACAATTTCAACTCCAATTAGTTATCATGGAATTCAATTCCAACTCTAATTAGTTATCATGAAATTTAATTTTAAAATTAAAATAAACTTTTATTTTAAGATTAAAATAAACCTTTATTTTAATATTAAAATAATTTTTATTTTAATTATAAAATAATTAATATATATATATATATATTATAAAAATAATAACCGAATATTATAATATATATATATATATATCCGAAAATCACATGAATATGTTCCTTTATTTTCCGTGCTTGATGCCTTGATTTGCGTGCCAATCATGGCCACGTGATTCTTGGAAGTTTTAAAAAAATATCTCTTCGTTTTTTTTTTATTGTGTGTGCATGATTTCTATCCCTTGAATTCCGTGCAGGACCACTAATTTCCTTTAACATGATCAACATTCGGTATATATAAAAAAAAAAACTGTTTTCGAAAATAGTTTTTGGATTTTTTTTTTTTTTAAATAAATTTTATACAATAAAATTATGCCCAATTAAATTGTTCTAAACACATATCAATATACATATCAAATTAAAACAATTAATAATTCGCATAAAGGTTTGGCTCTGATGCCACTGTCAGGTTTGTAATATTCATGAAGCAATCAAATTGCATAAATTAGCGGAAGCGTGTAAAATCAGAGTTTAAAAATTTTACAAACCATATACCCGGATCACCCTTTATGCATAATTATTAATTAAACGAAAAAGATAAAGAATAAAATCATACCCTTGAAGATCGAACTTCCTCGTACAAGTTCACCTCCAATCCTTTTCGCTTCAACTTGAATCCACCGGGTTTGGTTCTTTCCTTTGATCAACGTTAGCCACCCATGTGTTTGGCCTCTGGGGTGATCTACCAAGAAAGAATAGAATTGAAGAAGAAGGGTATTAGCTCAAACCCTAGTTTTCTCTCTCTATAGAAAAGGGACGTCTTTCTCCAACAAATTGGAATTATTACGTAGTTGTCAAAATCAACCACACTCACACCCATAATAAGACTCCTCTTATTTATAGATGTGAAAACCCACCTTAACAATTAAGGAATTGGGTTTTATTTAATTAATTAAATTCTTTTAATTAATTAAGCTCCCCTAATCTTATTAGGGATAATTAATTAAACTCCTTTAACTAATTTTCCTTCCTAATCCAATTAGGAATAAATGAAAGTACTTATATTAAATTAATTCCTAAACTCTTTAGAAATTAAAATAATAATAATTGTAATAATATTAATAAGACTCCTCTTATTAATTTATATTTAATATTTCTAAAATATTAAATAATAAATATTAAGCTATTTAATTTATTCTATCACCATAGATTAAATTAAATATACATAACATATATTATTACGATTATACCATTAACTTCTTAAATAATTATTCTTCCTTTTATGGTGTGACCCTTTAGGTTCTCCATATTAAACCGGTTAATGAATAAATCAATTAGAACAATTCTAATCTTATTTAAATAAATAAATTAAATAATTAATTTATTTAAATAAATAATATTTATTCTATAGGGATAAGCCTCCCTAACGATCAACAACTTTCCGGATAATATAGATTTCAACATTAATCATAAAAGAACTTTTGAGTAAATAGTTACCAGACAATTCAATCCTTCTACCATACAATGTCCCAATTAAATATAAGACATGGAATTACTTTGTCCAAGTCTTATTTTATTTAATTATATATATTTCGACTCTTAAATGCACAACTCCAAATAATGCAAATTAGAAACTCCTTTCTAATTTCATTCTCGCTTAACCAAGGACTCTTTGGGTTGTCATTTATCGAATCACATAGGACATTTCTCTTCTTTTATTAGAAGTGGTAGATTCTTTATTGATCATACATTATCTCCATATACATACTTATTATACCCAAGCATACCTTTGATATACCCTAAGGGTCTTAAGGAATAAGTCAAAGTATAACTCATCATACACAAGATACTATGATGATCTCAAGTCCAAGGATCACTTGTACTACTATCACTACAGAAATTCCTATTGATGCACAAATAAAACTCCATTAGGTATTCCTTAGCGAGCCACGCTCAAAGGAACTTATTCTCTAATAAGCACTACATACTTGCTTTTAGTGTCTCCACACAAATGATCACGAGATCAATCATCCTCATCCAACGAAAAGAACGTATGTACCAATCTATTCGGTTCACTAATCCCCAATTTAGTAATCCAATGATTGGGAACTATTTTAGTTTTAAGCTTTCTAAGAATTTAGATCTCATTAGAATGATCATCATCATTATTCTAAAAGCATTGCTTAAAACTATGGGTTTATCACATATTATTAAACAAAGATCATGTAGATAATTAAAAGCCTTTAATAAATTAATACTTTTTATTAATAAATGAATAAGATTGTTACAAAGTATATGCTTTATCATCAAATATGATTGGCTTGTGTGCATACTACTTTCACCCTCTTTCCTGAGAACTGTCTGGTTGTCATTATTGTGATTCTGTAATATTATTTGTGAATAATTAATTATTTATTTATATGATAAGAAAATATTTATTTAATGTGGATATAAATGATGGATTTATTTATGTGGTTATAAATGAAAGAATTAATGTTGAGGTATTTTATCAGTATTTTGTCGGATTGGAGGTATTAAAAGATCAAATCATTGTTCTTACGACTTTATTGTGTGAGTTATAATTTTAATCGACCGTTGGATCGTTGTGATTTTTGGATATGTTATACATATATAAGTCGAGTATATGTTCACAAATTTTGAACCGTTAAAAATGAACGAATGATTTGTTATGAATTTTAAGAGGTGGCTGATTTGGAAATTAGGTTTATAAATGATTTTGGTGGAAAATTCTAGAAATGGGTGGGCCCCACTTTTGGTTGTTGGGAAAGATGGCTGATTTTTTGTGGGTGGAATAGTAGCGAAAGCCAGCCATCGTGTGCAAAGTCAAGTCTGCTTCGGCGTGCTAACATTTTTCTATAAATAGAGGGCTAAGTTAGAATTGAAAAACACACCAGAATTCATAAGTTTTCTCTCTTTTTCTCTCTAGATTATCGAGTGTATTTTGTGAGTATTTAGATACTTGGTGAGTTGCTATTCATCAGTGCAAGTTTCCTTCAGCGTCATATCCGATATCCAGTCAAAAGTGCTGCTCTTTTGAGTTAAGGGATAGTAAGGGATATTAAGGGATGTTATATTCTTCATAATGATGTTATTCTTTCAATATCATTACACCGAAATATTGGTATGGATTTTATTGTGGAATTTCTACCTTTTTCATGTCGGGGTTACTATTCACGAGTTACTATTCATAAGTTACTATTCATGAGTTATTCACGACAAAAATTAGTTTCTTTTTCTGACCAAATTATCATTGATTTATGATTGTTGCTCTTGAAAATAAATGCAGTTGTTGATCATATTGTTTTTATTATCATATATAACATTTTTATAACCCTGATGTTGAATTTCTCTTTCACTTAAGTGTAAAGATGGGTAAATTATTGGTATGATCGTGACTGAGGAATATCTTTGGCCTGTAGTGCAAAGATGAATTGTTAACTGGTATGATCATGACCATTGAATTTATAATTGAATATCTTTAGCTTTAGTGTAAAGATGAATTGATTAACATGGTTATAATTATTGTTTATATAAATTCTGAAATGATTATATATTTCTTTGAGATATGAATATATTTGGCCTGTAGTGCAAATATGAATTGTTGAGGAATATCTTTGGCCTGTAGTGCAAAGATGAATTGTTGATGAATATCTTTGGCCCGTAGTGCAAAGATGACCTGTTGTTGAATATCTTTGGCCCGTAGTGCAAATATAAATTTATTAGTATGATTATGAACATGAACTGTGATTTGGTATAACCATGATCTTTGATATTTCAGGTGATGAAAATTATCTTTGTCCTGGATGAGAAAAGGAATTTAGAACTACAATTACGATTATGAGTTATACATGTGATTGTGGACAGGAATTGTTGATTGAAGTTACAGGGATAAAACATTGTTGGTGGACTTTTAACATGGAGAAGATAATAGATTTTATGGTCTATTTGACTCTTCTAATGGATTGCTTCGTTCAAGCTGCAACTATGGTTGAAAAGTTTTATCATCTACCATATGTTCTAAATCTACGATTTATTATCGATGAAGGCTATTGATAATTTAATTATCTTTAGTCATGATATTCTTTCTTCGGGCTAGTTGTGCTCACCCTTCATTTCACAATTTCTTTCGTAATAATAAGTAGTGTAGTTGGGTCGAAATTAGGTAATGGGAATAGAATCGGTGGTCATCATTTAGTAGTTATATTTGGTGAATCAAATAGGGTGAGGCGAACCCAACGTTGGAAGGGTGTTTTGCCATTATCATACAAGATGTCTAATGACATACAACTCGCGTGTCATCATAAGACGCGGTTGTGCTCATCCACTTTCGAGTATATCTACGAGCACTACCTATATAATCTTGGTGTTTGGTTGAAGTATAACTCTCAATTAGAGACAATGGAGATAATGATATGTCAAGAGAAGACTCATCATTGGAAAGAATATGATAGTAATCTTCTCATTTTTTTTGGGGTCTATCAGGTCAACCAAGGATAATTTCGCGGGCCATATGATATCTATCATAACCTGACGCACGGCCTCCCATGCACGAAGGTTTCCTTGAGCACTTCCCAAAGATTTTAATTTTTAAAACAGTTTTTGACTATTCCTTTATGTAAGATGTCATGGTGACGTGCTACCCAAGTTGGTGTCAAGAGTCATAGTTGATATATATATTTGTATCAAAACTCACAACACATGAGTTGTTGTATTTTGCACGACAATTATTGTAATAAAGTTATAGTTATTTTCTGTACCATGTATTTGGCGACTCAGAATGGGTTGGATGGAATGGACCTATTTTGGGGTTGTCACAATTGGTATCAGAGCTTAGGGATATGGTCTCTGGCGGGATCGGGGAATATAACTAGGAGGGGAGAGATGAGTAAATCCTTCGCTAGTGTGTCCTACCTAAGCTTATTTGTTGGTCAGTTATAATATCGGGATATTATGTGATATGTTAATTTGTTCAATTAAACCTTGTTTTGAAGCTGTATTCTAGAATGATATCTAAAATACAGGAGATGAGCAATGGAGAAATCATGATGACAGGGAAGATGGAATTTGAAATGAAAGCAAGGTATTCTCAACTCTTTGAAATACCAGGTACGTAAATTTCAGGGACGAAATTTCATAAGGAGGGGAGATTGTAAGACCCTAAATTTAATGAAATAAAAGTATTCAATTTTTTTATAATTACTATTCAGTAAATGGTTAAATTGATAAAAGTTAAAGTTAAGGGTGATATATGAATTTTTTTTTTAAAATACGCAAGTGGTTATAAAATATTCATTGTTGTCGGGGAATATTCATTTAGTCGTGGAATATTCTTTCTGTCG
Organism: Panax quinquefolius; assembly: GCA_020205615.1. Lineage (NCBI taxonomy): Eukaryota > Viridiplantae > Streptophyta > Magnoliopsida > Apiales > Araliaceae > Panax > Panax quinquefolius. The sequence continues at coordinate 111,443,988 of CM035171.1, read as the reverse complement.
GTGAATATTCGTACGACGGCGCAGCCATTTGTGGGCCCATAACGGATAACTGTCGGATGAAGAAAACGACAAAATTGAGTTTTTATAAATAACGGCGTAATCGTTACCGTTAACACTGTTGGAATACCCCGTGGGTAAAGTAAAGTAATACGCTATTGTTACACAAGAAGACACGATATTACCATAATATTTTTAAATTATTGATTCTTACGTAAGAAGGCACTACTCAATAATTGTTACAGTAATTACTGTTCAATATTTTATTTTATTGATTCAATAATTATTGCATTGATATTTTATATTATTGTTGTTTCAATAATTGTCACTGCACAGTATTCTCCATTATCAGATCAATAATTCATATTATTTGAATAATATTATTAGATAACATTATTGGCAATGTCTAGAAAGTTCATCAAGAAGAGGTTTGTCACCTAATTGCGCACTGCAAAGAGAGAGAAATTCTTATCGGAAAGCCCCCTCTTTCTTAGGAACTGCCTGGTTGTCATTATTGTGATTCTGTAATATTATTTGTGAATAATTAATTATTGATTTATATGATATAGAAATATTTATTTGATGTGGATATAAATAATGGATTTATTTATGTGGTTATAAATGAAGGAATTAATGTTGAGGTATTTTATCAGTATTTTGTCAGATTTGAGGTATTAAAAGATCAAATCAGTGTTCTTACAGCTTTATTGTGTGAGTTATAATTTTTAATCTGACCGTTGGATCGTTGTGATTTTTGGATATTTTATACATATATAAGTTGAGTATATGTTTACAAATTTTGAACCGTTAAAAATGAACGAATGATTTGTTATGAATTTTAAGAGGTGACTGATTCGAAAATTAGGTTTATAAATGATTTTGGTGGAAAATTCTAAAAATGGGTGGGCCCTACTTTTGGTTGTTGGGGAAGATGGCTGATTTTTGGTGGGTGGAATAGTAGCAGGTAAAGTCATCGTAATAAAATCAAGTCTCGCTTTGCGTCTAACATTTTCCTATAAATAGAGGGCTAAGTTAGAATTGAAAAACACACCAGAATTCATAAGTTTTCTATCTTTTTCTCTCTAGATTATCGAGTGTATTTTGTGATTATTTAGATACTTGATGAGTTGCTATTCATCAGTGCAAGTTTCCTTCAGCGTCATATCCGATATCAAGTCAGAAGTGCTGCTCTTTTGAGGTAAGGGATAGTAAGGGATATTAAGGGATGTTATATTCTTCATAATGATGTTATTCTTTCAATATCATTATACCGAAATATTGGTATGGATTTTATTGTGAAATTTCAACCTTTTTCATGTCGGGATTACTATTCACGAGTTACTATTCATGAGTTACTATTCATGAGTTACTATTCACGGGTACTATTCATGACAAAAATTGGTTTCTTTTTCTGACCAAATTATCGTTGATTTATGATTGTTGCTCTTGAAAATAAATGCAGTTGTTGATCATATTATTTTTATTATCATATATAACATTTTTATAACCCTGATGTTGAATTTCTATTTCACTTGAGTGTAAATTATTGGTATGATCGTGACTGAGGAATATCTTTGGCCTGTAGTGCAAAGATGAATTGTTAACTGGTATGATCATGACCCTTGAATTTATAATTGAATATCTTTAGCTTAAGTGTAAAGATGAATTGATTAACATGGTTATAATTATTGTTTATATAAATTCTGAAATGATTATATATTTCTTTGAGATATGAATATATTTGGCCCGTAGTAGCTGAAATATGAATTGTTGAGGAATATCTTTGGCAGTAGTGGTCAAAGAAAATGAATTGTTGATGAATATCTTTGGCCCGTAGTGCAAAGATGACTTTGTTGTTGAATATCTTTGGCTGCGTAGTGCAAAGATAAATTTATTAATATGATTATGAACATGAATCGTGATTTGGTATAACCATGATCTTTGATATTTCGTGATGAAAATTATCTTTGTCTGGATGAGAAAAGAAATTTAGAACTACAATTACGATTATGAAGTTATACATGTGATTGTGGGATGGAAATTGTTGATTGAAGTTACTGAGGATAAAACATTGTTGGTGAACTTTTAACATGGAGAAGATAATAGATTTTATGGTCTATTCGACTCTTCTAATGGATTGCTTCGTTCACCGCAACTATGGTTGAAAAGTTTTATCATCTACCATATGTTCTAAATCTACGATTTATTATTGATGAAAACTATTGATAATTTAATTATCTTTAGTCATGATATTCTTTACTAGCTTAGTAGTTGTGCTCACCCTTCATTTCACAATTCCTTTCGTAATATGAGTGTAGCCGGGTTTAGCTGGGTAATAGGGAATAGAATGATGGTCATCATTTAGTAGTTATATTTGGTGAATCAAATAGGGTGAGGCGAACCCAACGTTGGAAGGGTGTTTTGCCACTATCATACAAGATGTCTAATGACATACAACCTCGTGTTATCATAAGAGCGTGGTTATGCTCATCCACTTCTGCCGAGTATATCTACGAGCACTACCTATATAATCTTGGTGTTTGGTTGAAGTATAACTCTCAATTAGAGACAAAGGAGATAATGATATGTCAAGAGAAAACTCACCATTGGAAAGAATATGATAGTAATCTTCTCGTTTTTCTTTGGGGTCTATCAATCAACCAAGGATAATTACGTGGCCATATGATATCTATCATAACCTGAGACGCATGGCCTCCCATGTACGAAGGTTTCCTTGAGCACTTCCCAAAGATTTTAATTTATAAAACAGTTTTTGACTATACCTTTATGTAAGATGTCATGGTAGCGTGCTACCCAAGTTGGTGTCAAGAGTCACAATTGATATATATATTTGTATCAAAACTCACAACACATAAGTTGTTGTATTTTGCACGACAATTGTTATAATAAAGTTGTAGTTGTTTTCTGTACTATGTATTTGGCGACTCAGAATGGGTTGGATGGAATGGACCTATTTTGGGGTTGTCACATATTGGGATCGAGAAATTAAAGGCAAGTTATATCTTCTTAAATTTTTGAAACAAGTCGTCATTTTCATAGTCTTAAGAGGAATGATATCATTGGAAGAAATTTTTTTAATACAACTAAATGAATCACACGTACCAAGATATTTTACAAGGTTTCTGCATGTTTGTGAATTCAAGGATTTTGTAGGAGCAACAGACGGAACTCATATTTGTGTAAAAGTTCCTCACACTGATGTACCAAGATATTGTGGTAGGAAGTACACTACGCAAAATGTCTTGCCGTATGTACATTTGACTTAAAATTTACTTATATTTTGACTGGTTGGGAAGGGACGACATCTGACTCTAGAATAATTAAAAATGCCCTTGTAAGAAACGATAAGTTGAAAATCCCTAATGGTAATACACACTCTCAACCTTTTTAGAATTTAATTAATATTATGTTTTGTTAGGCAAATATTATCTTGTAGATGTCGGATATCATTTACTAACGGATTAATGACACCTTAAAGAGGTGTTCGCTAAAATTTAAAAGAGTACTCAGCTCGACTTCCAGAAAATCTAAGAGAATTATTTAATCTACATCATGCATCATTACGTAATACAATTGAAAGGGTATTTGGTGTATTAAAGAAAATGTTTCCCATTATTGAGAGCACAATTAAGCCAAAATACTATGTGGTTACTCAATCTAAATTTGTTTTAGCATGTTGCATTTTACATAATTACTTGCTGTCAGTTGATCCTGATGATGACCTTATTGCCGAAGTTGATTGAGAGCTCTTAGAGAAAATACATGAACATGATGATCATGTAAGAGATGATATTGAGGATACAACGAATGCTAAGTATTTGAGGACTTATATTTCAAATGATATGTGGATTGATTACATAAATGAAGTTAATAGTTCTTGAGTTTCATCTCATGTTGACAACTAGTTTATAGTACTTTTGGTTTTTTAATTTATTATGTTATTTGACGAGTATTCTTGTCGTAACTAGAATGATATTTTGTTTATTGTTTATATGAGAATAAGTTTTTTACTTTATTATTTATCCATTGTTTTGTGTGTTGTTTATATATATGTGTTGCTTCTTTTAATTTCATGATTATTTATATAGGATAAACATGACCAAAACAACAAATGAAATTCCAGCCTCAAAGAAATAAAATTTGAAATGAACAAATATAATGGATGAATTGTTCATTGAGGCAATGCTTTATGAACAAGCACAAGGGGACATGCCTGATGGAACTTTTACGACACATGCCTATGCATATGTTGTAATATTTGATAGAAAAACTTGATACCATACTTGAAGAAAAATCACTCACTTAATCTCCAAAAGACTCTCAAAGCTCATTATTTTGCCGAGTGTTATGACTTTTTTAAATGTTCAATTGGATTTAGTGGCTTTGCTTGGAGCTCAGTTACAAAAAAGTGGGATGTTGAACCTGAAGTATGAAAAGACCTTATAGATGTATTTATTTAAGTTTAATTAAATTACTTTTGTCCAATTTAATTGCTATCTGGAGGGATAAAGGGATCTACCATTATGATCGCTTTGGAAGAATTATTTGCTAAAGATATGGCAACATGGGAAGGTTCAGTAACTGCAAAAGAGAAACGAAAAAAGTGGGAGGATATGACTGAACAAAAATCTATAATTGTTGGAATCGATGGTGCAATATCTCGAAATGAAGTAATTTTAGAAAGTTTCAATTTGGATGATATGGTCACTTTATGTCAACCCCTTCTCAAGAACCTTTTCAAGTACTGATGAAAAATGTAAGTACTTCAAAAGAAAAAGGCAAAATATTCTAATGATGAAGATAATTAACTAATGTGATGGATATATTAGCTAGTGTGGGACCAAGTACAAATTAAGGTTCTCTTGACCTAATTGAATTAAATGCACAAATTAGGATTCACATTATGATTAAATGAAAAGACGGAAGAGTCAAAAATAAAGAAGGAAGACCCGAGATAATCTTCAACGTGTCCCGATGCAGAAGACACGTGGATGCGACTCATTTTGGGAATTGATTTAGGAATTGGATTGGTGGCTAGAAGGGCAAGACGATCTGGGCATTACTCTGATAACTAAGGGTAAATTTGGAATTTTCCCGAGGTCATGTGCCTAGCACATGACCACTCTCTAGAAAACTCTACAAATACCTCTTTCACTCCATTGGGAAGGAGGCCTCACTTTTGACTCTTGGACCTTTTGGAAGACTAGGAGACTTGGAGATTTTCTCTCAACCCGAATCACCCAAGAAGGCTCTCTGAATCCTTGCTACCCTAACAAGGTTCTCGGATTCTAAGAGTTCTATCACGTGTCGTTGGAGTAATCGCCCACATGTTCTTCTCCCCTCTTCAATCAATCAATTAATTCTATATTTTTCGTGGATTTCTCTCCTCCTCAGCCAACACGAAACCCTAGCAAGGTATGATTTTCTTGCCCACAACTACCATATTGGAAAAATAAGGGGAGACATTTGAAAAACAGCGAGAAACATTTATCAATTCATCTGTGCGAGTCTATTCTGTAAATTATATCTTTAAAGGACTAAATGAAATGAATTTCGATGAGGAAAAAATCGATAAGACTTATTTATGGCTACTAAAAAATCAAGACAAGACACGAGAAGTGTTTAGGTTACCATTAGAGATGAGATTGAATTTTTTGAATAATTTGATGAATAATCTTTGTTAGTATTAATAATTAATATAGATTATGTATGATGACTTTTGGATATGGGACAATGACTTTGTAGAAGGTTAATTGCATATTAAACCTCGAAGTATATATCTTTTTACCGTTCGTACCCCGATGTTTAGACGTTCTCATTCCGCTATCCCAAGTACCGTTAAGTAAACAAAATTGACCTTTTTGATCAATTTATTCGCCGAAAAATGGCTACGTGTCACAATTTAAATGGCCAAAAATTACAAAAGGGTCAGTTATGTTTACTTAACGGTACTTAGAGTACGTAGCGGGATGAGAGTGTTTAAACATCGGGATACGAATGGTAAAATGATGTAAACTTTGGAAAGTAATATGGAATTAACTTTAACATTTATTTGGATACTTGTATTTGATTATGGAATTTTTTCTTTGATTAAATTTATCTTGCATATTTTTATTCATGGTTTAATGGTTATAATTAATAGGAGGGTAAATTTGTAAAAATATTTTTTTTTCATTGGAACTCGATCAAAAACGCGAGAAAAGAATTTTTTTAAATTTTCTATTAAAAACTCATAAACAACCAAAGGAAAAGTTCAAATTTTTTATTATTTTTATTTTTTGTCCTAATTTAAGTTTTTTATTATTATTTTTTGGCCCAAAATTCAGAAACATGAGTGTTAAGAAAATGAGGAAAAGACAGTTTGTGTCTGCTGTTGTAAAAGAAAGATTTAGTTGAAATTAAATGCAAGTGTGAAAGGGTTCTTGTCATGCAAATACATAATCATCCCTCCCACAAACATCCATGCGTTAATTACGCTTGTTAAATACTCCATTTAGGGTTTTCTTTAGTCATTTTCAAACAAAGAAAATATTGTCATGTTTTCGGTTAGTAATAATGATATACTAATTCCTTCTTAATCAAGCAAGGTTTTGAACAGGAGAAAAGAAATACTCTCCAAACATCAATATATGACGTTTTAGATGATTTTATTTTTCTTAAATTATTTGTCGTTTTATATAATTTAAAAAAATTAACTATAATCTTTCCAAAATTATCCCTCATAAGAAAATGTTACAGATTAGAGAGAGAGTATGAGATAAGTATAATAATGATGAGAATTTAAGGGTACGATAGACAATTGATATTATATTTAATGTTATACAATTATTTTCTTAATTCTTGAACACACAATTTTAAAACGACATATATTATGGGACGAAGATAGTACCAAATATGTCGATATAAATATATACTCCTAGAAGGAATTTATAATTGAGAAAGGGAAAAAAAGGTTCAAGTCTTTATGACATTAAATCCCACAACTTAAATTGAATAATTATCCTTCTTCACTGCAAAATTAATTAGGGGTGCCTCTAACTCTTTAAAAATTTAATTTATAAAATTTTAAATATTTTCCTTGTTCCAAATTATATGATTATTATTGACTTTTAAAAGTCAATTTTAGACATTTTAAATTTAAAATTAAGATGATTCGTTAAAATTATGAAATAATAAAATTTACAATGATCAAGTAATACTTTTAGATAATTTACATTAATGTTCATCATTGTATTGATTAAAGTTAAAAGAATTTATGTCAATTTTGAGTTTAAAAATCTCTTAAGTTGGCTTTAAAAGGTCAACAATGATCAAATAATATGAAACAAAAAGAGTACATTGTAATTAAAGATGATTTATGAATTTTAACAAAAAAGATTTACAATGTTTCTCAATTGTACTTGAGTCTAAAATGTCCAAATTCATTAATATATGGTGATACTCTTCATATTATTCATTAATTTCATGGTCAGTACATGAATAGATTAATTAATTAATAATATATATATTACAAATGTTTTAAAATTTACAATGATAATATTTAGATAAATTTTATATTTTTAAATTCAAACAGGATGCTTAGGCAAACCCATGAAAACAATTAAAAGTCAAACGACACTTTTATATTAAAATAAAATGAATATTTTTATATTGTAAGTTGCTTGATGTATAGCTAATTTCAAGTGATAAGTTTCTTAACTAATGACTCAATTATGAAGCCAATTAACTGAGCTTCAATTATCTCACAAATTAATCAATAATTTTTTTTTGAAAAATCATCCTATAACCATAAGTTGAGGGGAACAATTTGGTTCGAGTTGAGTCTAAAATTATAATCAACTCGATCAAGCCAATTCAAAATGTCATGTTCATAAACATTTCAGTTCTATATATCACCCAAGAAAATCACACTCCACAATTACATATATAAATATAATCACACCTTCTGAATGGATGTTCACATCCTAATGATCCATAACATGTATTTATTATAATTTTATAGATTAAAAATGGACATATACTATCTCTATAGTTCAATATAAGAATCAATCAATAGAGATTAGAATCCAAAAATTTACGTCTCTTTTATATTATTAAGAATGACGACGGATTACGTTCTTCTTAATAGTAGGAAACAACGTTACTATTTTCAGCGGCATCCGCTACTATTAGTAGCGGACGTACGTAACACACCGTTCACTACTAATAGTATCAGGCGTAACAATTTTAATCTCAGGCGTTGGTTCTTGTATTGGATGTTAATAATGGTGTACGTTCATTTTTGATTCATAGTAAATAGTACTTAATTGCTATGAATCATTTCTCCTATTATATATATATATATATATATATATATATATATATATATATATATATATATACACAGTTATGCTTGCAAAAATTACGTTAGCATGATCTAGCAAAATGTTTGTTGAATATAAAAAAAACTAAAAAAGATATAAAGGCCAATTGATATAATAATTCATTAGACAAATCCAAATAGAAGAGGGAGGAGCATGCCATAAGCATATATCTCTTGAGCGAGCAGGTTATCAAGGTCGTGGGGACACATGCAAGCAATCATGGGGACAAGCTAACCATGGAATTTCACAATCAGAAATTCAGTGACACGTACAGATTGAATGCCAAGCTTTTTGGCTCAATGATCTGTGTATTATTTATCTATGATATATTAATTTAATTTTCAAGGGTTGTCCAAGTCAAAGGAAAGGGATATTTCTTAATATACAAGAAGCCAAACAGGAAAAGTCCACTTCCATTAGAATACCTCTTTTTCCTACATACTATCTTCTACTTTATCTTTATAGATTCTCTCTCTTTATTTCTCAAATGACCATATTAGCCAATTAAGTAAATATATATTATTGGGGTTTTGTCAATATGACATTCAATTCTTTTTATCTATTGTATACTACAATAATATCAAATATTTAGATGTCCAAAACCAATTGTTTTAAGAGGTCCAAAATTATGGTAGGTTCAAACAATCTACAATGAATTATACATCAAACAATATTTATATAATAATTAAAAAAACCTAATTAATATAACATTGGTTCAAATCCATGAGGCCTAAAATAGTAGTAAAATTGATCAATACTGAGTTACTAATAAATCTCCAAACCCCAAGCCCCAATACACATGTCACTTGGCTTCCAAGGGCACTGCCCCCTTGCAACCCTCACTCGCTCTTCGACTATCCCCATCGCAGTGGTGCGTTTTATTTTACCAATCAAGATGTATGAGTCAGTCTTAACATAAAAGAAAACAAATACTCCCTTCGTTCCAGGATAAAAGTCCTGGTGGACTTTTCACGCATATTAAGAAGATGAATGAAATGACAAAATTGCTCATAATAATGTCATTAAATATGGAGAGAGAATTAGAATTAATAAGAAAAGTAAGAGATATTTAATGCTACGAGTATAATAGAAAAATATGTATAAAAGTTTGGTTATTAAAGGAAAATGGACATTTAACATGGGACTACCCAAAATAGTAATAAAGACTTTTATCATGGGACGGAGGGAGTATATATTTAGAAAATTTTAAATAAACCTAAGTCTAATTAATTATCTGTACTTTTTCTTTAAAGAAAAACTAACATCAAGAACAATGTTGAAATGTGCTTTCTTAATTAATGGATCATGGATGGTTAAGCAAGCTCTTCTTCTTCTTCTTCTTCTTTTCACCTAGTTTTCCATGTTCCAAGCATAAAATTAATCTTTCTTCCTTTTCCTCAACAATATTTCTCTAACCAAGTGGAATGGCATATATATAGTTGATGACATGGGCTATATATTGGTTTCTTCTTCTTAAAAAATGTCTATTTTTTTTCTTTAAAAAAATACTCCAATAATTATTCATCTTTTAAATTGCGGAAGAAGCTACGACGTAGTCTGAAAGCGTAGAAAAATTTGAACCTATAAAATCACTAGTCAATTCTAGACGAGGGTATCGTTGTAGTTTAATGATAAAAAGAGAGGCAAAATTGTAATTAACTTAACACTAGCTAGGTCACAGGATGTTCAAATATACCTACTTCCCTTGGTGGTGATTCACATATCATAATATCAATATCATATATACCAAATATGGTCTAAAATTTAAGTCTCGTTTTTTCTTCTAAGTGTTGCTAAATTAATTAAACTTGATTGCCCAACTGGTTCATGGATTTTAACCTCTTGAGGCTCACTGGGGGGGGGGGGTGGATTCTTGGTTCCAATTTCATGGCAACAGTTTGTGAAATCTCTAAAAAGTCCTCACTAGTTCTCTTGCTCTTTCTTGCCCTAATCTTGATTATACCTCTCTTACGTCGTCCTCTAGACGTGTCGACCATATCAATGGCTTCCTCAAAATCGGCTTCTCGAATCCTTGCAGAGAAATCCACCAGCAATTTTCGTCCGGAAAAAAATGAGATGAGCACCACCACCATCAGCAGCAGCAGCAGCAGTACAAGAAATGGACAGTTTCAGGCAGCGGCGCATGAAGTCCCTAGCGGTCCAAATCCCGACTCCAACAAGTAAGGAACAGGCACATTTCCAGTATTATTATAGAGGTCAATATGACCATGTATGTATTATTTGCATGGATGATTATTTATAGGTATAAATTAATCATGCTATATATATATATATATATATATATATATATATATATATATATATATATATATATGTGTGTGTGTGGGGGGGGATCTTCACATTAGTTGCACTAAAAATGTAGTACTTAATAATTTGTCATTGTAATATTGTAGAGTATTCAATGTGAAATAATATGGTACGGACAAATATAAGGATCAATTTGTTTAGTTTAATCACCAGTAGTTTCTCTTTATAGTCTCCGATGGAAGATTGATTCGCCTCCCATTAATAGCAATGATTTGATCATGGGTCATTGTAGATTAACTCATTGTAGTTTGTTCAGCTACCAACATTTGCAATGTTTCCAGCAGTTTCATAATTAAATACCGTAACAGTATAGGTAAATATCAGACATATTATTAGATATTCATCAGTAGAGCTAAAGAATGTGAACTATACAAGTTACCAATAATATTGATTAAATGAAGTAAAGGTTCCGGTGTTCCAAATTATTTATCTGATTTTTCTCCATCTTCGAAAGTAATTCCAGATCGCCACTCTTCAACAAGCTAGCATTCACTCTTTTTTTCAATACGCTACAAACGCTGAGTAATCAAATGTGTACAAAGTGTCCAATTTGTGTTTTTAAAAATTTCTTTTGATTTTCAGGCTACAAAAATAAAACATGAAATCAAATGTGGTCTTTAATTCAGCTTAATTAGTAGCAATATTATTGGTGTGTGATTATTCGTAGTGATGAGATTTTCAATTAATTATTACTATTAGTTACCAGTACGTAGGCCATGGTTTTCATCTGTGCTGTCAAGTGTCATTGTGTACTGTATAGATGCATGGCCCAAGGAGCATGACACCAAACTATAAAATCATTTGATAATTATAACACTGATTATTCTATAATTCATGTGCAAAAATATATTACGTGCTCTTGTGCTCTTGTGCTCTTGTGCTCTTGGCTACTGTGTGCAATATGTGTGTTGTCAACTTTCTTTCTTCTTCTTTTTATTATTTTTTTTAAAAAAATGTTTTTTAAATAAGTTTAGTCCAAGTACTACGGGATTAAATGCTTCCTCGGTTTTATAATACTCCCTCCGTTTCTTAATATGAGTCGTTTTAAAGAATTATTTTTATTCATTAATATAAGTTGTTTGAGAATTTCAAGAAACATTAATTGTTTAGTTTTTAATATTAACCCAAATAATAAATATAACTATGATTCTCTTACGATTTTTTGCCTAATAAATAACACTTTGTTTTTTCAATATAAGGACAATATAGACAATTGATATTATATTTAATGTTATACAGTCATTTCCCTAATACTTATGCACAACTCTAAAACAACTTATATTAAGGAACGGAGGGAGTATGAGTCTAATTTATTAATTTTTTATTTCATTAAAGAACTCACTTTTTTTTATTAATATCAATATAAAATAATACAATATCTTTAAATTTGTTATCATAGTTTCTTAGTATGTCACACAATTAAACTACAATTTAATATTTATATATAACGATACAAAATATCGATATATGTAATCATATACTCCCTCTATTTTTAAATAAGTGTCGTTTAAGATTTTTGCACATGAATTAAGAAAGCTACTCCCTCCTATTCATATTAAATGTCATTTTAGAGTTAAGCACAGTACTTATTAAGAAATAACACAAAATATCTTTTGTGTCCCTAATTAATTATTTCTCTCTCCACAATTGTCTCTTATCATTCTCCACAATTGTCCCTAATTAATTATTTATCTCTCCACAATTGCATTTACTAAGCATATTAAATAGAGGGGTAAATTAGAAAAAAAATAGTGCAATATTGCATAGAGATTCCAAAACGACACTTATATAGAATAAAATTAAACTCTTTAAAATGTCATTTAATCTGAATAGAAGAGAGTATTAATATTAGTAAAATATTATTGTTATGACTAAAATAACCTTATTTAATAAATATTCTCTCTCTCCCCTAGCCTCTCACATATATATTGCATAATACGTAGTATTAAGATAGCCACTATTATTGAATATGTATTGGGAACGAAAGGAATATGAAAGGAGGTAGCCTACACCTTATTTAATGCAGTGAAAAATTAATTATTGTGTGCATTAATTAAGCACTTATTGAAAAATAGGGATAAGGATAAATTTTGAAGAAAAAATATTAATTATGCGTTGGTTTCTTAAATGTCAAATATTTTGAAATAAATCAAATAGGATAAAACGTCAATTATAATGGAACGAAGGGAGTATGTAGTTGTCATCATGCTATCTAATTGACGGAGGGAATGTTATAATCCTTCCTAGCTAGCTTTCAAATTATAAAATAACTTAGGGGGTGTTTAATAAAAACTAAATGAATTTGAATCTGAAATCTGAATAAAAAAAATTATTTGATAATTGACATGTCTGAAACATCTAAACAAATTTTTATTATTTTACCCTTCTGAAAAAATTCAAAAATTATTGTAAATTTATTTAATATTACTTGATATTGTAAAAAAAAAACTTTCAACCGTCATTAAGCCATTTCAGCCAAAAAAATGGGACTTACTTTTAGCCCAAATCGTTTGAATGGATGACCGATTCAGCCATTCAGACGATTTTTTTCCCTAAACAAACGCACTGAATGACTGAATCAGTCAGCCATTTAGTGCTAATCAAACAGCCCCTTATTTGATATATTATGATCAAAATTGCTACTCCCTCCGTTCTTAAAAGGTTGTCGTTTTAGAAGAAAAAATTTATTCCAAAATATTTGTCGTTTACAACTTTCGAGGAGAATAAACTATTTATTTTTCTATATTACCCATACATTCTCTTATTGTCTCAAGAAATTCTCTCCCTTGTATTAATAGTTTTCAACTTCTCATAAAAAGGTAGTGATGGAATTTCAAACAAATTTTACTTGGTAAATGGTACTTTCTTAGTCCATGTGCAAAAACCTTAAACGACAATCTTTTAAGAACGGATGTAGTATTATATTTTAAAATAAAAGTAATATTAAAAATCATAAAAAAAATCAAAGATTTTAATTTTTTTCAAAAATCTAATTAATGAACACATCAAATATTATCAAATAATTAAATAGTTTAAATTAACTTAGTGAAACTAGTTCTAACTAGGGGTGACTGTCAGGTTATAGGTATTATACTTAATGGGTAAATACTAACACTATCAATTTAATTATTTATATTAAGATTCTCAATACAAACACTAACCTATTTATTGATTGTGTTAAATGTGTCAACCCTGTAATTTTAACCTATTTTGTACATAAATTAAAAATAAACAACATTCACTTATTTATTAAATAATAATGTAATTTATTCATTACAAAATTTATATTTAAGAAAATGCAATATAACATTATAAAAGTAACTAAAAAGGATAAAACTCAATATTTAAGGTAAATTATAACGTTATATCATAGTTATTTTTAAATTATTTTAAACAAACGTGTTTAATCGTGTTAAACATGTCAATCTATTGATTATAGGTGTTTGACCCATTTAAATTCCGTATTGAATGTGTCGACATGTTTATGACATTAAAGTCATCAGCGTCTTTATATATCACAGGATGGATAATCGAACTTTTTTTTTTACGATTATTCACTCATTTGTACTTTCGATTTTACTAACGAAAAATTAAAAAACCGTTAAGTCACGATTGACTTAAACGAAAATCACTGCGTGGCGGTGACTTGTCTTAAATAAAGCCTATGTGGCAGTTAGTATGCGACGTGGTAGTGATGATGTGGATTTGGAGGAAAATTTTTATGAAAAAATGGGAAAAAATATTTTAAAGTATAATATAAATTATAAAAATTAGCCAAAAAAATAAGAAAATAAATAAATAAAAATAATCAATTTTAATAAAAATTAAAAAACGCAGTTTTTTTATTTTTATTAAAAAAAAATTAAAACGCATTTTTTTAATTAAAAAAAGCTCACTTTTTTTGAATAATTTTTTTTATTAAATTTTTTTTAAAAAGCATAATTTTTTAATTAAAATAATTGTTAAAAATGTAGTTTATTTTAATTAAAATAATTGTTAAAATGCAGTTTTTTTAATAAAATAAAAATGCAGTATTTTTAATTTTATTAATAAAACTTCATTTTATTAAAAAACTGTATTTTTATTTTATTAAAAAAACAAAATTTTTATTATAAAAAACGCAATTGCAGTTATTAAAAAAACGCAATTTTAAAAAAATGAAGTTTTATTAATAAAATAAAAATTTGCATTTTTTTTAATAAAATGTAGTTTTAATAAAATGTATTTTTTAATAAAAATGCATTTTAATAAAATTCAGTTTTAATAAATTACTTTTTTAATAAAATAAAAATGCAGTTTTTTAATAAAATGCAGTTTTATCAATAAAATAAAAATGTGTTTTTTTTATAATAAAAATTGTTTTTTAAATAAAATAATTAAAAACGCAGCTTTTTTTTAATAAAAAATTAATTTTTTAACGAGATCATTATTAAAAATTGTTTTTTTTTTAATAAAAAAATTATGCGTTTTTAATAAAAATAAAAAAATACAGTTTTATAATAAAATGCAGTTTTATTAATAAAAATAAAAAATTGCATTTTCTTATATTAATTTTTAATTTTATTAAAAAACTTCATATTTAACAATTATTTTATTAAAAAATAGCGTTTTAATTTTTATTAAAAAAATCTGCATTTTAATTTTTATATACAAAACTCGCATTTTTAACAATTATTTTATTAAAAAAACGCATTTTTAACAATTATTTTAATTAAAAAGCTGCGTTTTAAATTTTTAATAAAAAATTTTATTAAAAAAAAGCATATTTATTTTTTATTAAAAAATGCGTTTTAATTTTTTTTTTTTAAAAAAAAAAAAATTTGCATTTTTAATTTTATTAAAATAATTATTTTTATTTTTTTTTTTTTTTTTTTGGCTAATTTTTATAATTTATATTATACTTTAAAATATTTTTTCCATTTTTTCATAAAAATTTTCCTCCAAATTCACATCATCATCGCCATTATCGCATACTAATCGCCACATATAAAGCTTTATTTAAGACAAAGCCACCGCCATTGAGCGATTTCCGTTAAGTCAATCGCGATTTAACGGTTTTTTTAATTTTCTCGTTAGTAAAATCGAGCATCGATGAGTTAATCGTAAAAAAAAAAAAGTTCGATTATCCATCTCGTAAGTCGATATATATATATCTGATCTAAAAAGCATTTATCCCGTCCTTAATTATTTGACGTTTGTTCAAATCTAAGAGAACTAATGCCATTTTTTTCAAAATTACCCCTCATTACTCAACCAATTTTTTGATACTTTAAACTCTTTTTCTCTCCTTATCCCAACAAAATTCTTTTTATCCCAATAAAAAATTTAAGGATATTATAGACAATGAGTACTATATTTAATGATTTCTAATCATTATCTTAATTTTTGTGTCCATCTCTAAAACGTCAAATAATTAGGGACGAATGGAGTATCCTGTTAAAATAAAAATTGTCACCCCTAGTTCTAACTTCCAATAGAAAGTTTGACTGAAATTGCTGTAAATATTCTACAGCTACCGGTTGTTGTATCTTTAAGTTTTTAGTGTGACGCCCCCAAAATTAGGTATACGTCACCCATCTTGGGTCGCCACTTACATGGTACATAAATTCAAATACAACTTAATAATACAACTATCAGGTACAATCGACAAAACATAAACCGTGAGTTTGAATACAAATATTGTCTCTTAGAGATTGTACAAACTCAAAAGGAGTCCTTATTACAATTATTATCACACTATTTCACGAATAGTGAGGACTACTAATGCTATCATCCGTCCGTCACTCCGTTCCCATTTAGTCCCCTCGCTACGTTCTCATTTTCTCAAGAGAACAATAAAATTAAAAGGCGAGCTCAACTAGCCCGATGGGAAATATTATGACTAAGATAATGCGAATATATTATCGTTAGCCTTGAACAAAGTTTAAACCGATACAATATAACAACCATCAAGTTTAAGCTGCGGTGAACAAGCAATCCATTAAAAGAGTCAAGTAGAGATAAAATCTACTATCTTTTATGATTTAGAAGGTTTTTCATCACTTTTATTCTTTGGGACTCGACAATAAATAATCCACATAATCGAATCACCCCTACACTACTACCAAGGGATATTCTTTAGTATCACGACCATAATTATCCATGCACTACGGGCGAAGAATAATTATATATTCAATAATGGTCATGATCATGCCAACAACTATCCATCATACCTTCACTACGGGCCAATGAGGGCTTTTACCACATCATTTGTAACATTACGGTCCATGATTACAATCAATAATCCTCGTCATAATCATACCAAGTCCATCTATGCACTATAGGCCATGAGATGACTTTCAACAAAATATAAACATGAGGATGATGACAATGATATAAGAATTTAATAAAACAAGTTCAAGAATTATTTTATCCGAGGATCTAATAACGTCCAAATTGTCAACATGATCTTTGCTTTGTAGAGTAAAATTCAAGAATGCTCGGAAGAATATTTCCATGAAAAGATCTTGGATGAAGCTTGAAAATATCGAGGATATTCCACTAATTTCATGGAGTATAGAAGTCAAAACTTTAACCAACCGAGTATAATAAGGAATGGAATAACAAAAGAAATCACCGGGCATGCGATAGACCGCATACAGGCGGAGTTATTCCAATAGAATAATAAATAACGGAATCGGTCCGGCGTAAAAACGCATAGACGGGATATTCAATGTAATAATAAAGACGGAATCGAGTTCGTACGAAAAATGATGAGCGATATATTCCAACGAGAATAATAAAGCGGAATCGAATCCGGCGTAGAACACATGTGAGCAGGATATTCCAACGAGAATAATAAAGACGGAATCGGTCCGGCGTAAAATGCACTGAGCGAGGATATTCCAATGAATAATAAAGATTTTAACCAGTGCAGCGTAGAATCGAATGCATGTGATGTTCCAAATGTAATGATAAAAAATGGAACAATAGAAGAATTTCACCAAGTATAGGTAGCTGCAGATACTGAGTTATTCAAATGTAATAATAAAGAATGGAATAACGAAGTTCTCTTCATAGATAAGAAAGAAATAATACTCCCTACCTTGGAAAAAAGCGGATCTTTGGAATAGTAAGGTAGTAGATTTCTCTTCTTCTTTCTCTCTATAATTTCTCTCTATAATAATCGCTCTAAAGCTTTTGTGAATTGGTGAGAAATGAAGGAAGAATGAGCTTATTTATAGGAAAATATAGTTTAGATAATTGCACGTTTTGGGGCTCGAAAAATTACAAAGATCTGAATACCTCCAACTTTTCTTTCATTTTTAATTTAGTCCTGCAAGTATTATCAATCTTGCACCAACTCCCCTAATAGTAAATAATGTTAATCAATAGTTCAATCATGTGAATCAATAGTATAATCATGTGAAAAATACGAATTTCAGTATAGTACCTCCATTTTTAACTTAGTCATGCAAGTATTATCAATCTTGCACCAACTCCCCTAATAGTAAATAATGTGATTCAATAGTACACATATGTGAATAAATAGTTATAGAAGCATGTGAATTAGTAGCAATTAATTGCTCATTTATCCGATAAATTATCCGATTTATCAATATAACCCCTAGACATCAATTATCATCGGAATAAATGTCGATTTTCACTAACACAAATAATTCCAACATAATGAAACTATTTTTATCAAAAATATAAATTTTGAAATTTCAAGTTTGACTTTTCCCCAAAAAAAACAACTGTTGACTTCCTGACCAAATAGTGAATCCGGAAAATTTTGTGTTTATAGACTATTTTTTACTAATTTAAATGATTCCCGACTCAAATATCACGTCCGCGTCTCCAAATTCAACTCCAAACAACATTCATCATTAATATTATAACTCACAATATTTATCAACCAGGTCGTTCCCAGGAAAGAGGGGGCTTTCCAATAAGGATTTCTCCCTATTGGCGCGCAATTAGGTGACCAAACCTCTCCTTGATGAACTTAGACATTGTAAATATTGCAATTTATAATATGAATAACTTTGTCGTCTCAAGTATTGATTTAATAAAAAAAAACATTTTATGCAGATGATACTGTTAAAAACGAATATTCCCCACCAATCGAATATTATATAACAACTTGCGTACTTTACAAAATTTGTAAATATTACCCACAACTATAACATTATATCAAATCCACACCATAATATTCAAAAGTATATTTCGAGAAAATTTAATCTTTATTCAAAAAGTTGGGGTCTTACATTTAGGTTTAGTTGTACCAACTTCTACTTATGACTTGTTTAATGCTAAAATTTATTCTTTGTTTGTGCATATTGAGAAGCATGCTTAATTGGTCTTTCTAGCATAATTAATGATAAAGGGTCAAAAAAACCCTGATGTTTACCCCGATGTCCCACTTGCACCATAAATTATTTTTTTTTTCTAAAAGTACCCTTAACGTTACATTTTTGGGTTGCCCGTGCCCCTGCCGTTAACAGAAGACAAACGGGGTTTAAATGTGATGACGTGACAGGCTTAAATATAAAATATATTCTAAATAAAATAATATATATCATTTAATCAAAAAAAAAAAGCATAACATATTTAAATCTTTTGATCAAAATAAAAAAATCCAAATTATTTTGTTAACTAATTAAAACAACTAATTAAATTACTAAAATCATAATACTAAATAATATTTTTAAACTATATAAAAATTTGATGATGTAATAATATATACATAATCTATACATAATCTTAGTATATGTTATAAATAATATAAATAATTTGATGATGTAATAATCTACACATAACAAAGATATGTTATAATTTGATGATGAAATAATATTGTTTAAAAATGTATTCAAAAATTCAAATTACATCAAAATATTTTAAATTGATATGCTTTTAAAAATTAATATTAAAATTATTAAATAATCATAATACTCCACTTTTGAATTTTAAAAATATTATTTAGTATTATGATTTTAGTAAATTAAATTTTTATATCAATTAGTATTTAGTATTATAATTTTAGTATTTTAATCATGTAATTTGATTTCTTGTTATTTTGATTAATTAACAAAATAATTTGAATTTTAGTATTTTTTTAATTAGTATTTTAGTATTTTTTTAATTAGTATTTGATGTAAATATGCTATGTTTTGAATTTTACTATTTTGATTAAATAATGTAAATATGTTATATAACTTATTTTATTTAATTAGTTGTTTTGATTAGTTAACAAAATAATTTGAATTTTATTATTTTGATTAAATGATGTAAATATGTTATGCCTTTTTTATTTTGAATTTTAGTATTTTTTTTGTTTTGATTAAATGATATATATTGTTTTATTTAGAATATATTTTATATTTAAGCCTACCACATCATCACATTTTAACCCCATTTGTCTTCTGTTAACGGTAGGGGCACGGGCGACCCAAAAATTGTAACATTAAGGGTACTTTTGTAAAAAAAAAAATTAGTTTAAGGTGCAAGTGGGACATCGGGATAAATATCAATGGCATTTTTGACCCTTTGCCCTATATATAAATGATTGCTCCAAGTCGAGTCAATATTCAGGATATGGGTTAATACAGCTTTTAGAGAAAATATCCTTAAAAATAATTGTAAACTTAAAAGTTTAATTCTTCTAAATGAAGTCTGAACCAATGGCAAAAGTTTGAAGTATTAAACAAATATTTTAAAATGATAAACAGTTACTATAAATTTAAAAAATTAAATGATCAAAATCAAGTATTTAATTGTTTATATACAACACACAACATATATATATACAGAAAGGATCTGAGGCGGACCATTTGGACGAACCAACAGACGGACTTAAGAAACACGCGAGTCAATCACTGATATCCGGGTCTTTAAAAACAAACCGTATGATAAAGAGATCTCATACGCCCTCACCTCAAACCCTGCCATTTCACGAATTCACAGAGCTGAAGCAAAGGGGCGAATTCCTTCAGAAGACTCAGGCGAATTCACAGAGCTGAAGCCTCCGTCTCACCAGAACTCTCGCGAATTCAAGGAATCTCCGATTTTCAATCGATAAAACACAACTAATTTTCAACAAAAATATCCGATTCTCTCAAACCCAACCATATAAAAGACCCTTTCGCAAACCCAATCTTTCGATTCTCTCTCCCCATATGAAAACCCCTTTCCCCGATTCTCTCTCAAAGCCCCTTGCAATTGCCGGTTCGAAGCTAGGGTTTGCATCATAGAATCAACAAATCATCCTGCAATACCTGAAGCAGACGAGGTAACACTGCTTCTATTTTGTAATGAAATTTAAAAACAATGTGGTTTTTAAACTTATGTGTGCCCAAGCTTTTACCCTGCTTTGTGCTTTTGTGCATCAATGAGTCAAAAAGGTAAAATTTACCCTGTTTTGGTGTTTTGCAAGCTGAAAAGGGTTTCATGAAATCCAAGTAGGCATGTTAAAATGAACCAAACGATTAAGAAAATGAAATTTGCGATTTTCAAGGGGTTAAACCAAACAGGGCCAATCTGGTTGTCGTTATTTAATATATTTTGGTTGTGGTTTTCATAAATTTATCATATTCTGAAAAGTTAATTACCAAATTTGATCATTATAGGTTTTAATCAAAATGGATAACGTTGAAGCAGAGTATGGTATGGGAGAAAATTTAGAGCGGGAAGAAGGAGGGAATGTAGACTTTGAATTAGAGAGTGAGCTAAATGAGGAACAATATGTTGAGTTAGATCCTAATTTTTCAGATAATTTGTATAATCCTCAAGTAGCACCAGAGCTGAAACCAAAAATAGGTCAGGAATTTCAAACAATAGATGATGCTTTTAGTTTCTACAATGCATATGCAAAAGAGAGGGCTTTAGTGTTCGAAATTGGTCCGAAAAAAGAGACGGGGGAAGTAGTGAGATCATAAGGAAAGAGTTTGTTTGTTGAAGCAGGGGAATGCTACAACAGTAGCGAACATTGAGGCAACAAGGCGCAGGGGATCAATTAAAGAGGATTGTAAAGCAAAACTTGCTATTGTGATGACACCTTCAGACTTATATGTTGTTAGTATATTTGTTGAGGGTCATTGTCACCCATTAACAACTCCACGAAAAACACATTTGTTGCGATCTCACCGGAATATATCAACTGCCCAAAAGGCCCTAACTCAACATCTTCAGATGGTAAATATACCATTGCATCAACAATTCAATTTGCTTGGAGTGCAATCGGGGGTTTGAGAATATTGGTTGTACGCAAAGAGATTTGTATAATCTCGAAAGAGATAAGCGCAATGAGACGAAAAGGACATGATGGACATATGTTGCATGAGTTTTTAATGGATGAACAAGGAAAAAATCCATCATTTTATTTCAAAACTGAGTCAAATGATGAAAACATGATTACTCATTGTTTTTGGGCTGATTCAACCTCTAGACGGGCTTATAATTTTTATGGTGATGTAGTGATATTTGATACTACGTACAACACTAATCGGTATGGATTAATTTTTGCGCCACTAATGGGGGTTAATAATCATGGTCAAACAATAATATTTGCATGTGCATTCTTGAGTAATGAGACCATAGATTCATTTGTTTGGCTTTTCAACCAATTTTTGGAAGCCATGTCAAGTGATGCCCCTAAGATGATCATTACTGATCAAGATCCTGCCATGTTAAATGCAATTTCACAAACTCTACCAACAACATTTCATAGATATTGTAGTTGGCACATTTTAACTAAATTTTCTGAGAAGATAGATTCAGTTAAATACAGTGCTTACTATAAGGAGTTTTCAAATTGCATATGGAAATCAGATGTAAGACCCCAAATAATTAATAAATGAAATTTATTTTTCTCTATTATTTCTTTTAATTAGTAAGGGTTGATTTGATTAATGTGGTTAGTTATGGGTAAAATCATGCAAATATTTTGAATAAGCGGTGGTTATAAAATATTTATTTTTGTCGAAATATTCGTTTGGTCGTGGAATATTCTTCTTCGCTTGGGAATATTAAATGCGACGGCCAGCGATTCAATGTGGGCCCCATAACGAAAGCAATTGGATGAAGAAAACGACAAATATAAGTTGTTTAAAAATAACTGGCGTGAAGTTGTTATCGTTAACACTGTTGGAATACCCGGTGGTTAAAACACGATGTCGTGTTGTTGCACAAGAAGACACCAGTATTGCACCAATTACAATAATGGTTACAGTAATTATCGTTCAAATATTTTATTTTATTGATTCAATAATTGCTGCGTTGATATTTTATATTGCTGTTGTTTCAATAATTGTCATTACACAGTATTTTCCATTATCGGAGCAATAATTCATATTATCTGAATAATATTATTAGATAACATTATTGACAATGTCTAGAAAGTTCTGTCCAAGGAGAGGTTTGGTCATCTAATTGCGCGCCAGTAAGGAGAGATCCTTATTGGAAAGCCCCATCTATCCTGGGAACTGTCTGGTTGTCAATAATGTGATTCTATAATATTATTTATGAATAATTAATTATTGATTTATATGATGAGGAAAATATTGATTTTATGAGGATATAGATGGAGAAATTTTTTAATGTGACAATTGTTGAAAATTAATATTTTATCTTTTTCTGATAAAATAATTCATTTAAATATATTATTTTAATAATATATTAACGATGATATTTTTACAATGAATGTGGGATATATGAGTATATGAGGAGGAAGAGTATTTTTGTGGCATTAAATGTTTAACACATGTTTTGTGTGTTGGTGGACACAATTATTGACCGAAATTTGATTATAGCATGTAAAATCGTCCGTTTGTGGATTTCTATTGATTTCTGCATTTGGAATTTGGAAAAACTTTCTTCTGCAAAGTTGTAGAGAATTGAATTTCCTATAAAAAAACGCGAGATTCGAATTTTCTGATAAAAGGGCTATTTATTATGAATTATTGAAGTTCCGAAGTTCCGAAATATTTAATTTTTGGGAGTTTTAGTTAATTATTTTGAGAAAAACGTTTTTTGCAACTAAGTTGGCCTCACATGTGATTCAAATGGGTTGAGATCAGTTGTCTAAGGTGGGCTAAGGAAAATGTGAAAAATATATTAATATTATATTCAATTTTCTACTTTGGTGTTCTACGCATTTTCCTATAAATAGGTGCTTAGGTTAAATTGAAAATCACACCGAAACCCAAGTTTCTCTCTATTCTCTCTCGATATATTGAGCGTATTCTTGTGAGTATACTTTGAGTGTTGTTATATTTGCAAGTTCCTTCACCAGATCCAGCTTTTTCACCGGCACCGTCTTTGTGAGGTAAGGATATTATTATTAGAATGATATTATTTCTTTCAATATCATTATGCCAAGTATTGATCAGGACTTTTAATCAAATTTAGAACTTTTTGTGCCGGAGTTACTATTCACGTATACGACACTATTCATGAATACGACACTATTCACATAAAAATAAAAATTTTCCTTTTCGTCCAAAATATCTATTATGGATACTAGCTTTGATTGTATCCATGTTTTGATCATTCTTGAATTTTACACCACTATGATTATTTATGAGGTATTTTTGGACATGAAATAGCTGAAATACGAATCCTTAATACTTGTTCTTTTGTTTCACTGGATTCGTTTTCTTTAAAAAAAAATTCATCATCCTCAGTCCTAAATGATGATATTACTAAATATCTTTGGCCTGTAGTGCAAAGATGAATGATTTTTTGATGAATATCTTTGGTAGTAGTACAAAAGATGAGCAGTGTTTAGATGAACATGACCGGTCATGAATATCTTTGGCCTAGGTAGTGCAAGGATGAATATTTGATTCAAGATGAATATTGATTGATGTTACAGGGATAAAATAATGATGATGGACTGTTAAATTCATAGATATTAGTAGATTTTATCCTCTACGTAACTCTTCTATGAATTAATATTTTTCATTGCGAATATTGCTCTAAAACTTGTTGTTTAATGTATTCTCTCGATTTTTTCCTGTTGAAGACTAACGATAATTTGTTGTATATTATCTTAGTCATAATATTCTTCTTTGGGCTAGTTGAGCTCACCCTTTTCCTTTTTGTTCCATTTTTCTTCTCGGGAGGCGAGAATGTAATGAGTACTAGTCGGGTATGGAATGAAGGTTCTAGAGAGAGTTGTTTAGTAGTCCTCACCATTTTTGTAAAATAATGTATCAATAAATGTGATGAGGATTTATTTGGGTATAGATATTGTCTAGAAGATAATATTTGTATTCAAACTCACAGTTTTACTGTTGCAATAATAAAGTTGTAGTTGTTTCTGTACCATGTATTGACAACTCAGAATGGGTGATGTATACCTATTTGGGGGCGTCACATCAGAGATTAAAGAAGAGTTCGATTTGAAATGGATAGAGTTGGTTGAGAAGAATGGGTTAAATGACAACAATTAAATGGCTACAATCAATGTTTCAAATTCGTGTTAAATGGGTACCGGCATATATGAATCATGTTTTCTCGGCTGGAATGTCAAGTAGCCAACGAGCTGAAAGCTCTCACTCATTCTTCAAAAAATATATTTCCAAAAATAATTCATTGGTGGATTTTATGATTCAGTTTAGTAGGGGACTTGAGCGTCAACGTCATGAAGAATTATTGGCGGATCACAAAGACATGATTGAGAAGCCTAAAATGAAAATGCTTCACGACTTTTTGGTGCATATGGTTGATTTCTATAAACATGAAATATTTTTTAAGTTTCAGGATGAGATGTAGGAGAGCTTGACTTTTAAATTTGAGCTTATAGATGAGGATGAAGGTCACTGTGTGTACAACATTGCAAGAAAAAGTGGCGATAATTATCCATTGCGACAAATTCATTATGACAAGGTTAAGGATTTTGCTTCATGTACTTGCAAAAAATTTGAGAGCATGGGAATTCCTTGTAGACACGTGTTGGGATATTTGCACAAAATGCATGATTATGAAAGATTGCCAAGTCAATACATTTTGAGTAGATGGACAAAAACAGTTAAATTTGGGGTACGTAGTCGTCGATGGTAGTGGCATTGAGATAACTGATAACATGTCATATCTACTGAAGCGGAGTCAATTAATGCAACTAGCCTTAGATATGGTTGACAAGGCCCTTACTAGCAAAGAAGCAACTAAGGTCTATATTGATGCTTTGAGTGGTGCCCATGATAAAATTAATCAAAAGATTTGTTTTGGTACAAGTTTGTTGATGGTGTAGAAAGAAGTCAAATTCCAAGTGTAGTTGCGCGTGGGGGTAACAACTACTACAACGAACCGAGTCAAGTGCATGCAAAGGGTTGTGGTAAAAGGCTTAAGGGAGGGAAAAAGAAAGCATTAGGGAGACCAACAAAAGCTAAAGCTAGACGATGTAATGGGTGTGGTTTGGT
Organism: Panax quinquefolius; assembly: GCA_020205615.1. Taxonomy (NCBI): domain Eukaryota; kingdom Viridiplantae; phylum Streptophyta; class Magnoliopsida; order Apiales; family Araliaceae; genus Panax; species Panax quinquefolius. The sequence goes on along the minus strand of CM035171.1, from coordinate 111,417,878 downwards.
TTGCCAAACACACGACAAGAGAAATTGTCCCATGCTTACAAATCGGTAAGAAATTTGTAAATTTTGCATTTGTTTTAATAGTTTCGAAGTTGTATCTAATTGGATTTATTATATGTCATTTTTGTATCTAATTGGATTTATTATATGTCGTTTTTGTTGCAGGTATTCACCTTGTCATGACGGTGCAACTCCCAACCTAAATGTAGATAATGATAGTTATTCATCTCTAGGTGATTCTAAAAATCCTCTTCTAAAGGATATTTTCATTATAGATTTTTCAACTAATATTTTTCTTTTTTATTTCAGGATGAGATTTTGTGGTGCTAAACCTGATGCTCTTCACAGTGCCTCTAGCTATGTTGCAAAGTATAAACCTGATGCTGTGTTTCTACTCTCTCATATTTTGGAATGGACTGCATTCTGAATGATTTCAAATGTATGACTTCAAAGCAGTGGAGTAATTTATAAGTTTTTTAAGGTTGAATATTTTATAAGGTGGACTGCATTCTGAATAGTATATAAGTACTTTTTAAGTTTGTAAGGTTGTGCAGAGCAGTGGAGTACTTTATAAGTTTGTAAGGTTGTGCAGAACAGTGGAGTACTTTTTATAAGTTTGTTACTGCCTTTGTGTAAGACCCTAACTTTTATAAATAAAGATAAATTTTTTATAAATATCATTTTTGAATATTATGGAGTAATTTTGATATAATGTTATAATTGTGGGTAATATTTATAAATTTTGCAAAGTACGCAAGTTGTTATATAATATTCGATTGGTCGGGAAATATTCGTTTTAGCAGGGAATATTCGTACAATGGCACAATCATTGGGGGACCCCGCAACAGAATTATAGTTGGATTGAGAAAACGACAAAAATACTTTATGAAAATAATGGCAGAAATTTTACCGTTAACTATTGAAACACCCGATGTAAAAAGTACAAGAATGTCTGGCGTTAGTTGCATAAGTACACACGGTATTGATTATTGATGCTTACGTGAGAAGTCACTCAGTTTTGCTTATTTATGGACCCCCCATTTACCCATTTTTTAAAAATAATCGGTAGAAAATTGTGGGGCCACATATGGGGCCCACGTGTGGAAAAATTAGTCAGAAGGAAAATGGGGAGATGGTTTTGCCTTGTTTGGTAAGGAATTTATATATATATATATATATATATGTTTGTGGGTGTGGGTGTTTGTGTGTAGTATACTAAATATATATATATATATATATATATATATATATATATTGTAAGACCCCAGCTTTTATAAATAAAGATGAATTTTTTCTATAAATATTATTTTGAATATTATGGAATAAATTTGATATAATGTTATAGTTATGGGTAATATTTATAAATTTTGCAAAAGTATGCAAGTTGTTATAAAATATTCGTTTGGTCGGGGAATATTCTTTTTGTTAGGGAATATTCATACAATGGCTCAATCATTGGTGGACCCCACAACAGAATTATTGTCGGATTGAGAAAACGACAAAAATATTTTATAAAAATAACGGTGGAGGTGTTACCGTTAAAACTGTTGAACTACCCTCTTGCTAAAAGTATGCGATGTACGCGTGGTCGTTGCATAGTAGCTACTGCGGTATTGATTATTGATGCTTACGTGAGAAGTCACTCAGCTATGCTCAATTATTGCTACAGTAATTGCTGCATCATATCTCTTATATTATTGATTCAATTATTGTCACAGTATCATCTGTATAATATGTTATAGTATTAAATCAATAATTGAGACGACAAGTTATAAATGATTAATAATTGTTGAAAGATTATATATGTGTTATGATTTGTGGTAAGTTTGATTATTTTATGGGGGGGCTCGTATGTCATCATCTAAGAGTCTCTTCATCGATAGTATTTACCTTCGTTAATAGTAATTACCTTCGTCAATAGTAATTACCTTTGTGAATAGTATTTACCTTCGTCGATAGTAATTACCTTCGCCGATAGTAATTACCCTTGTGAATAGTATTTACCTTCCAATAGTATTTACCTTCGTTAATAGTAATTACCTTTACGGACGTCGAACCACTTGCCGCTTTCACATTAAAAGCGTCGAACCACTTGTCGTTTCACATTCTGACGTCGAACCACTTGTCGTTTCACATTACAAATGTCGAACCACTTGTCGTTTCACATTACAAAAGTCCAAACCAACAATCGAGCCACTTGCCTTTTCACATCTAGGTGCTAAGCTAGAAATCTTCTATAAATAGAGGCCTAGGGCTTCATTATTTTTCACGAATTCATTCAAGCTATAGAGAGAGAAAGTATAGAAAGAATAAGAGAGAAAGAAGAAGAGTATTTTGTTACTACACTGCTGCAGTATTCAATCTCCTACCAAAAGTAAGGGGTGTTATTCTTTCTTATTCATGAAGAGAACTGTTGTTGTTCCATTGCTTATTTATTCTGTTGGAATAACCTGTATACGCGGTTTACCCTATACTTGGTGACATTCTTCTATTATTCTGTTGGAACATCCTGTCTGTGTGTTTTACACCGGACCTGGTTCCGTCTTTATTATTCTGTTGGAACATCCTGCGTCATGTGTTTTACAATCGGACTGGTTCCGCCTTTATTATTCTGTTGGAATATCCTATCTGTGTGTTTTACACCGACCGGTTCCGTCTTTATTATTACATTGGAACATCACATGCATGTGTTTTACAGGACTGGTTCCGCTCTTTATTATTCTTCCGTAGAATATCCATCATGTGTTTTACAATCGATCCGGTTCCATCTTTATTATTTAGTTGGAACATCCATTTGTGTGTAATTTCACCCGACTTTGGTTCCGTTATTTATTATTACATTGGAATAACTTTTCATGTATCTTGCGCTTATCGCATGCATGGTGATTTCTTTTGTTATTCCATTCTTTATTATACCCAGGTTAGTTAAAACTTTAACTTCTATACTCCATGAAATTAGTAGAATATCCTTGATATTTGCGTTTCATCCAGTATCTTTTCATGGAAATATTCTTCTGATCATTCTTGAATTTTACTCTACAAAACAGTATCATGTTGACAATTTGGACGTTAATAATTCCTGGATAAAATAATTCTTGAACTTGTTTTATTGAATTCTTATATCATTGTCATCATCCTCATGTTTATATTTTTTTAAAGTCATCTGTGGCCTGTAGTGCATAGATGGACTTGGTATGATTATGACCAGAGACTATTCGGTGTAATCATGACCGTAATGTTACAAATGATGTGGTAAAAAATCCTCAGTGGCCGTAGTGCATTGATGGACAGTTGTTGGCATGATCATGACCATTAATGAATACACAAATATTCTTGGCTCGTAGTGCATGAATAATTGTGGTCGTGATACTAAAGAATATCCTTGGCCGTAGTGCAGGGGTGATTCGATGATGTGGAATATTTATTAAAGCTGAGTCTCAGCTATAACAGTGATGAAAAACCTTTTAAAACCTAAAAGATAGTAGACTTTATTTTCTACTTGACTCTTTTAATGGATTGCATATTCATTGCAGCTTAAACTTGTTGTCTATTGTATTTTATCGGTTTAACATTGTTGAAGACTATTGATAATTTATTACGCATTATCTTAGTCATAATATTTCTTCTTGGGCTAGTTGAGCTCACCCTTTCTTTCACCGTTTCTCTTCGTGAAATGAGAATATAAATTTGAGACGAGTCGGGGAAGCAGTGATGGTCCCGAAGATAGCATTAGTAGTCCTCACTATTACGTGAAATAGTGTGATAATAATTGTAATGAGGACTTTTTGTTTGAGTTTGTATAATATCTAGTAGAGCGATATTTGTATTTAAACTCACGAGTTTATGTCGTATTGTACCTACGCGATTATGTTAATAAGTTGTATTTAAATTACATGCATCAGTATAAGTGGCGACCCAAGATGGGTGATGTATACCTAATTTTGGGGGCGTCACAATTTGAGTATCGAGCTTAGGGATATGATCCTGGCTAAGATGTGAGAATAGTACTAGGAGGGAGGCAGGGAATACCTTCGCTAGTATGACCTACCTAAGTTTATGTGCTATTTTATTGGTTGGTCGGAAGATAGGGATAATTTGTTACATGTCAATTAACCTTTTGTTTTGTGGCGATTTTTTGAAATGACATCCGAGAATGTTGAGAATAGCAATGGAGCGCGCAGCGATCGTTGATTCACCACATATCAATAATCGGGATAATGTGCATCGTGAGGCGACAATCCTCATGCGAACAACAACAACACTTGACCAAATGATGAATGATCAAATGTTCGGAGGCTTTATGCAATTTATGCAACAAAGAAAGTAGAGCGACTCATGTCCAAAATGTAGGTGGAAACACGGAAAAACTCTCGGGCGGTCACCGCTAAACAATTCAAGGAGCTGGGACCACCGGAGTTTAAGGGAGAGCCAAAAACACTTCTGGCGGAAGCATGGATAAAGCAGATTACCAAGATATTTGATGTCTTGGGATGCTCCGAGGAGCAAAGGTTCCCTTGCACGCTTTTATGTTATGGAGAGGCGGATTCTTGGTGGGAATCGGTAAAAACGTACTCAACTTCTTTGTCTTCAAGATATCTTGGGAGAAGTTCCAGGAACTGTTCAACGACAAATACTTTCCTGAAAGTATTCGCCACATGAAGGAGGTTGAATTTATCAAGTTGGAACAAAACAATATGACCGTGTCGCAATACGAGGCAAAATTTGCGGAGTTATCACGTTTTGTGTCCCACTTGGTGGATAATGAAGAAAGAATGGCGTGAATGTTTTTAAGAGGTTTGAAGCCGGAGATACGTCAACATCTTATTTCTCATAAACTGTGTTTGTATTCAGATGTTGTAAATAGGGCTCAGTTAGTGGAACGCAATAATGAGTCAACACAACTAAAAGAGAGCAGCCGGCAAAATTATAATACCAGTGAGAGTAGTCATCGAAGCGGTGACAACAAGCGTGGAGGGAATCAACAGGCCAGATATGGTAACCACTTGGGTGGTAATCGGGGCCAAAACAATAAGAATGGACATTTCAAAAAAGGAGATTCAACAATGGTGGAAAGACGTCGGACCAAGACCCATTGTTAAGGAAGGAGAAAGACCACCTATCATATGCTTCAAATGTGGAGGAGAGGGACACATCGGTCAAAGCTGCGTCATGCCGTCAAAGCGTGTTATAATTGTGGAAGAGAAGGTCACTTAGCTCGATTTTGTCGTTTCACAAAGACAAATTCAGCTAGGATGGAGGCACCAAAGGCCATTCCGGAAAATTCAAAACCCAGGTAGTGCAAGGGAGAGCGTTTGTTGTGACCTCCCAAAGTGCAAGGAATCCGAATGAGGTCATCACGGGTAAGCTTATCATAAATTCTAATGAAGTCTATACTTTATTTGATCTGGGTTCTACCCATTCTTTTATTTCTCTACTTGCGCTTATCGATTAAATTTGACTCGGGAGAAATTAGACTTTGACTTATCTGTGGAAACTCCGTTGGGAGAAACCTTCATTACATCCACTTTGTTTATAAGTCTTGTTTGGTTCAAATCGGTACCCTCACATTACCCCGTCGATCTTATTTCATTAAAAATACTTGCATTTGACGTGATTCTAGGGATTGATTGGTTAACTACTTATCATGCAAAAATTGATTGTTTTAAATAAGGTTGTTAGCTTTCATATTCCTAATCAACCTATTATCACGAATTCAAATGACCAAACCATTAAAATCAATCACGGTCATCTCAAGCCATAAAGCTATTCGTTTATTGAAAAGCGGATGTCAAGCTTTCTTAGCTCATATCACACGATTTAAACAAAAATACGCCGCTTTTGAACGATATTTCTATTGTTAATAAATTTCTGACGTATTCCCGAAGAACTTCTGCCTACCCCAGGCGTGAAATTGAATTTTGTATCGACCTTGAACCCTGACAAAAACCTATTTCCAAAGCCCCATATCGAATAAGCTCTATTGAACTTCGTGAGTTAAAGACCCAATGCAGGAATTGTTAGACATTGGCTTTATTCGTCCCTAGTACTTGTAAGACCAGAAATTTTTTTAAATAAAAGGAATTTCCTTTATTTATTATTTTGAAATAGTAAGGGTTGATTTGATTAATGTGGATAGTTAAGGGTTAAATCACGCAAATATTTCAAAATAAGCAGTGGTTATAAAATATTCATTTTTGTTCGGGAATATTAGTTTGGTCGTGGAATATTAAATCTTTGTCGGGGAATATTAAATGCGGCCAGTAGCGACCATGTGTGGGCCCCATAACGAGAAAGCGATTGGATGAGGAAAAAACGACAAAGTTTGGGTGGTTATAAATAGCAGCGTAGTTATTACAGATTAAAATTTGTTGGAATACCCGTTGGTTAAAATACGATGTCTGGCGTGGTTGCACGCGATGGCACACGGTATTACCGCGATATTGTTGAATTATTGATCCTTACGTGAAGGCCTTACTCAATAATTTTCCACGATGAATTCTTGTTCAATATTTTATTTTATTGATTCAATAATTGCTTGCGTTGGTATTTTATATTATTCTTTGTTTCATAATTGTCAACACACAGTATTTCCCATTATCGGATCAATAATTCATATTATTTGAATAATATTATTAGATAACATTATTGGCAATGTCTAGAAAGTTACATCTAAGGAGAGGTTTGGTCACCTAATTGCGCGCCAAGAAGGAGAGATCCTTATTGAAAGCCCCTCTTTCTGAGGAGCAACTTTGGTTGTCATAAATGTGATTACGTAATATCATTTGTGAATAATTAATTATTGATTCATATGATAAGAAATATTTATTTTATATGAATATAAATGATGGATTTATTTATGTGGTTATTAATGAAGGAATTAATGTTGAGGTGTTTTATCGGTATTTTATCGGATTGGAGGTGTTAAAAATCAAATCGGGGTTTTGAGATATATTGCGGGGTTATAATTTTTAATCCGACCGTTGGATCGTTGTAATTTTTGGATATGTTATACATACATAAGTTGAGTATATGTCCACAAATTTTGAACCGATTAAAATGAACGAATGATTTGTTATGAATTTTAAGAGGTGTGATTCGGAAATTAGGGTTATAATTGATTTTGGTAGAAAATTCTAGAATTGAGTGGGCCCCACTTGTGGTTGGTGAAGAAATGTGCTGAATTTTATTTCAAATGTGGTGGGTGGCAATAGTAGCGAGTAAAAGCCATCGGTGTGAGTCAAGTCTGCTTTGGTAGAATAACATTTTCCTATAAATAGAGGCTAAGTTAGAATTGAAAATCACACCGAAACAAGTTTTCTCTCTTTCTCTCTATATTATTGAGCATATTTTGTGAGTATTTAGATACTTTGAGAGTTCTTTGTTCAATTACAAGTTTCATTCAAGATCACTTCGACCTTTCCTTAGGCAATCTTGATTCTTTGAGGTAAGGGATGTTATTTTCTTCTCGGATGATATTATTTCTTGATATCATTATCTTTGAAATATTGGTTGGAACTTTTATCAAATTTGGAACTTTTTCATGTCGGGTTACTATATTCATGAGTTACTATTCACGAGTTACTATTCATGAGTTACTATTCACGAGTTACTATTCACGAGTACTATTCATGAAGCGTGAAGATGTTTTTTGTGGAATTTCTATCTTTTGGTGTCGAGTTACTATTCACGTATACTCAAGACTATTCACGTATACTTACACTATTCACGAATCGGCACTATTCAATTTAAAAATGAAAATTTTTCTTTTAAATCTAAAATATCTATTACGGATACTAGCTTTGATTGTATCCATGTTTTGATCATTCTTGAATTTTACTTGATGATTTATTTATGAAGTATTTTTGAACTTCGGATTGTTTAAAAGTACGAATCCATAATATTTGTCATTTTGTTTCACTAGATTCGTTTCTTTAAAAATATTTTCATCATCATCGATCTTAAATGATGATATTATTGAATATCTTTGGCCCGTAGTGCAAAGATGAATGATTTCTGAAGAATATCTTTGGCTCAGAGTGCAAAGATGAGCGGTGTTGAGATGAACATGATGATTGATGAATATCTTTGGCACATAGTGCAAAGATGAGCGGTGTGTTTAAATGAACATGACCGATGATGAATATCTTTGGCTGTAGTGCAAAGATGAGCAGTGTTTAAATGAACATGGTAGATGATGAATATCTTTGGCCTTTAGTGCAAAGATGAGCAGTGTTGAGATGAACATGACTGATTGATGAATATCTTTGGCTTGTAGTGCAAAGATGAATATTTGATTTGAGATGAATATTGATTGATGTTACGAGGATAAAATATTGATGATGGACTATTAAATTCATAGATTATAGTAGATTTCATTCTCTACGTAACTCTTACATGAATTATTATTTCAACTGCGAATATTGATCACGAAACTTGTTGTCTATTGTATTCTATCAGATTTTTTTCCTGTTGGAGACTAACGATAATTTGTTGTATATTATCTTAGTCATAACATTCTTCTTTGGGCTAGTTGAGCTCACCCTTTTCCTTGTTGTTCTATTTTTCTTCTCGGGAGGCGAGAATGTAGCGAGTCTTAGTCGGGTATGGAATGAAGGTTCTAGAGAGAGTTGTTTAGTAGTCCTCACCATTATTGTAAAATAATGTATCAATAAATGTGATGAGGATTTATTTGAGTATAAATATTGTCTAGAAGATAATATTTGTATTTAAACTCACGATTTTATTGTTGTGATAATAAAGTTGTAGTTGTTTACATACCATGTATTTGGCGACTCGAGAATGGGTTGGATGGAATGGACCTATTTTGGGGTCGTCACGGTTTAATATCGAGCTTAGGGATATGATCTCTGGCGGAGATCGGGGAATAGAACTAGGAGGGAGGCAGAGTAAATCCTTCACTAGTGTGTCCTACCTAAGCTTATTTGTTAGTTGGTCGATTATATAGGGATATTATGTGATTGATTTCCTTAATTAACCCTTATTTTATGACGGTGTTTGAGAATGTCGTTGAGAATATTAATAGTGGAGTAAATGAGACCGTGGAGATGCACGTACTTAACAACGAGGAGAAGCGTGCAACAGTTGGCAATGTACCTCCTATGAACAACACCATTTGAAAGCGAGATGATGAGCGAGGGAATGTTTAGAAGTTTTTTGCGATTCATGCAAAATCGAGACGAGGAGACTCGTGTTCAAAATATAGGAGAAATGATAGCAATTCACGGGTGGTCACAACACTGGCGATTCAAAGAGTTGGGACCACGAAATTTAAGGAAAGCGAGATCCGATTATGGCGGAAACATGGGTCAAACAAATTACCAAGATATTCGATGTCTTGGGATGTACGGAGAACGAAAGTTCCATTCGCTACTTTTATGTTAAAATGGCGAGGCGATTCTTGGTGGGAATCATGAAGCGTACCCATTCAATTGCACTTTCGGCATGTCATGGGAGACGTTTGAGACACGATTCAATGACAAGTACTTCCACAAAAAGTATTAAATCATATGAAGGAAGTGGAGTTTATTAGATTGGAAGCGAGAATAACATGGCGGTGTCCCAAAGTCTGGCGAGGCGAAGTTCGCGGAGTTATCCAGAGTTTGCACCTCATTTGGTGGAGAATGAGGAGCGTTATGGCGGATGTTTACGAGAGGTTTGAAACTTGATATACGTCGATATCTCATTTCTCATAAATTTTCTCTCTATTCGAGATGTTGTAAAAGGGGCTCGATTGTTAGAAATGAGATAACGAAATACGTTCAACCGAGGACCATAACCGAGGATCATCTGAAAATAGCGGTCATCGAAATAACGATAACCACGGAGAAAGAAGAATACGGACAAAGGCGGTTACCCACTCTGGTGGTAATCGTAGCCATGAAAATAGAAGAAGCGAATCGGGAGGAGATTTTAAAAGAGAGATTTAACAACGACCATGTGAAGGCAGCGATGATCAAAAGAAATTGGTTCTAAGGGAGGAAAACGACCACCGGTCGTATGTTATAAATGCGGAAAAGAGGGACATATCGGTCAAAGCGCCCACAACAGTTTAAGGTATGCTATAATTGTGGAAAGGAAGGACATATCGCTCGAGATTATGCGATATCGAAACCCGATCCAATGAAATGGTGACTCAAAAGGATGTCGAAGAAAAGTCAAAGTCAACGATTCTGGAAGAGCGTTTGTCGTGGCCGGTCAAAATCTGAGGAACTCGAGCGAAGTTAGCACGGTTAGTTAATTATAAATTCTTGCGAAGTTTATACCTTACTAGAATCTGGGGTTCTACCCATTCTTTTATCTCTCTTGTTTGCGCTCAGCGTTTGAACTTGACTACGGAGAAATTAGACTTTGACTTATTTATGGAGACTCGATTAGGAGAAACTTTCATTACATCCGTTGTTTAAAAATCTTGCTTGATTCAGTTGGCACTATCGCATTACTGTTAACCTTATTTCTATAGAGATATTTGTTTTTGATGTGATTTTAAGGTTAACTACTCATCATGCCAAAATTGATTGTTTTAAATAAGGTTGTTAGTTTTCATATTCCTAAGCAACCCTGTTATTGAATTCAAGCAATCAAACCATTGTAATCAAACATTTTCATATCAAGCCATGAAGTCGATTCGTTTATTACGGATGTCAAGTTTTCTTAGTCCATGTTATGGATTTGAATAAAGACACGTCGATTTGAATAATATTCTTGTTGTTATTGATTTTTCTGACGTATTTTAAAAAGAATTTCTTGGCTTACTCCCAAAGCTGATATTAAATTTTGTATCGACTTTGAACCCGAGACAAAACTCATTTCTAAAATCTTATATCGAATGGCTCTATTGAACTTGAGAGTTAAAAATTCAACTATAAATTTGGTACTGAGCCTTTTATCTTATGACTTCCTTTGTGGAATTCACCTAAGCCGACACTCTCTGTAGGGGGCGTCATATTAGATGCGATAGTAAAGCGATAGGTGTCATTGTGACGTCTTATCCAAGATTGGGATATGAGTCACGAGTTGAGAGCAACCTAAGTCGATGTCGAAATCGTAGCTTTCTAGGCTTAGTTGGTTATTATCGGAGATTCGTTGAAGGATATTCTCGAATCGCTATTCCATTAATGTAGCTAACTCGTAGAGATACAAAATTCGAATGGAGCGAGGAATGTGGGAAGAGCTTGAAGAACTCGAGAGGAGACTCATTTCAATACGTATGTTCGACCATGCCATCCTGGAAAAGCGAGCGTGGTAGGCGGCGTGTTGAGTAGAAGATCGTATACAAATCACGAAAGTCGATATTATCAAAGACTAATTTCGTATAATTTACAAATAATAGAGATGGAGATGAAAACTCTAGGTACCCACGTGATGATATCTGAGTATAATCGACTTTAATCGATAAAGTTAAAGTTAAAAAAGCTTGACACACCGGAAATGATGAATTTGAAGAAGGAGGTGCGAAGTTGTTATTTTAAAAGCGAGAATCGGTGAGGTGAGGAAAGCTTAAACCTTGATTTATTAATCCATTTAAAATTCTCGATCGAATAGGAATCGTGGCCTATAGACTCGTTTTACCACCAAGTATGGCGCGTGTTCATAACGCTTTTCACACGTGTCGATGTTACGTAAATATGTGGACGACCGAAACACGTCATTGAGTTAGAACCCGGACGAGATAGCCAGAAGACTTAACGTCACGGAGATACATGTCAAGATTTTGTAGAGGAAAGAACATGACCTATGTCTGAGGTTATACCATAAGTTAAAGTTTTGTGGAGAAACCATGCTATATTGAGGAAATGACCGGGGAGTTGGAAAGCGAAAATGAAAGCGAGTATCTTTACCTTTTCGAAATACCAGTATCGTCACGTCGTCGATTTCGAGGGCGAAATTTCATAAGGAGGGAGGTTGTAAGACCGAAAATTTTTTAAATAAAAAGGAATTTCCTTTATTTATTATTTTGAAATAGTAAGGGTTGATTTGATTAATGTAGATAGTTAAGGGTTAAATCATGAATATTTCAAAATAAGCAAGTGGTTATAAAATATTCATTTTTGTCGGGGAATATTCGTTTGGTCGTGGAATATTAAATGCTTTGTCGGGAATATTAAATGCGGACGACTATAGCGACCGTATATTATGTGTGGACCCCATAACGAGCGATTGGATGAGGAAAAAGCAATGAAAGTTTGGGTGGTTATAAATAACGGCGTGGTTATTCTGAATTAAAATTTGTTGGAATACCCGGTTGGTTAAAATACGATGTCTGGCGTGGTTGCAAGCGATGCTTTACGGTATTACATGCGATATTGTTGAATTATTGATCCTTACGTGAAAAGGCACTACTCAATAATTTTCCACGATGAATTCTTTGTCGATATTTTATTTTATTGATTCAATAATTCTTTGCGTTGGTATTTTATATTATTCTTTGTTTCAATAATTGTCATTGCTGCGATATTTCCCATTATCGGATCAATAATTCATATTATTTGAATAATATTATTAGATAACATTATTGGCAATGTCTAGAAAGTTACATCTAAGGAGAGGTTTGGTCACTTTAATTGCGCCCGATGAGGAGAGATCCTTATTGAAAGCCCCTCTTTCTGAGGAGCGGCACTGGTTGTCATAAATGTGATTACGTAATATCATTTGTGAATAATTAATTATTGATTCATATGATAAGAAAATATTTATTTTATATGAATATAAATGATGGATTTATTTATGTGGTTATTAATGAAGGAATTAATGTTGAGGTGTTTTATCGATATTTTATCGGATTGGAGGTGTTAAAAATCAAATCGGGGTTTTTGAGATATATTATGGGGGGTTATAATTTTTAATCCGAATAGTTGGATCGTTGTAATTTTGGATATGTTATACATACATAAGTTGAGTATATGTCCACAAATTTTGAACCGTTAAAATGAACGAATGATTTGTTATGAATTTTAAGAGGTGGTGATTAGGAAATTAGGGTTATAATTGATTTTGGTAGAAAATTCTAGAATTGAGTGGGCCCCACTTGTGGTTGGTGAAGAAATGTGCTGAATTTTATTTCAAATGTGGTGGGTGGCAATAGTAGCGAGGTAAAGCCATCGGTGTAGCAGTCAAGTCTCCTTCTGGGCGGGCTAACATTTTCTATAAATAGAAATTTAAGTTAGAATTGAAAATCACACGAAACAAGTTTTCTCTCTTTCTCTCTCTATATTATTGAGCATATTTTGTGAGTATTTAGATACTTTGAGAGTTCTTTATTAAAGATCTGAGTTTCATTCGGCATCACTTGACCTTTCCTTAAAATCTTGATTCTTTGAGGTAAGGGATGTTATTTTCTTCTCGATATGATATTATTTCTTGATATCATTATCTTTGAAATATTGGTTGGAACTTTTTATCAAATTTGGAACTTTTTCATATCGGGTTTACTATTCATGAGTTCTTATTCACGAGTTACTATTCATGAGTTACTATTCACGAGTTCTTATTCACGAGTACTATTAATGAAAGCGTGAAGATGTTTTTTGTGGAATTTCTATCTTTTGGTGTGAGTTCTTATTCACGTATCGGCCTTTATTCACGTATCTGACCTTATTCACGAATCGGCCTTTATTCAAGAAAAATGAAAATTTTCTTTTAAATCTAAAATATCTATTACGGATACTAGCTTTGATTGTATCCATGTTTTGATCATTCTTGAATTTTACTTGATATGATTATTTATGAAGTATTTTTGAACTCGGATTGTTTAAAGTACGAATCCATAATATTTGTCATTTTGTTTCACTAGATTCGTTTCTTTAAAATATTTTTCATCATCATCGGTCTTAAATGATGATATTATTGAATATCTTTGGCTTTGTAAGTGCAAAGATGAATGATTTCTGAAGAATATCTTTGGCTTTTATGTAGTGCAGATGAATGATGAACATGTGCCAGATTGATGAATATCTTTGGCTTTGTAGTGCAAAGATGAGCGGTGTTTAAATGAACATGACCGATCGATGAATATCTTTGGCACATAGTGCAAAGATGAAAGCAGTGTTTAAATGAACATGATGGATCGATGAATATCTTTGGCCTTTAGTGCAAAGATGAGCAGTGTTGAGATGAACATGACTATTGATGAATATCTTTGGCAGTAGTGCAAAGATGAATATTTGATTTGAGATGAATATTGATTGATGTTACGAGGATAAAATATTGATGATGGACTATTAAATTCATAGATTATAGTAGATTTCATTCTCTACGTAACTCTTATGAATTATTATTTCATTGCGAATATTGATCTGAAAACTTGTTGTCTATTGTATTCTATCAGATTTTTTTCTGTTGGAGACTAACGATAATTTGTTGTATATTATCTTAGTCATAACATTCTTCTTGGGCTAGTTGAGCTCACCCTTTTCCTTGTTGTTCTATTTTTCTTCTCGGGAGGCGAGAATGTAGCGAGTTAGTGGGGTATGGAATGAAGGTTCTAGAGAGAGTTGTTTAGTAGTCCTCACCATTATTGTAAAAATAATGTATCAATAAATGTGATGAGGATTTATTTGAGTATAAATATTGTCTAGAAGATAATATTTGTATTTAAACTCACGATTTTATTGTTGTGATAATAAAGTTGTAGTTGTTTACGTACCATGTATTTGGCGACTTCGAGAATGGGTTGGATGGAATGGACCTATTTTGGGGTCGTCAATCGCGATCTCTCTTGGGTGTGCTCTGTTACTATTCGTGAAGACGAAAGATGGGAGTATCACGACTTTATATTGATTATCGGGAGTTGAATCATGTCACCATCAAAAATAGGTATCCATTGCCACGTATTGATGACTTTGTTTGACCCGATTACTGAGGAGCCAAATTCTTTTCAAAGATTGATCTTCGTTCGGGATATCACCAATTGAAGATTAGAACCGCGACATTCCAAAGACGGCTTCGGAACTCGATGACGGCATTATGAATTCCTAGTCATGTCCTTTGGATTGACTAATGCTCTCTTTGCGCTTTCATGGATATGATGAACCGAGTATATTCAAGAATATTTAGATCACTTTGTGGTCGTCTTTATTGATGACATCCTTATTTATTCCAAAAGCTAGTGAAGATCATGAGCAACAGCAGTTGAGGTGACACTCCAAAAAGCTTCGTGAATATAAGCTTTATGCCAGTTGAAGAAATGTGAGTTACGGCTTGAAGATGTAGCATTCCTTGGGCACATGGTATCAAGTCATGGAATATCTGTTGACCCAAAGAAAGATTGAAGCTATTCAAAGTTGGGAACAACCTAAATCGATGATCGAAGACGTAGCTTTCTCGGTTTAGTTGGTTATTATCGGAGATTCGTGGAAGGATTTTCTCGAATTGCTACTCCATTATTCGGTGACTCGGAAAGATACTGAAGTTCGATTGGAGCGAAGAATGTGAGAAGAGTTTTCAAGAACTCAAGAGGAGACTTATTTATTTGTTACGACAATACCATCCGGCTTGGAGGGATTTGTCATCTCTGGTGATGCTTGAGCAAAGGGTTGGGATGTGTTCTTATGCAACATGGAAAAGTTATAGCCTATGCCTCATGACAACTCAAAGAATATGAGAGGAATTATCCTACTCACGATCTAGAGTTGGCGGTGTTGTCTTTGCACTTAAAATTTGGAGGCATTACTTGTATGGGGAGAAAGTGGAGATCTTTACGGATCATAAAAGCCTCAAATATTTCTTCATTCAAAAGGAACTCAACATGCGACAACGGCGTTGGCTTTGAACTGTTGAAAGATTATGATTATACCATCCAATACCATCACCGAAAAGCGAGCGTGGTAGTGGCGCATTGAGTGAAAAAATCATATGCAAGTACGAGTGCGATATTGTCAACGCAAAGGCCCATTTTGTGTGACTTACAAAGGATGGAGATAGAGTTAAAGACTCTGGGGACGCGTGTGATGATAAGCGAGTATCTGAGTAGAACCGAACTTTAATCGATAAAGTTAAAATTTGCTCATTTACTGGACACTGGGAGGCGTCGTATGAAGAAGAAAGTGCAAGAAGGTGCTATCTTAGGAATCAAGAATCGATGAAGAAGGAATACTTGAGTCAACTCCGGACTTTGTGTTCTAACGACCACGATTTAAAGTATAATATCATGATGGAGGCGCATGACACACCATTTGCAATCCATCACAGGAGTACCAAAATGTATCATGATATTAAATCGTACATTTTGGTGGAGCAATATGAAGAGAGAGATAGCGTTGTTTATCTCAAGGTGTCTAACTTGTCAACGAGTTAAAGCGGAACATCAAGTACCAAAAGGTCCATTGCAACCACTTGAAATTCCGAATGGAAGTGGGAGCACATTACCATGGATTTCGTTCTGGTCTTCCTAAGGTTTCTCGGGCATTGATGCGATTTGGGTCATTGTTGATAGATTGACCAAATCGCTCATTTCTTACCGATAAGAGAAACTTATTCACTTGAACGTCTTGCTCATTATGTACATAAGCGAGATTGTAAGATCGCATGGTATCTGCAGATCCATAGTTTACGATCGAGACCCAAGATTCACTTCACGATTTTGGGTTAGTTTGCAAAAAAGCTATGGGCACAGACTTACGATTTAGCTTCGGCGTATCATCCTCGAGACGGACGGACGATCGGAGAGGACTATTCAAACTCTTGAAGATCTATTAAGACTCTGTGTCCTTGATTTCAAGGAGTTGGGACAAGTTCTTACCATTGGTGGAGTTTTCCCTCAACAACAGATTATCAAGCAAGTATTGGCATGGCTCCATTCGAAGCATTGTATGGAAGAAAGTGTCGTTCTCGATTATCTTTGGGATGAGGTGGGTGAAACAACGTTGTTGGGACCAGAGTTGAGTACGTATGACTACGGAAAAAGATTCAAACGATCCGACAACGTATAAAAACCTCACAAAATCGACAAAAGAGTTATCTTGATCTTCATCGAAAGGGCGTGGAATTGAATATAGGAGATCACGTGTTGTTAAGAGTTGCTCCATGGAAAGGAGTTACAAGATTTGGAAAGAGAGAAAACTTAATCCTCGATTCATCGGTCCATTTTAATCCTCGATCGAGTAGGAATCGTGGCTATATAGACTGCCATTTCTGCTAAATATGTCTACGTGTTCATAACGCGTTTTCACATATCTATGTTACGTAAATATGTGAAAGACCCGAACCATATTATTGAGTTAGAACCGGACGAAATAGCGGAAGATTTGACGTATGAAGAGGTTCTGTTCAAATTTTGGATAAGAAGGAACATATTCTACGCTCGAGGTTATACCTCAATCAAAGTTTTGTGGAGGAACCACGATGTTGAGAAATGACTTGGGAGTTAGAATTTGAAATGAAATCAAGGTATCCTTACCTCTTGACATACCAGTCGTACCCTAATTTGAGGTGAAATTTCATAAGAAGGAGGTTGTAAGACCCGACTTTTATAAATAAAGATGAATTTTTCTATAAATATTATTTTTGAATATTATGGAATAAATTTGATATAATGTTATAGTTGTGGGTAATATTTATAAATTTTGCAAAGTATGCAAGTTGTTATAAAATATTACGTTTGTCGTGAATATTCTTTTGTTAGGGAATATTTGTCTGAATGGCTCAATCATTGGTGGACCCCACAACATTATTATCGGATTGAGAAAACGACAAAAATATTTTATAAAAATAACTTGCGAGGTGTTATTCTGTTAAAACTGCTGTTGAACTACCCGTACTAAAAAAAATAATGTCTGGCGTGGTTGCATAGTAGCACACGGTATTGATTATTGATGCTTACGTGAGAAGTCACTCGGTTATGCTCAATTATTACTTTCTGATAATTCTTTGCATCATATCTCTTATATTATTGATTCAATTATTTTCACAAATATCATCATCGTATAATATGTTATAGTATTAAATCAATAATTGAGGGCGACAAGTTATAAATGATTAATAATTGTTGAAAGATTATATATGTGTTATGATTTGTGGTAAGTTTGATTATTTTATGGGGGGGCTCATATGTCATCATCTAAGAGTCTCTTCGTCATAATAGTATTTACCTTCGTTAATAGTAATTACCTTCAATCAATAGTAATTACCCTTGTGAATAGTATTTACCTTCGTCGATAGTAATTACCTTCGTCGATAGTAATTACCCTTGTGAATAGTATTTACCTTAAATCGATAGTATATACCTTCGTTAATAGTAATTACCTTTACCAGACGTCCGAACCACTTGTGCGTTTCACATTACAAAGGCCGAACCACTTGTCGTTTCACATTACAGCGTTGAACCACTTGTCGTTTCACATTACGAGCGTCGAAACCAAATCGTCAAGCCACTTGCCTTTTCACACGGTGCTAAGCTAGAAATCTTCTATAAATAGAGGCCTAGGGCTTCATTATTTTTCACGAATTCATTCAAGCTATAGAGAGAAAAGTATAGAAAGAATAAGAGAAAGAAGAAGAGTATTTTGTTACTACACTGCTTCTTTGCGATATTCAATCTCCTACCAAAAGTAAGGGGTGTTATTCTTTTTCTTATTCATGAAGAGAACTGTTGTTGTTCCATTGCTTATTTATTCTGTTGGAATAACTTTGATATATCGCCATTTACCTATACTTGGTGACATTCTTCTATTATTACATTGGAACATCACATGCATGTGTTTTACACCTGGACTGGTTCTTTCTTTATTATTCTTTGGAATATCCTATCGTGTGTTTTACACCGGACTGGTTCCGTCTTTTTATTATTACATTGGAACATCACATGCATGTGTTTTACACCGGACACAGTTTCCGCCTCTTTATTATTACATTGGAATATCTATATCATGTGTTTTACACCGGATCTGGTTCCATCTTTATTATTCATTGGAACATCCTGTGTGGGTGTGAATTTCACGACCGACACAGTTAGATTATTTATTATTACATTGGAATAACTTTTGCGTATGTGGTCTATCGCATGCATGGTGATTTCTTTTGTTATTCCATTCTTTATTATACCCAGTTGGTTAAAACTTTGACTTATATACTCCATGAAATTAGTAGAATATCCTTGATATTTGCGTTTCATCGATATCTTTTCATGGAAATATTCTTCTCGATCATTCTTGAATTTTACTCTACAAAAACATGTATCATGTTGACAATTTGGACGTTAATAATTCTGGATAAAATAATTCTTGAACTTGTTTTATTGAATTCTTATATCATTGTCATCATCCTCATGTTTTATATTTTTTTAAAGTCATCTATGGCACAGTAGTGCATAGATGGACTTGGTATGATTATGACGAGAGACTATTCGGTGTAATCATGGCCGTAATGTTACAAATGATGTGGTAAAAAATCCTCGATTAGTAGTAGTGCATTGATAGACGATTGTTGGCATGATCATGACCATTAATGAATACACAAATATTCTTGGCTCAGTAGTGCATGAATAATTGTGGTCGTGATACTAAAGAATATCCTTGGCAGTAGTGCGGGGTGATTCGATGATGTGGAATATTTATTAAAAGTGAGTCTCACCTATAATAAAGGATGAAAACCTTTTAAAACCTAAAAAGATAGTAGACTTTATTTTCTACTTGACTCTTTTAATGGATTGCGTATTCATTGCTTGATTAAACTGGTTGTCTATTGTATTTTATCGGTTTAACATTCTTGAAGACTATTGATAATTTATTACGCATTATCTTAGTCATAATATTTCTTCTTGGGCTAGTTGAGCTCACCCTTTCTTTCACTTTTTCTCTTTGAAATGAGAGAGTATAGGTTGGACGAGTCGGGAAGCGAGTGATGGTCACGAAGATAGCATTAGTAGTCCTCACTATTACAAAAAATAGTGTGATAATAATTATAATGAGGACTTTTTGTTTGAGTTTGTATAATATCTAGTAGAGCGATATTTGTATTTAAACTCACGATTTATATCGTATTGTTACACAGCAGTTATATTAATAAGTTGTATTTAAATTACATACCATGTAAGTGGCGACCCAAGATGGGTGATGTATACCTAATTTTGGGGGCGTCACACACACACACACACACACACACATATATATATATATATATATATATATATAAAGGTTATGATTATAGGATGGTGGAAGGGAGTACCATTATTATATATTTAGCGTGTGTGAGAAGGAAATTTGATGGATGATGGAAATCTGATGGTGTAGTATTATATTTATATATATTCCATTCATAAATTTTATTAGAGGACACAAAAATTTATCTAGATTTCTCTCTTGACTGTAGATCCCGGAGGAGTTGGTGCAGAGTACCAATTTTGATAATACTTGTGTTATTGACAGTTAATTTATTTAGCTGGTCATTAAGGTTTGAAATAGATGAGTGATTAGAGTGATCAGAAGAACTTTCGTTATCACCATCCGATTTAGCATGATCGATAACAGCAATAGTTCCACTTGGACCGGGTTATGTTTTAAGTTTTTTAAATAATTTTTCAATAAATTGGACCAATTCACTTTCTTTATTATTAAACCTAAATTATAAATTATATATATATATATATATATATATATATATATATATATATATAACATGTGGTATGCATGTAAAGTTGACTAATGGGGAGAAGGAAAAGCATTGTGTTCACGGGAGGGTTTTGGATGGTTTGAGAAATGAAGGAGTACAATTATTATTATTATTATATATTATAATAAGTTTTGTATTTTATAAAAAATAGAATATATTATATTTTATTTAAAAGATTTTTCTTTAAATATGGACCAAATCCGATTAAAGTAAATCAATCTCTAAATAGTTCATGAGTTAGTTCTTATCGCATCCATTTTTCTATAAATAGAAGCTCATTCATTCATTATTTCTTACTTAATTCAATTGAAACTCTAGAGAGAAAATTATAGAAGCTATAGAAAAGTATTATGCTCCTTCCTACTCTTATATTAGGTTTCTTTTACGGTAAGAGATATTATTTCTTGTACTCGTTAGGTATTCCTTCTTTCTTATTGGTGAAATACTTACATTATTCCATTCTTTATTATTCTCTTTGGAATAACCAAAGATATCTGTGGACTACCTATACTTGGTGACATTCTTCAATATTAAAAGTCTTTATTATTATTACATTTGGAATATCCTGTGCAATATGCGTTCGCTGGACACGGTTCCGCTCTTTATTATTATTCATTGGAATATCATGTACATGCGTTCGCCGGACTGGTTAAAATCTTTATTATTATTTTGTTGGAATATCCCATGCATGCGTTTACGTTTGGGACTGGTTCCGCTTTTATTATTATTACATTGAAACATCCTATCGATGCGAATTTACTTTGACTTCGTTTCGTTACTTATTAATCATTTGGAATAACTTTTATCTGTCGAAGTACCGCATGTCGTGGTGATTTCTTTTGTTATTCCATTAATTATTATACTCGGTTGGTTAAAGTTTTGACTTCTATACTCCATGAAATTAGTGGAATATCCTTGATATTTTGCGCTTCATCCAAAGATCTTTTCATGGAAATATTCTTCTGAGCATTCTTGAATTTTACTCTACAAAGCAGTATCATGTTGACAATTTGGACGTTATCAGTTCCTGGATAAATTAATTCTTGAACTTGTTTTATTGAATTCTTATATAATTGTCATCACCCTCATGTTTATATTATGTTGAAAGTCATCTGTGGCCTGTAGTACATAGATGGACTTGGTATAATTATGACCAGGGATTATTCGGTGTAATCATGACCATAATGTTACAAATGATGTGATAAAAGTCCTCATTGGCCCGTAGTGCATTGATGGACAGTTGTTGGCATGATCATGACCATTAATGAATACACGAATGTCCTTGGCTGTAGTGCATGGATAATTTGTGGTCGTGATACTAAAGAATATCCTTGGCCGTAGTGTAGGGGTGATTCGATGATGTGGATTATTTATTAAGCTGAGTCTCAGCGATAAAAGTCATGAAAAAACCTTTTAAACCATAGAAGATAGTAGATTTTATTCTCTACTTGACTCTTCTAATGGATTGCTTGTTCTGCTGCAGTTAAACTTGATGTTTGTTATATTTTATCAGTTTAACACTGTTGAAGGCTAATGATAATTTATTCTGTTTTATCTTAGTCATAATATTTCTTACTGGGCTAGTTGAGCTCACCCTTTCTTTTTTACCGTTTCTCTTGAGAAAATGAGAATATAAATGGGACGAGTCGAGGAGGCGGAGTGATGGACCAGATGATAGTATTAGTAGTCCTCACTATTCTGTTAAATAGTGTGATAATAATTTTAATGAGGACTTCTTTTGAGTTTGTATACTCTCTAGTAGACAATATTTGTATTCAAACTCACAGTTTATGTTTTGTCGTATTGTACACGGCAGTTGTTTTATTAAGTTGTATTTGAATTCTATACCATGTATCTAGCGACTCACGATGGGTGATGTATACCTAATTTTGGGGGAGTCACAGTAGGTATCAAAGCTTAGGGATATGATCCCTGGCTAAGATGAGAGAATAGAACTAGGAGGGGAGAGACGGGGAATTCCTTCGCTAGTATGACCTACCTAAGTTTTTTGGTAGTTAATTGGTCATTGTAATATAGGAATAATATGTTACATGTCAATTAACCTTTTGTTTTGTGGCGATGTCTCAAAATGACATCCGAGAATGTTGAGAATAAAGAATGGAGCATAAAGCGTATCGTTGATTCACCACATATCAATAATCGGGATAATGTGCATCGAGGCGACAATCCTCATGCAAACAACAACACCGACCAAATGATGAATGATGGAATGTTCAGAGGCTTTATGCAATTCATGCAATGTTATGGGAGAGGCGGCTCTAGTCCAAAATGTAGGTGGAACCACTGAAACTCTCGGACGATCCACCGCTTAAATAGTTCGAGGACCACTAACGGAGTTTATTGGAGAGCCAAAAACCACTTAAAAGCGGAAGCATGGATAAAATAGATCACCAAGATATTTAATGTCTTGGGATGCTCCGAGGAGAAAAAGGTTCCCTTTGCCGCCTTTATGTTGCGAGGAGAGGCAGATTATTGGTGGGAATCGGTAAAGCGTACTTAACTTGCCGCACAGAAAATTTCCTGGGAGAAGTTTCAAGAACTATTCAACGACAAGTATTTTCCCGAAACTATTCATCATATGAAGGAGGTGTAGTTCATCAAGTTGGAACAGAATAATACGACCGTGTCGTAGTACGAAGCAAAGTTTGCCGAGTTGTCCCGGTTTGCGTCCCACTTGGTGGATAATAAAGAAAAAATGAAGCGAATGTTTTTAAGAGGTTTAAAGCCGGAGATACGTCAACATCTTATTTCTCATAAACTGTGTTTGTATTCAAATGTTGTAAATAGGGCTCAGTTCGTAGAGCGTGATAACGAGTCAACGCAACCAAAAGAGGGCAGCCGACAAAATGATAATACCAATGAGAGCAGTCATCGAAGCGGTGACAATAAGCGTGAAGGGAATCAACAGGCCAGAAGTGGTAACCACTTCGGTGGTAATCAGGGCCAAAACAATAAGAATGGACATTTCAAGAAGAGGAGATTCAACAATGATGGAAAGAGCGTCGACCAAAGACCTGTTGTTGTTAAGGAAGGAGAAAGACCACCTATCATATGCTTCAAATGCGAGGGAGGGACACATCAGTCCAAACTGCGCGATGTCGTCCAAAGCATGTTATAATTGTGGAAGAGAAGGTCACTTAGCCCGATTTTTTCGTTCACCGAAGATAAGTTCAGCTAGAATGGAGGCACCAAAGGCCATCCCAAAAAAGTCAAAGTCGGTAGTGCAAGGGAGAGTGTTTGTTGTGACCTCCCAGAAAGCAAGGAACCCGAATGAAGTCATCACGGGTAAGCTTATCATAAACTCTAGCGAAGTCTATACTTTATTTGATACCGGTTCTACCCATTCTTTTATTTCTTCTACTTGCGCTCAACGATTAAATTTGACTCCGGAGAAATTAGACTTTGACTTATCTGTGGAAACTCCGTTGGGAGAAACTTTCATTACATCCACTGTTTATAAGTCTTGTTTGGTTCAAATCGGTACCCTCACATTACCTGTCGATCTTATTTCATTGAAAATACTTGCATTTGACGTCATTCTAGGGATTGATTGGTTAACTACTTATCATGCAAAAATTGATTATTTTCGTTAGGTTGTTAGCTTTCATATTCCTAATCAACCTATTATGCGAATTCAAGTGACCAAACCATTAAAATCAATCACGGTCATCTCAAGCCATAAAGCTATTCGTTTATTGAAAAACGGATGTCAAGCTTTCTTAGCTCATGTCACAGATCTAAACAAAAATACATCAGTTTTGAATGATATTTCTATTGTTAATAAATTCCCTGACGTATTCCCTAAAGAACTTCTTGGCCTACCCCCAGAGCGTGAAATTAAATTTTGTATTGACCTTGAACCCGGTACAAAACCCATTTCCAAAGCCCCATATCGAATGGCTCTTATTGAACTTTAGGAGTTAAAGACCCAACTGCAGGAATTGTTAGACATTGGCTTTATTCGTCCTAGTACTTCTCCTTGGGGTGCTCCTGTTCTATTCGTGAAGAAGAAAGATGGGAGTATGCGACTTTGTATTGATTATCGGGAGTTGAATCATGTCACCATCAAAAATAAATTACCCATTGCCACGTATTGATGGCGGTTTGACCCGGTTGCAAGGAGCCAAATTCTTTTCAAAGATTGATCTTCGTTCCGGATATCACCAATTGATGATTAGAACAGATAACATTCCAAAGATAGCTTTCAGAACTCGGTACGGGCATTATGAATTCTTAGTCATGTCCTTTGGATTGACTAATGCTCATGCTGCCTTCATGGATATGATGAACCGAGTATTCAAGGAATATTTGGATCACTTTGTGGTCGTCTTTATTGATGACATCCTTATTTATTCCAAAAGCCGTGAAGATCATGAGCAACACTTGAGGCTGACACTCCAAAAGCTTCGTGAGTACAAGCTTTATGCCAAGTTGAAGAAATACGAGTTCTGGCTGGAGGAAGTAGCATTCCTTGGGCACGTAGTATCAAGTCATAGAATATCTGTTGACCCGGCAAAGATTGAAGCTATTCAAAGTTGGGAGCAACCTAAATCAGTGACCGAAGTACGTAGCTTTCTCGGTTTAGCTGGTTATTATCGGAGATTCGTGGAATGATTTTCTCGAATCGTTACTCCATTAACTCAGTTGACTCGGAAAGATACAAAGTTCGGTTGGAGCGAAGAATGTGAGAAGAGTTTTCAAGAACTCAAGAGGAGACTCATTTTAACACCTATTCTGATGATACCATCTGGCTCGGAGGGATTTGTCGTCTACAGAGATGCTTCGAGTAAAGGGTTGGGATGTGTTCTCATGAAACATGGGAAAGTCATAGCATATGCCTCAAGACAACTCAAAGAATATGAGAGGAATTATCCTACTCATGATCTAGAGTTGGCAGATGTTGTCTTCGAACTTAAAATTTGGAGGCATTACTTGTATGGGGAAAAAGTGGAGATCTTTACGGATCATAAAAGCCTCAAATATTTCTTCACTCAAAAGGAACTCAACATGCGACAACGACGTTGGCTTGAACTGTTGAAAGATTATGATCATACCATCCAATAACATCCTAGAAAAGCGAACGTGGTAGCTAACGCATTGAGTAGAAGATCATATGCAAGTACGAGTGCGATATTGTCAACACAAAGGCCTATTTTGTGTGACTTGCAAAGGATGGAGATAGAGTTAAAGACTCCAGGGACCCATGTGATGATGTCGAATATACGAGTAGAACCGACTTTAATTAATAAAGTTAAAGTCGCTCAAGCTTCGCACTACGGACACAGGCGTGATGCGTATGAGGAAGAAAGTCAAGAAGGTCTGCTATCTGAAAGCAAGAATCGATGAAGAAGGAATACTTGAAATCAACTCCGGACTTTGTGTTCTAACGACCACGATTTAAAGTATAAAATCATGATGGAGGCGCATACACACACCATTTGCATCCATCTCAGGAGTACCAAAATGTATCATGATATTAAATATACACATTTTGGTGGAGCAATATGAAGAGATATTGCGGCATGTTTATCTCAAGGTGTCTAAGTTGTCAACGAGTTAAAGCGGAACATCAAGTACCAAAAGGTCCATTCAACCACTTGAAATTCCAGGTGAAGAAGTGGGTGCACATTACCATGGATTAGGCTACTGGGTCTTCCTAAGGTTTCTCGAGGTATAGATGCGATTTGGGTCATTGTTGATAGATTGACCAAGTCCGCTCATTTCTTCTGCGATCGAGAAACTTATACACTTGAACGTCTTGCTCAGATGTACATAAACGAGATTGTAAGACTACTTGGTATGCCAAGATCCATAGTTTTTGATCGAGACCCAAGATTCACTTCACAATTTTGGGTTAGTTTACGAAAAGCTATCGATCGACGGACGAGGCGGTCGGAGAGACTATTCAAACTCTTGAAGATTTATTAAGACTCTGTCCTTGACTTCAGGAAGTTGGGATAAGTTCTTACCATTGGTGGAGTTTTTCTACAACAACGCTTATCAAGCAAGTATTGGCATGGCTCCATTTGAGGCGTTGTATGGAAGAAAGTGTTGTTCTCGAAGATCTTTGGGATGAGGTGGGGGAAAAAACGTTGTTGGGACCGGAGTTAGTACGTATGACTACTGAAAAAGATTCAAACGATCCGACAACGTATAAAAACCTCACAAGATCAACAAAAGAGTTATACTGATCTTCATCGAAAGGACGTGAAATTCGATATAGGAGATCATGTGTTGTTACGTGTTGCTCCATGGAAAGGAGTTACGAGATTTGGAAAGAGAGAAAAACTCAATCCTTGATTCATCGGCCCATTTTTAATCCTCGATCGAGTAGGATCTTTATTATTATTTTGTTGGAATATCCACGTCTACGCGTTTACGGGACTGATCCGATTTTATTATTATTATTATTAGAACATCCCAGCCGGTGCAAATTTCGCTTGACTTCGGTTCCGCATTTATTAATCTGTTGGAATAACTTTCTGCATCAGCAATACGCATGCATGGTGATTTCTTTTGTTATTCCATTCGTTATTATACTCAGTTGGTTAAAGTTTTGACTTCTATACTCCATGAAATTAATGGAATATCCTTGATATTTGCACTTCATCCAGTATCTTTTCATGGAAATATTCTTCTGAGCATTCTTGAATTTTACTCTACAAAGCATGATCATGTTTACAATTTGGGCGTTATCGGTTCTGGATAAATTAATTCTTGAACTTGTTTTATTGAATTCTTATATCATTGTCATCATCCTCATGTTTATATTATGTTGAAAGTCATCTGTGGCTGCGATTAGTATAGATGGACTTGGTATGATTATGACCAATGATTATTCGGTAATCATGGCATAGTAATGTTACAAATGATGTAGTAAAAGTCCTCATTGGCCGTGGTGCATTGATGGACGATTGTTGGCATGATCATGACCATTAATGAATACACGAATGTCCTTGGTCAGTAGTGCATGGATAATTTATGGTCGTGATACTAAAGAATATCCTTGGTAGTAGTGTAGGGGTGATTCGATGATGTGGATTATTTATTAAAAATGAGTCTCGTGATAAAAGTTATGAAAACCTTTTAAACCATATAAGATAGTAGATTTTATTCTCTACTTGACTCTTCTAATGGATTGCTTGTTCCGCTGCAGTTAAACTTGATGTTTGTTATATTTTATCAGTTTAACACTGTTGAAGGCTAATGATAATTTATTCTGCGTTATCGTAGTCATAATATTTCTTCTTTGGGCTAGTTGAGTTCACCTTTTCTTTCACCGTTCTTCTTGAAATGAGAATATAAATGGATGGATGAGTCTCGGAAGCAGTGATGGACGGATGATAGTATTAGTAGTCCTCAATATTCTGTTAAATAGTGTGACAATAATTGTAATGAGGACTTCTTTTGAGTTTGTATACTCTCTGGTAAACAATATTTGTATTCAAACTCACAGTTTATGTTTTGTCGTATTGTACACGACAGTTGTTTTATTAAGTTGTATTTGAATTTTGTACCATGTATCTGGCGATTCAAGATGGGTGATGTACACCTAATTTTGGGGGTGTCACACTTTGATTCCAATTTTTTTTTGTCCTTATGCAGATATGTAGATTTATATACATGTATCATAGTTTCTGGGATTTAAACACTATGTGTTGCTAGTGTGATTTGAATGGCTGGGTTTGTAATTAGTAGCGTAGCTAGATATGGATTGACTTAATAAAAGTTGCCCTGTACTGTTGGGATCAAATGAAACATCTGCAACAAGTAAAGAATATAGCAAATCATACGGGAAGCTATTTGTAATAAGTTTACTGGCACAATGCCCATAAACTTTGGACAAATAAAATTCTTGGTAAGATTTAGCAACTATTTGAGTAGTAAAGAATATAGCAGCTATACATAAATTTAGCACAATCCAAAACAGAAATGAGCATGTAGTCAGTATTTTAACATTCTAGCTGGGGAACTCTATCAATGTCAGTTACAGTGTCAAAGAGATTAAAGAACTGAAAAATTCTTACATGATTGTTATGGTACATCAGTGTTGATGATCTACCATTGTGACGCCCCCAAAATAGGTATACATCACCCATTCTGAGTTGTCAATACATGGTACAGAAACAACTACAACTTTTATTATTACAACAGTAAAACTGTGAGTTTGAATACAAATATTATCTTCTAGACAATATCTATACTCAAATAAATCCTCATCACATTTATTGATACATTATTTTACAAAAATGGTGAGGACTACTAAACAATTCTTTCTAAAACCTTCATTCCATACCCCAGACTTGTACTCGCTATATTCTCGCCTCACGAGAAGAAAAAATGGAACAAAAAGGAAAAGTGTGAGCTCAACTAGCTCAGTAAAGAATATTATGACTAAGATAATATACAACAAATTATCGTTAGTCTTCAACAGGGAAAAATCTAATAGAATACAATAGACAACAAATTTTAAATCAATATTCGCAGCGGAAATAATAATTCATTAGAAGAGTTAAGTAGAGAATGCAAACTACTATCTTCTATGTATGAATTTAAAAGTTCATCGCTCATCCTTTATCCCTCATAACATCAATCAATATACATCCGGAATCAAATATTCATCTTTGCACTACAGTGCCAAAGATATTCATCGATTAATCATGTTCATCTAAACACTGCTCATCTTTGCACAACGGGCCAAAGATATTCTTCAGAAATCATTCATCTTTGCACTACAGCCAAAGATATTCCATAATATCATCATTTAAGATCAAGATGATGAAAATATTTTTAAAGAAACGAATCCAAAGAAACAAAATGACAAGGATTAAGGATTAAGGATTCGTACTTTGTTTTATTCACGTCCCAAAACTACCTCAAAATAATCGCGAGTGGTGTAAAATTCAAGAATGATCAAAAACATGGATACAATCAAAGCTAGTATCCGTAATAGATATTTTGGACAAAAAGAAGAAATTTTATTTTTATTGAATAGTGGTCAGATATCGTGAATAGTCAGAGTATCGTGAATAGTAACTCAAACCAAAAAAAGATAGAAATTCCACAAAAACATCTTCACGCTTACTTGAATAGTACTCGTGAATAAGAAACTCGTGAATAAGAACTCATGAATAGTAACTCGTGAATAGTAACTCATGAATAGTAACCTCGGACATGAAAAAGTTCCAAATTTGATAAAAAGTTCCAACAATATTTCAAAGATAATGATATTGAAGAAATAATATCATTTGAGAAGAAAATAACATCCCTTACCTCGAAAGATCGGTCTTTCTAAATGAAACACCTTGATATAGGCTATGACTTGACTTGCACCGCAGTATAGCAATACTCAAAGTATACTCAAAATACTCACAAGAATACGCCGATAATATAGAGAGAAAAACTTCGATTTAAATGTGATTTTCAATTCTAACCTAAGCACCCTATTTATAGAAATTGCTTAGAACACCAAAGCGAAAATTTAATATAATAATATTATATATATATTACAAATTCTCTACGCACCTAGAACCATCTGAATTCAGCAACTTTGCATGTGTTTAATGAGGCTAACTAAACACAAAAAACATTTTTGTAATTAAAAATATTTTAAACTTCCAAAATCAATTATTTTGAGCTTGAAACTTCATAATTCATAATAAGTAGACCTTTCATCAGAAAATTGAATCTCATGAGTTTTATAGGAAATTCAATTCTCTACAACTTTACAAAAGAAAGTTTTCCAAATTCCAAATAGAAATTGGCCGAAATCCACAAACGCAAGCGATTTTACAAATTTATAATCAAATTTCACCATTATAAATGGGGTCCACCGCATATTTAACATGTTTTAAACATTTATTGCAACAAAAAATACTCTTCCTCCTCAGATACTCATATATCCCACATTCGTTGTAAAAATATCACCATTATTATATTATTTGTAACGACCCCAAAATAGGTCCATTCCATCCAACCCATTACGAAATCGCCAAATATATGGTACGAAAAAACAACTACAACTTTATTACAACAATTGTCGTAAAAATACAACAACACATATCTTTGTGAGTTTGGATACAAATATATACCAAGCATATGCGTCGTCCACAATGACACCTTACATAAAGGTATAGTCAAAAACTGTTTTAGAAATTAGAATCTTTGGGAAATGCTCAAGAAACCTTCGTATATGGGAGGCCATGCTTTTAGGTTATGGTAGATATCATATGGCCACGAAATTATCCTTGGTTGACCCAATAGACCCCAAAAGAAAAAACAAGAAGATTACTATCATATTCTTCCCAATGGCGAGTCTTCTCTTGACATATCATTATCTCCACTGTCTCTAATTTGGTATTATACTCCAAACAAACACCAAGATTATATAGGTAGTGCTTGTAAATATACTCGAAGAAGTGGATGAGCACAACCATGTCTTATGATAACACGAGTTTGTATGTCATTAGACATCTTGTATGATAGTGACAAAACACCCTTCCAAAGTTGGGTTCGCTTTCACCCTATTTAATTCACCAAAAATAACTATTAAATGATGTATAAAATACAACACACTAAAGCCCTCAATAAAATTATTTTCATACTCTTTAGGGAGAACCTCAACAACTATAGACCACCGTTCTATTCCCTTGTTATCCCCGCCAACCCAAATTACACTTTTATTACACGAAAGGAATTGTGAAACAAAAGGGTGAGCACAACTAACTCGATAAAATAATATTATGACTAAAGATAAATAAATTATCAATAGTCTTCATCGATAATGAATCGAGATTTAGAACATATGGTAGATGATAAAACTTTTCAACCATAGTAGTTGCGTGAACGAAGCGATCCATTAAAAGAGTCAAATAGACTATAAAGTCTATTATCTTCTCCACGTTAAAAGTCCACCAACAATATTTTATCCTCGTAACATCAATCAACAGTTCCTTTCCACAATCATATGAATAACTCATAATCATAATTGTGATTCTAAATTCCTCTTCTCATCCGGACGAAGATAATTTTCATCACTTTGTTTTACCGAAACATCAAATATCATGGTTATACCAAATCACAGTTCTGCTCATAATCATACTAATAAATTCATCTTTGCTACGGGCGAAGATATTCATCAACAGCCTCATCTTTACACTACAAAGCAAAGATATTCAACAACAGTCATCTTTGCATTACGAGCCAAAGATATTCATCAATAATTCATCTTTACTCTACAAAGCAAAGATATTCAACAACAGTCATCTTTGCATTACGAGCCAAAGATATTCATCAATAATTCATCTTTTTTGCTTCAAAATTAAAGATATTCAACAACAGTCATCTTTGCATTCACGAGCCAAAGATATTCATCAATAATTCATCTTTTGCACTTTCAAAATTTAAAGATATTCAACAACGAGTCATCTTTGCATGTGAGCCAAAGATATTCATATATCAAAGAAATACATAATCATTTGGAAGTTATATAACAATAATTATAACCATGTTGATCAATCCACCTTTGCACTTAAGCTAAAAATATTCAATTGTAAATTCAATGGTCATGATCATACCAATCAACAATTCAACTTTTGCACTCATTGGCCAAAGAGAACCTATGGTCACGATCATACCAATAATCTACCCATCTTTACACTCAAGTCAAAGAAAATATCATCATTAGGGTTATAAGAATGTTATATAAAAATAATATAATCAAAACATGGTTTTAATTTCAAGAGTAAGATTCATAAATCAACGATAATTTGGTGGGAGAAGAAACCAATTTGTTGTGAATAGTACCCGTAATCGTACGTAGTCCCGTATATCGTGCGTAGTAACCTCGACACGAAAAGATAAAGTTTCATAATAAAATTCATATCCATATTTATAACACCTTAATCCAAATGTTATAAATCACTTAGAAATCTCATAATCTAATATTATTAATATTATAATAATATTTTAATCATTTCTCAAACTTATAAATAATTTAATCCAATTATTTACACTTTAATAATTAATGCATTTAATCATCTAAAATGCCAAACTCATAAGATTTCATCATCATTAACCAAAACCCTCATAAAAAATCAGCATATATCTCATATATGATTCTCAAGCCAATAAATCATATTTTCCAATTTTCTTACTTCACATAACATATTTAATTTATTTACTCATAACTAGAACATTTTCATGAAAAATACCAAATCAGTTCTAAAATATTTTTTTTTGAATTTAGCATAAAATAGTCCCATATTGAACAAATATTTTTCTCAAATTTTAAAAATTCATTTACTATTTTTCATATGGCCAAAACCACCGAATATTTAAACATTTATCATAAATTGTACTTTTATCCAAAAATTTTGAAATTCACAGTAGTACAATCGATATTATATAGATGTACTCTCAATAAAAATTTCATCAATTTTGGAGTTAACCGCAAGGAGTTATAAATAGTTACTTTTAAAATAGTCTTTTTCATAAAATCCATAACTCCTAATCTATACATCCAAAAATACCTCAAAATAATCATAGTGGTGTAAAATTCAAGAATGATCAAAACATGGATACAATCAAAGCTAGTATCCGAAATAGATATTTTAGACGAAAAGAAAAATTTCATTTTTCTTGAATAGTCTTGCCGTGATTCGTGAATAGTCTTGAGATCGTGAATAAAGTCTTGATATCGTGAATAGTAACTCCAGACACCAAAAGATAGAAATTCCACAAAAAACATCTTCACGCTTCATGAATAGTACTCGAATAGTACTTTCGTGAATAGTAACTCATGAATAGTAACTCATGAATAAGAACTCGTGAATAAAAGAACCCGACATGAAAAAGTTCCAAATTTGATAAAAGTTCCAACTAATATTTCAAAGATAATGATATTGAAGAAATAATATCATTACGAAAAAAATTAATATCCCTTACTATCCCTTACTATCCCTTACCTCAAAAGAGCAGCACTTCTGACAGGATATCGGATATGATGGTGAAGGAAACTTGCACTGATGAATATCAACTCACCAAGTATCTAAATACTCACAAATTACACTCGATAATCTAGAGAGAGAAAGAAGCTTATGTTTACGGTGTGTTTTTCAATTCTAACTTAGCCCTCTATTTATAGGAAAATGTTAGCACCAAGAAAGAAGACTTGACTGCTTACTGATGGCTTTACACCTCCGCTATTCTATTCCACCCACCAAAAATCAGCCATCTTCCCCAACAACCAAGAGTGGGGCCCACTCAATTCTAGAATTTTCCACCAAAACCTAATTTAGAATCGATTACCTCTTAAAATTCATAACAAATCATACGTTCATTTTAACGGTTCAAAATTTGTGGACATATACTCAACTTATATATGTATAACATATCCAAAAATTACAACGATCCAACGGTCGGATTAAAAATTATAACTAACGCAATATATCTCAAAACACCTTGGTTTAATTTTTAATACCTTCATTCCGGCAAAAATACTAATAAAATACCTCAACATTAATTCCTTCATTTATAACCATATAAATAAATCCATCATTTATATTCACATCAAATAAATATTTCCTTATCATATAAATCAATAATTAATTATTCACAAATAATATTACGAATCACAATAATAACAACCAGTGCGGTTCCGGAAAGAGGGGCTTTCCAATAAGAATTTCTCCTTCTTCAAAAGCAATTAGGTGACCAAACCTCTCCTTGTGAACTTTCTAGACATTGCCAATAATGCTATCTAATAATATTATTCAAATAATATGAATTATTGATCCGATAATGGGAAATCTTGTGCGATGATAATTATTGAAACAACAATAATATAAAATATCAACGCAGCAATTATGGAATCAATAAAATAAAATATTGAACGATAATTACGTAAATAATTATTGAGTAGTGCATTCTTACGTAAGAATCAATAATTGAAAAAAATCTTTATGCAATACTGCAGTGTCTTCTTGTCTTGACAACGCGTATTACTTTACTTTACCAACCGGTATTCCAACGATTATTACTTGAGAACGATTACGCCAAGCTATTTATAAAAACTTAATTTTGTCGCTTTCTCATCCGACGCTTATTCATTATGGGGCCCAAAAATGGTCACTGCCGTAAATTTAATATTCCCCGAAGAAAGAATATTCCACGACCAAACGAATATTCCCACAACAATGAATATTTTATAACCACTTGTGTATTTTGAAAAAAATTCATATATCACCCTTAACTTTAACTTTTATCAATTTAACCATTTACTTGAATAGTAATTATAAGAAAAATTGAATACTTTTATTTCATAAAATTCGGGGTCTTACATTATTAACATATAATAATATATTTAAATGAATTATTTTATCGAAAAAAGATAAAATATCAATTTTCAACAATTGTTACAATAAAAATTTTCTCCATCTATATCCACATAAAATCAATATTTTTCTCATCATATTAATTATTCACAAATAATATTACCGAACCACAATATTGACAACGAGCGGTTCCTGGGAGAGGGGCTTTCCAATAAAATTTCTTCTTCATGGCCTTGATTAGGTGACCAAACCTCTCCTTAGAGCGGGACTTTCTAGACATTGCCAATAATGTTATCTAATAATATTATTCGATAATATGAATTATTTCTTCGATAATGAAAATCTTGTAATGACAATTATTGAAACAACAATATATAAAATATCAACGCATGACAATTATTAACTCAATAAAATACTGAACAATAATTCACATAACCATTATTGAGTAGTGCCTTCTTACGTAAGAATCAACAATTAGTGCAATACAGGTGTCTTCTTGTGTTTTAACCAAAGGGTATTTTAACAAGATGATATACTTGAATAACTATTCTGTATTATTTTTAAACAACTTATATTTGTCGTTTTCTTCATCCAATAAACTTTTAGTTATGGGACCCACACATGCATTTATCTTGGCATAAATGCGAATATTCTCAAACAGATCTGAATATTCAACGACCAAGCGAATATTCCCAAACAACAATGAATATTTTATAACCACTTGCTTATTTTGAAATATTTGCATGATCTTACCCTAACTATCCACATTAATCAAATCAACCCTTACTATTTCAAAATAATAAATAGAGAAAATTAAATTTTATTAATAATAAGTTGGGGTCTTACAACCATGGCATCAACAATAGAAATTGAGGTGGAAATATTGGCAACACGAGTGGCAATATAATGGTAGTTATAGCAGCATTGACAAAGAAATTGAAATTATGGTAAACTTGGTGCTGTTAGGAAGTAAATATAATGGTGGGTAGCAGTTGTTCTAAAATTGTATCTTTAATACCCCAACTTATTATTAATGAAATTAAATTTTCTTTATTTATTATTTTGAAATAGTAAGGGTTAATTTGATTAATATGATTAGTTATGGGTAAAATGCGCAAATATTTCAAATAAGCAAGTGGTTATAAAATATTCATTTTTTATCGGAGAATATTCGTTTGGTCGTGGAATATTCTTACCGCTTGGGAATATTCGTATTTATGCGACAACAAATTTTTTATTTGGGCCCCATAACTAAAAATTTATTAGATGAATAAAACGACAAAAATAAGTTGTTTATAAATAATGACGTTGTTATTACCATTAATATTGTTGAAATACTCGATGGTTAAAAAACACGAAGAGCTTTACAGATATTGCACAAATTATTGATTCTTACGAAAGAATGCACTACTCGATAATTATTACGATAATTAATTATTCAATATTTTATTTTATTGATTCAATAATTGCTACGTTGATATTTTATATTACTGTTCTTTCAATAATTGTCACTACACAGTATTTTTCATTATTGGAATAATAATTCATAGTATCTGAATAATATTATTAGATAACATTATTGACAATGTCTAGAAAGTTCTGTCTAAGGAGAGGTTTGATCACCTAATTACTTGTGCAGAAGGAGAAATCCTTATTGAAAGCCCTCTTCTCTGAGAACTACTGGTTGCGATATTGTGATTCAATAATATTATTTTGAATAATTAATTATTGATTTATATGATAAAGAAAATATTCATTTTATGTGGATATAGATGGAGAAAATTTTAATGTGACAATTGTTGAAAATTAATATTTTATCTTTTTCTTGATAAAATAATTCATTTAAATATATTATTATATTTTAATAATATAATAATGGGGATATTTTTACAATGAATGTGGGATATATGAGTATATGAGGAGGAAGAGTTTTTTTATTGCAAAAGTTGTTTAAAACATGTTAAACATGTCTGTGGGCACATTTCTTGACTGAAATTTGATTATAGCCTGTAGAATCGCCCGTTTGTGGATTTCGGTCAATTTCTGTTTGGAATTTGGAAAAACTTTCTTCTGCAAAGTTGTAGATAATGAAATTTCCTATGAAAAGGACACGAGGTTCGAATTTTTCTGACAAAAGGGCTATTTATTATGAATTATTGAAGTTCTGAAGTTTTGAAATAATTGATTTTTAGAAGTTTTAATTATTTTTTTTAAGAAAAAAGTTTTTTACATTTTTGGGCCTCATTAATCATGTGTTAAGTTGCTGAATTCATATTCTTGGCGTACGTAGGAATTTATATATAATATATTAATATTATATTAAATTTTCTGCTTTGGTGTTCTAAGCATTTTTCTATAAATAGGGTGCTTAGGTTAAAATTAAAAATCACACCAGAAACTGAAATCTTCTCTCTCTTTCTCTCTAGATATATTGAGCGTATTCTTGTGAGTATTTTTGATACTTTGAGTGTTGTTATACGGTGCAAGTTCCCTTCACCACTATATTCAGTATTCCAGCCAGAAATATTATTCTTTCGAGGTAAGGGATGTTGTTTTCTTCTTAAATGATATTATTTTTTTAATATCATTATGCCGAAATATTGGTTTGAACTTTTTATCAAATTTGGAACTTTTTGTGTCGGGGTTACTATTCACGTATACGACACTATTCACGAATACGACACTATTCACAGAAAAAAATTAAATTTTCGTTTTTCGTCCAAAATATCTATTATGGATACTAGCTTTGATTGTATCCATGTTTTGACCATTCTTGAATTTTACTCCACTATGATTACTTATGAGGTATTTTTGGACATGGATAAACCGAAATACGAATCCTTAATATTTGTTATTTTGTTTCACTAGATTCGTTTCTTTTAAAATATTTTTCATCATCCTCAGTACTAAATGATGATATTACTGAATATATTTGGCCTGTAGTGCAAAGATGAATAATTTCTGATGAATATCTTTGACCCGTAGTGCAAAGATGAACAGGTGTTTAGATGAACACGACCAACTGGTGAATATTTTTGGCCTGTAGTGCAAAGATGAATATTTGATTTATGATGTATATTGATTGATGTTACAGGGATAAAATATTGATGATGGACTTTTAAATTCATAGATAATAATAGATTTTATTCTCTACGTAATTCTTCTATGAATTATTATTTCCGCTGCGAACATTAATCTGAAACTTGTTGTCTATTGTATTTTATCAGATTTTTCCCTGTTGAAGACTAACGATAATTTGTTCTATATTATCTTAGTCATAATATTCTTTACTGGGCTAGTTGAGCTCACCCTTTTCCTTTTTGTTCCATTTTTCTTCTCAGGAGGCGAGAATGTAGCGAGTACTAGTCGGGGTATGGAATGAAGGTTCAAAAAAGTCATTTTAGTAGTCCTCACCATTTTTGTAAAATAATGTATCAATAATTATAATGAGGACTTATTTGGGTATGAATATTGTCTAGATGGAAATATTTGTATTTAAACTCACAGTTTTTATGTTGTATTAATAAAGTTGTAGTTGTTTCTGTACCATGTATTTTGACGACTCAGAATGGGTGTTGTATACCTATTTTGGGGGCGTCACAGTATCACAGACTAGGAATCCAGGCGAAGGAAAACTAGAATTAAAGCAGAAATATGTAGCACATTTTTTTGCAATAGCTTCTTAATGAGCATACTTGTTTCAACACAACACACTGCGAAGAACAGTTCGTTGACCTTAGATGTGCGCAGCCTGCACTCTATCAACTCATAGGAATTTTAGCAACATTACATGCAAAAGTTTCATATAATCCAGATTTAGAACATAATAATTTTCATACCATAGATCCACCAATCTCATACATAACGTGTTGGTTAAATAATGAACATTATCAAAATTGCAACCGATTTAATAAAATTAACAACAACACCGCATACATAACATTAACAATTATGACAAATCGTTGAGTTAGTTGCAATTGACGCATTTCAATCTTCATCATCGCTAATTCGTTGGAGTTGTTAGAATTCGTTGGATGAGTTGTTACATTTAAACACTCGGATGTGTCCATCTGCAACCTCCATTGATTATGCAACACTCGAACATATTCGTCACACCAGCTGATGAAGTTACCACATTGCTGCATGTTTTGGGACACAATAAATTTATTCACTTATGTAAAAGGAACAAGTATACAAAAATTGCAATACATAAATACATACCATTCTTGGGCAAGAATAATAGTGTCTACCCGAATTCTTTTCCGACATTGAAAGTTTTACTATATAAGGGTCCGTACCACAACGACATATGAACGGAGGCCATACGGATGTAGCGATGAAGCAATTTGATGACATATTTTCTATCGTGAATGTATATAAAAAGATCAACAATAATTCCAAATTGTATATTTAAATGAATAAAATACTTTATTCAAAAGTAAAATCATAATTAAATTATAGTAGTAGTAGTAGTAGAATAGATTTACAATTCACAGGTTCACTCTAATTGCACATGAACAAAAAGCTTACTAGCCAGCTAATAATCCCACAACAAATGCAACTTCTTCCTCACTTTGGCTTCTCATTCCATTACTATCCAAACACAGAAAGAGAGGTATAATACATTTGAATTTCCAATAAAAAAAATGGCTACTGCAAATGACTTACTCCAGAGTACAAGCATAAATGAAAACATCATCAAAACATCACCAATTAAGCAAAGGATACCTTTTTGATCGAGAGGAAAAAAAAACCTAGACTTGAAGATCATGTAATTTAGCGATACACATTGCTGTGAATTCGTGATAGTTTTCGAAGGTTTCATATGGATGTAATTGAGAGAATCGCCCCTTTGCTTCAGCTCTGTGAAATTCGTTTGCTTCAGATCTGTGTAATTAAGAGAATCGCCCCTTTACTTCAGCTCTGAGAGAATCGCCCCTTCGCGAGAGTTTTCGAGGGTTTCATTTGGATACGGTTTGTTTTTTTAAGACCCGGATATCAATGATTGACCCGCGTGTTTCTTAAGTCCGTCTGTTGGTCCGTCCAAATGGTCCACCTCAGATACTTTCTGTATATATATATATATATATATATATATATATATAACTCCAAATCAACCCCAAATTAAACACTATATATAGATGAAAGAGATCATATATTGAATACCTGCGTGGAGCAGCAGGCGGCGACGGTGACGGCTTACGGTAGGCTACAAGCGGTGAGCGGCGGGGCGGGTGACTTCTCCATAATTCTTCTCTCTTTCTCTCTTCTTCGTTTTCTTTCTTTCTCTTTCTGGCAGACGATCCAAGAGCTGATCTATTTTAAAACGATCAGCGACTGTGTTGTGTGACCGCTTGCGGTCGCTGATTTTAATTGACTTGGCGGTCAGAGTGCTGAGAAATTTAAATGATATGCGACCGCAATACGCGATCACAGGCGGTCGTAGATGTTTGTTAATTTTACCCGCCAACACTTGCACCAAAATTAAAGGCGACAAATTCAAATTAGCGACCATGTAGCGACTGCATTGCGGTCGCTAATATCAAATAGTGACTAGTTTGGATACCCGTCGCTAATAGCGACCGCTAATACTATCATTAGCGACCGAATATGGATATAAGACCCCGAATTTTATGAAATTTAAGTATGCAATTTTTTCTTATAATTATTATTTAGTAAATGGTTAAATTGATAAAAGTTTAAAGTTATGGGTGAAATATGCAAATTTTACAAAATAAGCAGTGGTTATAAAATACTCATTATTGTTGGGAATATTCGTTTGGTGCGTGGAATATTCTTTCGTGGGGAATATTAAATGCATGACGACAGCATGACCATTTATTCAGGGCCCCATATAATGAATAACCGTATGGATGAAGAAAACGACAAAAAGAGTTTTATAAATAATAACAGGCGTAATTATTCTGAATTAACACTATTGGAATACCGGTGGGTAAAGTAAAATAATACGTGTTGTTGCACGATAGAACACGGTATTACACAGATTTTTGAATTATTGATTCTTACGTGAAAAGCACTTACTCAATAATTTTTACGATGAATTACTTATTCAATATTATATTTTATTGATTCAATAATTCTTTGCGTTGATATTTTATATTACATGTTGTTTTAATAATTGTCACTACACGATTTTTTTCCATTATCTGACAATAATTCATATTATCTCGAATAATATTATTGGATAACATTATTGGCAATGTCTAGAAAGTTACATCTAAGGAGAGGTTTGGTCACCTAATTGCGCCGCCAGATGAGAGAGATCCATATTGAAAGCCCCTCTTTCTTTGGGAACTACCGGTTGTCGATATTGTGATTATGTAATATTATTTGTGAATAATTAATTATTGATTTTTTATGATGAGGAAAATATCTATTTTATATGGACATAGATGGAGAAAATTTTTAATGTGACAATTGTTGAAAATTGAAATTTTATCTTTTTCTGATAAAATAATTCATTTAAATATATTATTATATTTTAATAATATAATAATGGTGATATTTTTACAACGAATGTGGGATATATGAGTATATGAGGAAGACAAATATTTTTGTTACAATAAATGTTTAAAACATGTTAAACATGTCGGTGGACCCCATTTCTTGACTGAAATTTGATATAGCTTGTAAAATCGTCCGTTTGTGGATTTCGGTCAATTTCGTTTTGGAATTTGGAAAAACTTTCTTCTGCAAAGTTGTAGAGAATTGAATTTCCTATAAAAACACGCAAGATTTGAATTTTTTGATAAAAGGGCTATTTATTATGAATTATTGAAGTTCTGAAGCTCTGAAATAATTGATTTTTGGAAGTTTAAAATAATTTAAATAACAAAAACGTTTTTTTGTGCAAGTCTTGTGAGGTGGGCTGTTTTGGTGGCTGAGGTTTTGAAGCAAAATAAGTGTGCTTTGGAATAAAAATAATATATATTAATATTTTATTAAATTTTTTTGCTTTGGTGTTCTAAGTATTTTCCTATAAATAGGGTCTTAGGTTAGAATTGAAAATCACACTTAAATTGAAGTTTTCTCTCTCTATATTATCGAGCATATTCTTGTGAGTATTTTGAGTATACTTTGAGTATTGCTATATCGGTTCAAGTTCGTTTCGTTATTCCAAATCGTAAGTCTTGCTCTTTTGAGGTAAGGGATAGTAAAGGATTTTTAAGGGTTATTATGTTTTTAGTTTCGAAATTTTTCTGAACCTTCAAAATTCTGGAAAAATTTGAAATGATAATTTGATGAGTTTTATATATTGTGTCCAAAATGGCAATTTTTGGATGTATAGATTGAGAGTTATGAATTTTATGAGAAAAGACTATTTTAAAAGTAACCGCTTATAACTCCTTGTGATTAACTCCAAAATTGATGAAATTTTTATTGGGAGTACATCTATATAATATCAGTATACCGTATAAATTTCAAATTTTGGAAAAAAGTATAATTTATGATAAATGTTTAAATATTCTATTGGTTTTGGCCATATGAAAAATAGTAAATGAATTTTAAAATTTAGAGAAAATATATGTTCAATATGGGACTATGTTATGCTAAATCCCAGAAAAGAAATATTTTTGGAACTAATTTGGTATTTTCATGAAAATGTTCTAGTTATGAGTAAATGAATTAAATATGTTATGTGAAGTAAGAAAATTGGAAAATATGATTTATTGGCTTGAGAATCATATATGAGGTATATCTGATTTTTATGAGGGTTTTGGTTAATGATGATGAAATCTTATGAGTTTGGCATTTTAGATGATTAAATGCATTAATTATTAAAGTGTAAATAATTGGATTTAATTATTTATAAGTTTAAGAAATGATTAAAATATTATTATAATATTAATAATATTAGATTATGAGATTTCTAAGTGATTTATAACATTTGGATTAAGGTGTTATAAATATGGATATGAATTTTATTATGAAACTTTATCTTTTTAAATATCGAGGTTACTATCTGCGATAATCTTGTAAGACCCCAACTTATTATTAATGAAATTTAATTTTCTTTATTTATTATTTTGAAATAGTAAGGGTTGATTTGATTAATGTGGATAGTTAGCGGTAAAATACGCAAATACTTCAAAATAAGCAAGTGGTTATAAAATATTCATTGTTGTTTGGAATATTCGTTTGGTCGTGGAATATTAAATCTTTGTCGGGAATATTAAATATTTGACCAGCTACCGATGTGTGTGGGCCCCATAACGAAAGCGATTGGATGAAGAAAACGACAAATATAAGTGGTTTAAAAATAACTACAGTAGTTATTACAGTTATCTTGTTAAAATACCCGGTGGTTAAAACACAGAATACACCATCGTTATTGCACCAATTATTGATTCTTACGTGAAGGCACTACTCAATAATGGTTCTGATAATTACATTCGATATTTTTTATTGAGTTAATAATTACTTTGCGTTGATATTTTATATTCTTTGTTGTTTCAATAATTGTCATTATCTGATATTTTTCATTATCGAAGCAATAATTCATATTATCCTAATAATATTATTAGATAACATTATTGGCAATGTCTAGAAAGTTACGTCTAAGGAGAGGTTTGGTCACCTAATTGCGCCACGAAGAGGAAAAATTCTTATTGAAAGCCCCTCTTTCTGGAACCTAATGCAGTTTATCAATATTGTGATTACGTAATATTATTTGTGAATAATTAATTATTGATTCATATGATGAGGAAAATATTAATTTTATGTGGATATAGGTGGAGAAAATTTTAATGTGACAATTGTTGAAAATTGAAATTTTATCTTTTTTCGATAAAATAATTCATTTAAATATATTATTATATTTTAATAATATAATAATGGTGATATTTTACAACGAATGTGAGATATATGAGTATCTGAGGAGGAAGAATATTTTTGTTGCAATAAATGTTTAAAACATGTTAAACATGTCGGTGGACCCCATTTATTGACTGAAATTTGATTATAGCATGTAAAATCGCCCGTTTGTGGATTTCGGTCAATTTTTATTTTGAATTTGGAAAAACTTTCTTCTGCAAAGTTGTAGAGAATTGAATTTCATATAAAAACACGCGAGATTCGAATTTTCTAATGAAAGGGCTATTTATTATGAATTATTGAAGTTCCGAAGCTCCGAAATAATTAATTTTTGGAAGTTTTAATTATTTTTATTATGAAAAACGTTTTTGTCATTAAAGGTGGGTCTTGCATGTGATGTAAATGCTGAATTCAGATCCTTAAAAGTGGGCGTAGGATTTTTTAATATTAATATTAATATTTTATTAAATTTTCTGCTTTGGTGTTCTAAGCATTTTCCTATAAATAGGGTCTTGGGTTAAATTGAAAATCACACCGAAAATTTTTCTCTCTATATTATCGAGCGTATTCTTGTGAGTATTTTGAGTATACTTTGAGTATTGTTAGACGGTGAAAGTTCCCTTCAGCACTATGAAAGTAGTATGCACACAAGCCAATCATGTTTGATGATAAAGCATATACTTTGTAACAATCTTATTCATTTATTAATAAAAAGTATTAATTTATTAAAGGCTTTTAATTATCTACATGATCTTTGTTTTACAATATGTGATAAACCCATAGTTTTAAGCAATGCTTTTAGAATAATGATGATGATCATTCTAATGAGATCTAAATTCTTAGAAAGCTTAAAACTAAAATAGTTCCCAATCATTGGATTACTAAATTGGGGAATTAGTGAATCCGGATAGATTGGTACATACATTGCTTGCTCATTGGATGAGGATGATTGATCTCATGATCATTTGTGTGGAGACACTAAAAGCAAGTATGTAGGTGCTTATTAGAGAATAAGTTCATTTGAGCGTTGGCTCGCTAAGGAATACCTAATGGAGTTTTATTTGCATCAATAGGAAT
Source organism: Panax quinquefolius (assembly GCA_020205615.1). NCBI lineage: Eukaryota > Viridiplantae > Streptophyta > Magnoliopsida > Apiales > Araliaceae > Panax > Panax quinquefolius. The sequence continues at coordinate 111,372,993 of CM035171.1, read as the reverse complement.
TCTGTAGTGATAGTAGTACTGAAGTAATCCTTGGACTTGAGATCATCATAGTATCTTGTGTATGATGAGTTATACTTTGACTTATTCCTTAAGACCCTTAGGGTATATCAAAGGGTATGCTTGGGTATAATAAGTTGTACATGGAGATAATGTATGATCGATAAAGAATCTACCACTTCTAATAAAGAAGAGAATGTCATATGTGATTCGATAAATGACAACCCAAAGAGTCCTTGGCGGCGAGAATGAAATTAGAAAGGAGTTTCTAATTTGCATTATTTGGAGTTATGTGCATTTAAGGATCGAAATACATATAATTAAATAAAATAAGACTTGTGATAATTCCATGTCTTATATTTAATTGGGACATTGTATGGTGGAAGGATTGAATTGTACGGTAACTATTTACTCAAAGGTTCTTTAATGATTAATGTTGAAATATATATTATCTGGAAAGTCGTTGATCGCTAGGGAGGCTTATCCCTATTGTAGAATAAATATTATTTATTTAAATAAATTAATTGTTTAATTTATTTATTTAAATAAGATTAGAATTGTTCTAATTGATTTATTCACAACTAGTTTAATATGGAGAACCTAAAGGGTCACACCATAAAAGGAAGAATAATTATTTAAGAAGTTAATGGCATAATCGTAATAATATGTTATGTATATTTAATTTAATCTATGGTGATAGAATAAATTAAATAGCTTAATATTATTATTTAATATTTTAGAAATATTAAATATAAATTAATAAGAGAGTCTTATTAATATTATTACAATTATTATTATTTTAATTTCTAAAAGAGTTTAGGAATTAATTTAATATAAGTACTCTCATTTATTCCTAATTGGATTAGGAAGGAAAATTAATTAAAGAGTTTAATTAATTATCCCTAATAAGATTAGGGAGCTTAATTAATTAAAAGAATTTAATTAATTAAATAAAACCCAATTCCTTAATTGTTAAGGTGGGTTGCCCACATCTATTAATAAGAGGAGTCTTATTATGGGTGGTATGAGTTGTTGACTTTAACAAAGTACGTAATAATTCCAAGTTGTTGGGGAGTATGCTTTTACTATAGAGATAGAAAACTAGGGTTAGCCATAAACACCCATCTTCTTGAATTTTCTTCTTCCTTGGTGGATCACCTCTAGAGGCCAAACATTTGGGTGGCTAACGTTGATCGAAAGGAAGGAACCAAACCCGGTGGATTCAAGATTGAGCGAAAGGATTTGGAGGTGAACTTGTACACGAGGAAGCTCGATCTTCAAGGGTATGATTTTATTCTTTATCTTTTCGTTTAATTAATAATTGTGCATAAAGGGTGATCTGGGTATATGGTTTGTAAATTTTTAAACTCTGATTTTTACACGCTTCCGCACTTTTTATGCAACATGATTGCGTTCATGAATATTACAAACCTAACAGTGGTATCAAAGCCAAACCTTTATGCAAATTATTAATTGTTTTAATTTGATATTATATTGATATATGTTTAGAACAATTTAATTGGGCATAATTTATTGTATAAAATTTAACAAAAAAAAAAAAAAAAAAAAAATTTGCGTTCGTTATCTTTTTTTCCGTATTATTGCCACTTGATGATTATGTATCATAACACTATGCGTATGTCTTTCACTTAATTTAAGGAAGAGAGAGGAGATATAGTATATATTGATATATTATATATATATATATATATATAAATGGAATGAGACACACCATCCATTCCACACGGAAGCAACAGATAAGTTTTACGAAATAAAAAAAAAAAAAAAAAAAAAAAAGGTGTATAATTATTTAGATATGATGCAATTGTTACAAAAGTTACGGTATATATATATATAGTTACAAAAAGTTACGGTATATATATATATATATATTAATTACAACAGGAACTTCTACCGTATATATATATATATATATATATATATATATATATATATATATATATATATATATATATATATATATATATATTATTCTCAATAATTTTATAATTAAAATAAAAGGTTTATTTTAATTTTAAATAAAAGTTTATTTTAATTTTAAAATAATAGTTTTATTTAATTTTTAAAATTAAATTTCATGCTAACTAATTAGAGTTGGAATTGGATTCCATGATAACTAATTGGAGTTGAAATTGGATTCTATTTTTCCTAAAATAAAGGAGTTTATTTAGATATGAAATAGGATTTCATATTATTCAAAATAAAAGAGTTTATTTGTGAATAGAAAAGAGAATCCATGTTTCCTTAAATAAAGGAGTTTATTTAGATATGAAATAAGATTTCATATTATTCAAAATAAAAGAGTTTATTTGTGAATAGGAAAGAGAAATCCTAATTTCCTTAAATAAAGGAGTTTATTTAAATATGAAATAAGATTTCATATTATTCAAAATAAAGGAGTTTATTTGTGAATAGGAAAAGATAATCCGTGTTTCCTTTAATATTTTTTTTTACATGGAATTGGATTCCATAATTAATTAAAATAAAAGAGTTTATTTTAATTAAAGATTTTTTTTTATACATGGAATTGGATTCCATAATTAATTAAAATAAAGGAGTTTATTTTGATTAAAGATTTTGATTAAAATAAAATAGTTTATTTTATTCAAAATTGGATAAATTAAAATAAAATAGTTTTATTTTGATTTAAATTTGGATTAAAATAAAGGAGTTTATTTTGATTCAAAAATAGATTTTATACTAAATAAATTTGCCCATTAAATGATATCAATATATATATTAAATGTTTATTATTCATAAGATGAATGTTATTTATTGATGCGTATATGATGATGTGTATGATAATAAATGGGATTGATTATGGACAATTGATTGAAATGTGATTGAATTTTATTTTAGTTGGATGCATGAATTTATGGGTTTTATTAAATGGGGTTCACGTACCTCGTCTTCTCTAATTTTCCTTAATGTAAATTCTATCTCCTCCTATGTACTTCCCTTGATGCTTGATCAGGGTTTCTATTTATTTTAAAATAGTTATGTAATAGGAATAGTTAGAATTAATTTTGAAGAATTAGAGATCGAAGGAGCAAGAGGCGCTTGAAGACCCGTTTGTAATGGAGCCCGGTTTTAAATGTAATAGTTATATTTAAATATTATTTCTTGCACCCTGAGGTTTGACCTTTTGGTTCACTTGGTGGCTCTAGTGAACCAAACTAGAATAAAAGTCCATAATCAATCCGGGTAGAATATAGTATTCTATATGTGCATACATTATACTATATATATTATATATTATGCAAACATGCTTCGCATGTTCATTAATATAATGCGTATATTTTATATATATATATGCAATGCTACTAAAACAAGATGAGACAAATTAATAACAAACCCTCAATTTTTTATATTAAGTCCTAAGCGTTCAAAGATATTTGGAATATCGAGCGTCTCCTTCTAGCATGATAAAATTAATAGAGTATTAAATATTTAATATGAGTTTGTTGTGTCACCACAAAAGCAAGTATTAAGTATTTAAGATGTTAATTTATCACATTTGATGCTTATAAAGAAAATTGAACAATATTGTTTTGTTGTGTCACCACAAGGATGATATTTTTCTTTTTGAATATATGGAGTGCTAGGTGGGACTTAACTTGGATAATTTTGATTCGGATGTGCCACCACTGATCAAAATAATCTAAGAGGCAAAATCTGAGGAGTTGCATAGTTGATGTAATTGACAAAAGTTGTCTACCTATTTATTTATATATAGTTTGTTGTGTCACCACAAGGCTATATACATTTGAAAAGGGATCCTTATTCTCACTAGCAAATCTTTAATTAGATTTTGCCGAACTATATAAGTGAGGTAATATAGTTTGAAGAAAATAGTGGGAGATACCAATTTAAAACAAGACCTAAATTATTTTGGTAATTAATAAAAGAATATATGTTAAAATGTTGTTAATTACAAATTCATTTACGAAATTTTACAATGTCTAAATTACTATCAACGCAAAGCATATTAGATGCTAAGTTAATCGAGATCCAAATTAAGCGGATTGGTTAAGAAAATTGAGAAAAGTTCTCATAATGAAAAAGCTATCTTATGTCATTATCGCTTTATCCTGCAATGGTTGCGAATAATGCCTCTGAGGAAGAGATTGCTACTTTTAGAAAGTGGCAAGATGATGCCTGATTAGCTCGATGCATCATGCTCGTATCCATGAGTAACAAGCTTGTTGTCGACTGAAACTATGGATACTTCTACTATACTCCTGCACGTCAAGTAGTTGATGGTGAAGAAAGTAGGACTGATAGATATCAGATATCTAAGGAGCTCTTCCGATCTAGAATGACCGAAGGCACTACAGTACAGACACATGTCCTAATGATAATCAATTTGATTGATCAATTAGGACAATGGGTTTTGTCATGAATGGAGAGTTGAGCCAAGATTTGATCTTGCACTCACTCTCGGACTCCTTTCACAATTGTTGTGAATTTTTCATATGGACAAGCTAGATATCAGCCTCGCTGATTTGCTTAACGTGTTGAAAAATGTTGAGAGTCACTTTCCAACCAAGAAAGACCAAGTCTTACTGGTAGGGGCCAAAGGATCTTCTGAAAAGAAGAACGATTCAATGAAGGTATATAGAAAGGCAAAAAAAAATAAACAAAGGATAATAAGAACAAAACTGATACGGATAGCAAAGGAGTTTGCTTCCATTGCAATAAGCCTGGACACTGGAAAGAAACTGCGAGAAGCATCTTGCAGAGGCTAACCAAAGAAGCTTAGTGAAGTTTCTATTCTAATCTGATTTTGTTCATGATTGAAATAAATTTTTCTTTAAGTCAAGGTTCTACTTGGGTATTGGATACCGACTTTGGTTATCATAAATATAGATTTATGAAAGGACCAAACAGAAGTAGAAAGTTAAACAAGATAAGTAATCCTATGTGTGGGAAATGAAGCAAAGGTTGCTGCATTAGCCATAGAAACTTATAGTTTAGCAATGCCTACGGGAAAATCTATTAAGTCAATAAGTTGTTATTGTATTCTAGTTCTTGTTAGAAATATTATTTCTATTTTATTGTTGGACAATAAAATTTTTGGTATTATAATTAAGAACAATTGTTGTTCTATTTATAATAATAATGTTTCGTATAGAACTGAAAGATTACTTAATGGATTTTGTATACTTGACTTACGTGAAAAATATATTTTGCAAATCGAACAAACTAGTATAAGAAAAGGAGATGATCATTCAAAGAGTTGAATGTGTGTATTTGCTGAAATACAAGTGTGAATTATTTGAAAGGTTCAAAGAATTCAAAAGTGAAACAAATTGGCAAAGTATTAGGATTCCTTGATCGGATCAAGGAAGGAATACTTGTGCAATAAGTTTCTAGATCATCTCAAATGGTTTTCTCATAATGGACGCCTCTCGATACATAATAATTGATTGATGTATCTGAATGAAAAATCGTACCTTGTTGGACATGGTGCGGTCCATAATGATTTTACCGACATTCCAAAGATTCTTACGGGATAATGTCCTAGAAATGGTACAGCATATCTACGAAAAGGTAACCTCAAAATCCAATTGAATACTCCATAAAAGTTATGGACATGGAGGATTCTAATCTTAAGTATGTTAAGATAAGTGGTTGTCCAACTTATGTGAAAAAGGTTTCAAAGGATAAGCTTGAGACAATATTTGACAAGTACAAATTTGTGGGACATCCTAAAGTAAGTTTAGGGTATATGTTCTATAATCCTACTTAGCAAAAAGGTGTTTGTTACGAAACACGCTGCCTTCTAAGATAAAGGTGTTTATCATTAAAGGGGCTAGTGGGAGGATAATAGATCTTGAAGAGTTCAAGAACCACAAAACACTATAAGTCAAATAAGAGAACACATAGAAAGACCTATTGTACCACAACCGAGATCGTAAGTGCGGAATAGTAAAGAAGATACCTAGGGGTATGGATTCATCATGGATGATGATGATGATGAGATGTCGCATCATAGAAGATGATGATCCGAGTTACATTCGATGAGGTAAGACTTCTTAGTGTGTACAAAAAGGTCGGGTGGGAGCATCGTGACATTCCTAGTACTATATGTAGATATACTACGAATAAGGAATGACATACTAATGCTACAATCAGTAATGATAAAGTTGTCTAAACATTCCTCCATGAATGGTTTGGAAGAGTATCTTAATTGGGGATAGAAATCTATATAGATAGATTTAAGAGGATGCTCGACTTAACCCAAGGAACGTATATTCATTTGATGCTAAAGTCGTTTAGCATGGCAAACTCCAAGAGATGTCTCATGTCGATGAGCTATGGAGTGAATCTCTCTTAATAGTCCCCATAGACTCCAAAGAAGAGAGATCGCATGAGTGACTATCATGTATGCAATGAAATATCTGAGACACGATGTTGATCACCATCGTATTCTAGAGAAGATCACTTTGTAAGATGGTGAAAAACATCTTAAAGTTCTTAACCCAGCAGCACTAAGGATGTGAGCATATATGGTGGGTCCGAATTAAAACTAGAGGGCTTTACTGACTCAAGTTTTTCGAGACGCACCAAGACGATATCGAAAATACACTTTAAGGTAAAATGTTACCTTGAATAAAGGTGTAGTGAATTGGAAAGGTTCCAAACAAAAAAAGAGTTCTTTGGTTTAGTGATAAAGACAAAGTTTATAGCTATAAATGAAGGCGCAAGTTGATTGTTTGGATTAAAAGTTCATTCTGAACTAGGAATAGTTCCTAAGTCTCATCTTGGATCTAAACATGTGTTGTGGCACTTTCATTTGATTATTAGAATCATTGAAAGATGGAAATAACTATAGAGATAGTGGACTCTCATAAACAACATTACATATCCATTAACTAAAGCTTATCCAACAAAGGGATAATCGCTCACTTAGAGAAGAAGAGTATGAGATTACCATGACGATTGGCTTTAGTGCAAGTGGGAGATTGAAAGTAGTATGCACACAAAGCCAATCATGTTTGATGATAAAGCATATACTTTGTAATAATCTTATTCATTTATTAATAAAAAGTATTAATTTATTAAAGGCTTTTAATTATCTACATGATCTTTGTTTTACAATATGTGATAAACCCATAGTTTTAAGCAATGCTTTTAGAATAATGATGATGATCATTCTAATGAGATCTAAATTCTTAGAAAGCTTAAAACTAAAATAGTTCCCAATCATTGGATTACTAAATTGGGAATTAGTGAATCCGGATAGATTGGTACATACATTGCTTGCTTTCGTTGGATGAGGATGATTGATCTCATGATCATTTGTGTGGAGACACTAAAAGCAAGTATGTAGGTGCTTATTAGAGAATAAGTTCATTTGAGCGTTGGCTCGCTAAGGAATACCTAATGGAGTTTTATTTGTCATGTCAATAGGAATTCTGTAGTGATAGTAATCTGAAGTAATCCTTGGACTTGAGATCATCATAGTATCTTGTGTATGATGAGTTATACTTTGACTTATTCCTTAAGACCCTTAGGGTATATCAAAGGGTATGCTTGGGTATAATAAGTTGTACATGGAGATAATGTATGATCGATAAAGAATCTACCACTTAATAATAAAGAAGAAATGTCCTATGTGATTCGATAAATGACAACCCAGTAGTCCTTGGCGAAGCGTAATGAAATTAGAAAGGAGTTTCTAATTTGCATTATTTGAGTTAATGCGTTTAAGGATCGAAATACATATAATTAAATAAAATAAGACTTGACGGTAATTCCATGTCTTATATTTAATTGGGACATTGTATGGTGGAAGGATTGAATTATGCGATAACTATTTACTCAAAGGTTCTTTAATGATTAATGTTGAAATATATATTATCCGGAAAGTCGTTGATCGCTAGGAGGCTTATCCTATTGTAGAATAAATATTATTTATTTAAATAAATTAATTGTTTAATTTATTTATTTAAATAAGATTAGAATTGTTCTAATTGATTTATTCACAACTAGTTTAATATGGAGAACCTAAAGGGTCACACCATAAAAGGAAGAATAATTATTTAAGAAGTTAATGGCATAATCGTAATAATATGTTATGTATATTTAATTTAATCTATGGTGATAGAATAAATTAAATAGCTTAATATTATTATTTAATATTTTAGAAATATTAAATATAAATTAATAAGAGGAGTCTTATTAATATTATTACAATTATTATTATTTTAATTTCTAAAAGAGTTTAGGAATTAATTTAATATAAGTACTCTCATTTATTCCTAATTGGATTAGGAAGGAAAATTAATTAAAAGAGTTTAATTAATTATCCCTAATAAGATTAGGGAGCTTAATTAATTAAAAGAATTTAATTAATTAAATAAAACCCAATTCCTTAATTGTTAAGGTGGGTTGCCCACATCTATAAATAAGAGGAGTCTTATTATGGGTGGTATGGGTTGTTGACTTTAACAAAGTACGTAATAATTCCAAGTTGTTGGGAGTATGCCTTTTCTATAGAGATAGAAAACTAGGGTTAGCCATAACACCCATCTTCTTGAATTTTCTTCTTCCTTGGTGGATCACCTCTAGAGGCCAAACATTTGGGTGGCTAACGTTGATCAAAGGAAGGAACCAAACCCGGTGGATTCAAGATTGAACGCGAAAGGATTTGGAGGTGAACTTGTACCTGAGGAAGCTCGATCTTCAAGGGTATGATTTTATTCTTTATCTTTTCGTTTAATTAATAATTGTGCATAAAGGGTGATCCGGGTATATGGTTTGTAAAATTTTAAACTCTGATTTTTACACGCTTCCGCACTTTTTATGCAACATGATTGCGTTCATGAATATTACAAACCTAACACACTATACCCGGAATTCCAGCTAGAAGTACTAATCTTTCGAGGTAAGGGATGTTATTTTCTTCTCAAATGATATTATTTCTTCAATATCATTATCTTTGAAATATTGGTTGGAACTTTTTATCAAATTTGGAACTTTTTCATGCCTGGGTTACTATTCATGAGTTACTATTCACGAGTTACTATTCATGAGTTACTTATTCACGAGTTACTATTCACGAGTACTATTCATGAAGCGTGAAGATGTTTTTTGTGGAATTTCTATCTTTTGGTGTCGAGTTACTATTCACGTATACTGGCACTATTCATGTATATCTTACACTATTCAATAGAAAAATAAAATTTCTTCTTTTTGTCCAAAATATCTATTCTGGATACTAGCTTTGATTATATCCATGTTTTGATCATTCTTGAATTTTACACCACTATGATTATTTTTGAGGTATCTTTTGAAAATGGATAAAACAAAGTACGAATCCTTAATCCTTAATCCTTGTCATTTTGTTTCACCGGATTCGCTTTCTTTAAAATATTTTTCATCATCCTCGGTCTTAAATGATGATACTATTGAATATCTTTGGCCTGTAGTGCAAAGATGAATGATTTCTGAAGAATATCTTTGGCTCAGTAGTGCAAAGATGAACAGTATTTAGATGAACATGACCAATGATGAATATCTTTGGCTGTAGTGCAAAGATGAATATTTGATTCCGATGTATATTGATTGATGTTACGAGGATAAAAGATAGACGATGAACTTTTAAATTCATACATAGAAGATAGTAGTTTGCATTCTCTACTTAACTCTTCTAATGAATTATTATTTCCGTGCGAATATTGATTTAAAATTTGTTGTCTATTGTATTCTATTAGATTTTTCTGTTGAAGACTAACGGTAATTTGTTGTATATTATCTTAGTCATAATATTCTTTCTTGAGCTAGTTGAGCTCACCCTTTTCCTTTTGTTCCATTTTTCTCGGGAGGCGAGAATATAGCGAGTAATGCAGCCTGTGGGGTATGGAATGAAGGTTCTAGAGAGAGTTATTTAGTAGTCCTCACCATTTTTGTAAAATAATGTATCAATAAATGTGATGAGAATTTATTTGAGTATAGATATTGTCAGAAGATAATATTTGTATTTAAACTCACGATTTCTTGTTGTAATAATAAAGTTGTAGTTGTTTCGACCATGTATTGACAACTCAGAATGGGTGATGTATACCTATTTTGGGGGCGTCACAGTTGGTATCAAAGCCCATTTCTAAAACCCCATATCGAATGGCTCTATATTGAACTTCGAGGAGTTAAAGGTCCAACTACGGAAATTGTTGGACATCGGTTTCATTAAATCCTAGTACATCTCCTTGAGGGTGCTCTCTGTTTTATTTGTAAAGAAGAAAGACGGGAGTATGCGACTTTGTATTGACTATCGGAATTGAACCATGTCACCATCAAGAATAGGTATCCTCACCTCGTATTGATGACTTGTTTGACCAATTGCTGAGGGGCACAATTCTTTTCAAAATCGATCTTCGCTCGGATATCATCAATTGAAAGATTAGAATCGAGGATATTCCAAAGACCGCCTTTTAACTCCGATGCGGGCATTATGAATTCTTAGTCATGTCTTTCTGACCGACTAATGCTCCTCATGACTTTCATGGATATGATGAACCGAGTATTCAAGGAATATTTGGATCGGTTCGTTGTTGTTTTTATTGATGACATCCTCATATATTCCAAAAGTCGTGAAGATCATGAGCACCATTTGAAAGTCGGTACTCCAAAGGCTTAGTGAAAAAACAAACTATATGCCAAATTGAAGAAATGCGAGTTCGGCTTGAGGAAGTAGCATTCCTTGGGCACGTGGTGTCGAAAACATGAAGTATCTGTTCCCACGTGAAGATTGAAGCAATACAAAGTTGGGACAGCAAAAGTCTGATGTTGAAGTACGTAGCTTTTTGGGCTTAATTTGGTTATTATCGGAGATTCGTGGAAGGATTTTCTCGAATCGCTACTCCATTAACTCATTAACTTCGGAAGGATACAAAATTCGTTTGGAAGCGAAGAATGCGAGAAAAGTTTCCAAGAGCTTAAGAGGAGACTTATTTCGCACTTTGTTACTAAAAGTACCATCCGGTTCGGATGGATTTGTTATCTACAACGATGCTTCGTGAAAAGGGTTAGGATGTGTTCTCATGCAACGTGGGAAAGTCATAGCCTATGCCTCGCGACAACTTAAAGAGTATGAGAGGAATTATCCTACTCATGATCTAGAGTTAGCGTGATCGTTCAGCGCTAAAGATATGGAGGCACTATCTATATAGGGAGAAAGTGGAGATATATTCAGACCATAAAAGCCTTAAATATTTCTTCACTAAAAAAGAACTCAACATGCGGCAGCGACGTTGGCTCGAACTATTGAAAGACTACAACCACACTATTCAATACCATCCTGGAAAAGCGAACGTGGTAGCTAACGCGTTGAGTAGAAGATCATATGCGGGAACGAGTGCGATGATGTCAAGTATACGCATAGAGCCAACTTTAATAGAAAAAGTTAAGGTTGCTCAAGCCACCGATCCGGAGCTGATGCGAATGAAGAAGAAAGTACAAGAAGGAGCTATTCCGGAAGCGAGAATTGATGAAGAAGGAATACTTCGAGTCCACTCTAGACTTTGTGTTCCTAACGACTCTGATTTGAAGTACAAGATTATGATGGAGGCACACAATACACCATTTGCAATCCATCCTGGAAGTACTAAAATGTATCGTGATCTTCGACATACATTTTGGTGGAACAATATGAAGAGAGAGATTGCAAAGTTTATCTCAATGTGTTTAACTTGTCAACGTGTAAAGGCGTAGCATCTGGTACCTAAGGGTCCGTTGCAACCACTTGAGATTCCGAAATGGAAGTGGGAACACATTACCATGGATTTCGTTACGGGTCTTCCTACGGTTTCTCGGGCATCAATGCTATTTTGGGTTATTGTTGATAGATTAACCAAGTCTGCTTTCATTTCTTGCCGATCACGGAGACTTATTCACTTGAACGTCTTGCTAGTATGTGCGTGAAGGAGATTGTGAGGTTGTATGGCATGCCTGTATCCATAGTTTTGGATCGTGACCCAAGATTCACTTCAAGATTTTGGGTTAGCTTGCAAAAAAGCTATGGGCACGGATTTGCGATTTAGTTCTAAGATACCATCCCCAAACCAGACGGACAATCGAGAGAGGACTATTCAAACTCTTGAAGATCTATTAAGACTCGTGTCCTGAACTTCAAGGGCGGTTGGGATAAGTATTTACCATTGGTGGAATTCTCCTACAACAACAACAGTTATCGTGCAAGTATAGGTGTAGCTCCATTCAAGCATTATATGGACGAAAATGTCGTTTCTCCATATGTTGGGATGAGGTGGGTGAAGCAACATTGTTGGGACCCGAGTTAAAATGCGTATGACTCACCGAAAAGATTCAAATGATTCGACAAACGTATACAAACGGCACAAGATCGACAAAAGAGTTATGCGGATCTTCATCGAAAGGACGTGGAATTTAGTGTAGGGGATCATGTATTATTGCGAGTTGCTCCATGGAAGGGAGTTACAAGATTTGGGAAGAGAGGAAGCTCAATCCACGATTTATTGGTCCATTTCAAATTCTTGACCGAGTAGGAAATGTAGCCTATAGACTCGCGTTACCTCCGAGTATGTCTCGTGTTCATAATGTGTTTCATATATCTGTACTTAGTAAATATGTGAAAGACCCGAATCACGTTATAGAGTTAGAACCTATTTGAGATAGCCAAGACTTAACGTATGAGGAAGTACTGTCAAGATTTTGGATAGGAAGGAGCATGTCCTACGCCAAGAAAGGTCATACCACAAGTTAAAGTTTTGTGGAGGAATCATGCTTTATAGAGGAAATGACCAGGAATTGGAAACGAAATGAAAGCGAGGTATCCTCACCTTTTCGAAACACTGTGCGTCGTCGTCGAATTTCGAGGACGAAATTTCATAAGGAGGGAGGTTGTAAGACCCAACTTATTATTAATGAAATTTAATTTTCTATTTATTATTTTGAAATAGTAAGGGTTGATTTGATTAATGTGGATAGTTAAGCGGTAAAATACGCAAATACTTCAAAATAAGCAAGTGGTTATAAAATATTCATTGTTGTTTGGGAATATTCGTTTGGTCGTGGAATATTAAATGCTTGTCGGAAATATTAAATACTGACAAGCCCAATGACATGTGGGGCCCCATAACTGAAAAGCGATTGGATGAAGAAAACGACAAATATAAGTGGTTTAAAAATAACGGCGTAGTTATTACTCAGATTAATCTCATAAAATACCCGGTGGTTAAAACACAAGAAGATACTCAGATTGCACCAATTATTGATTCTTACGTAAGAAGGCACTACTCAATAATGGTTACGATGAATTGTGAGACCCCAGATTTTATCAATAAAGATTTAAATTTTGTCAAAATAATTTTTTATATTATGGTGTGAATTTGAGATAATATTATAGTTGTGGGTAATATTTATAAATTTTGCAAAGTATGCAAGTGGTTATATTATATTCGATTGGTCTGGGAATATTCGATTTAGCGAGGAATATTCGTGATAACTACCAATCATTGGTGGACCCCATAATGTAATTATTGTCGGATTGAAAAACGACAAAAATATTTTATTGAAATAATCTATGGAAGTTTTACTGTGGGTTACCGTTGAACTACTCGGTAGTAAAAGTACAAGATGTCGTGTGGTTGCATAAGAAGACACCGGTATTGATTATTGATGCTTATGTTAGAAGTCACTCGGTTTGATTCCATTATTGTCGATTAATAATATGAATTATTATAACGATAATGACGCTTTGTTTTATTCAGATTATTAACGTAATAAATGCGAAACATCTTTTATATAAAATAGAATACTTTATTAAAGTTATTCTATAAATAGAATATATTATATTTTATTATGCATAGTGTTGCATAGTGTTTTGTATAGTGTTTTGCATAGTATTGCATAGTGTTTTTGCATAGTAAAAATGTTTTTATATAAATAGAATATATTATATTTTATTTAAAAGATTTTTCTTTAAATATGGACCGTCAGATTAAAGTAAATCAATCTGGACCGTTCATGGATTAGTTACTATGCATTCCATTTTCCTATAAATAAGCTCATTCCTTCATTATTTTCTTACGAATTCATTGAAACTCTAGAGAGAAATTATAGAGAGAAGCTATAAAGAGAAAATTATAGAAAGAAGAAGAGTATTCTCGCTACTTCACTATTTCTATATTCAGGTTCTTTTTACTATGTGGGTGTTATTCTTTCTTCTTGAAGAGAACTTCATTATTCCATTCATTATTATTACGTTGGAATAACTTTGTAAAAGTGGCATACCCTATACATAACTCGATACGCCGCATACCATATACTTGGTGAAATCCTTATGTTATTCCGTTGCTTATTATTCTGCTGGAATAACTCAGTATATGCTATTTACCCTATACTTGGTGACATTCTTCTATTATTCTGCTGGAACATCCTCACATGTGTTTTTTACACCGGACTCGGTTCCGCTTTTATTATTCTGTTGGAACATCCATGCGTCGTGTTTTACACCCACTTCGGTTCCATCTTTATTATTCTGCTGAACATCCATGTCATGTTTTACACCGACCGGTTCCGCCTTTATCATTCTATCGAATATCCTATCTGTGTGTTTTACACCGATCCGGTTCCATCTTTATTATTCTGTTGGAACATCCTCATGTCGATTGTGAATTTCACCGACCTGGTTCCGTTATTATTATTCTGTTGAATAACTTTGTCTATCTGGTACCGCATGCATGGTGATTTCTTTTGTTATTCCATTCTTTATTATACCCAAATTAGTTAAAACTTTGACTTCTATACTCCATGAAATTAGTAGAATATCATTGATATTTGCGTTTCATCCAAAGATCTTTTCATGGAAATATTCTTCCGATCATTCTTGAATTTTACTCTCTGAAAACAAAGATCATGTTGACAATTTGGACGTTAATAATTCATGGATTAAATAATTCTTGAACTTGTTTTATTGAATTATTATGTCATTGTCATCATCCTCATGTTATATTATGTTATCTTTGCTTACGTGCATAGATGAACTTAGTATGATTATGACCGAGGATCATTCGCTATAATCACGACTTGATATAAATGATGTGACTAAAGTCCTCGTTGGCTTTGTAATGCAAAGGATGGATAGTTTTGGTATGATTATGACCGGGGGTGATTCGGGTATAGTCATGACCATTGATAATTTGATGAAAATCCTTGGCCATCGTGGTACAGGGGATGATTAGATGTGGTGGTTTATTTATTAAGTTTGAGTCTCAAATGATAAAAATTGATGAAAACTTTTTAAAACCTAAAAGATAGTAGACTTTTATTCTCTACTTGACTCTTTTAATGGATTGCTTATTCCGCTGCGCAGCTTAAACCGATTGTCTATTGTATTTTATCGCTTTAACACTTTTTGAAGGCTAATGATAATTTATTCGCATTATCTTAGTCATAATATTTCTTCTTGGGCTAGTTGAGCTCACCCTTTCTTTCACTTTGTTCTCTTGTGAAATGAGAACATAGGCGGGACGAGTCTGGGAACGGAGTAATGGTCCGAGAGGATAGCATTAGTAGTCCTCACTATTACGTGAAATAGTGTGATAATAGTTGTAATGAGGACTCCTTTTGAGTTTGTATAATATCTAGTAGATAATATTAGTATTCAAACTCACGCTTTATGTCGTATTGTATACCTACGCTTATATTAAGAAGTTGTATTTGAATTTATGTACCATGTAAGTGGCGACCCAAGATGGGTGACGTATACCTAATTTTGGGGCGCCACAAGAATTAATGCTCAAAGATTTTATTGAGTTAATAATTGCCGCGTTGATATTTTATATTGTTTGTTGTTTCAATAATTGTCATTATACAAGATTTTTCATTATCGAAGCAATAATTCATATTATCTGAATAATATTATTAGATAACATTATTGGCAATGTGTAGAAAGTTCGCTCTAAGGAGAGGTTTGGTCACCTAATTGCGCCAAAGAAGTAAAAATTCTTATTGAAAGCCCCTCTTCCTGAACCTGCTGAGTTGTCAATATTGTGATTACGTAATATTATTTGTGAATAATTAATTATTGATTCATATGATGAGGAAAATATTAATTTTATGTGGATATAGATGGAGAAAATTTTTAATGTGACAATTGTTGAAAATTAAAATTTTATCTTTTTTCTCGATAAAATAATTCATTTAAATATATTATTATATTTTAATAATATAATAATGGTGATATTTTTACAAACGAATGTGGGATATATGAGTATACGAGGAGGAGGAAGAATATTTTTGTTGCAATAAATGTTTAAAACATGTTAAACATGTCGATGGACCCCATTTATTGATTTGAAATTTGATTATAACACGTAAAATCGCTTGGTTTGTGGATTTGGGTCAATTTTATTTGGAATTTGGAAAAACTTTCTTCTGTAAAGTTGTAGAGAATTAAATTTCCTATAAAAACATGCGAGATTCGAATTTTCTGATGAAAGGGCTATTTATTATGAATTATTGAAGTTCCGAAGCTCTGAAATAATTAATTTTTGGAAGTTTTAATTATTTTTATTATGAAAACGTTTTTGTCATTAAAGGTGGGTCTTGCATGTGATGTAAATGCTGAATTCAGATCCTTAAAAGTGGGCGTAGGAATTTGTAATATTAATATTAATATTTTATTAAATTTTCGCTTTGGTGTTCTAAGCATTTTCCTATAAATAAGGTCTTAGGTTAGAATTGAAAATCACACCGAACTAAGTTTTCTCTCTATATTATCGAGTATTCTTGTGAGTATTTTGAGTATACTTTGAGTATTGTTAGACGGTGAAAGTTTCCTTCAAAGACTATACCCTTTAATTCCAAATTAGAAGTCTAATCTTTCGAGGTAAGGGATGTTATTTTCTTCTCAAATGATATTATTTCTTCAATATCATTATCTTTGAAATATTGGTTGGAACTTTTTATCAAATTTGGAACTTTTTCATGTCGGGGTTACTTATTCATGAGTTACTATTCACGAAGTTACTTATTCATGAGTTACTATTCACGAGTTACTATTCACGAGTACTATTCATGAAACGTGAAGATATTTTTGTGGAATTTCTATCTTTTGGTGTCGGAGTTACTATTCACGATATCGACACTATTCACCTAAAAAATAAAATTTCTTCTTTTTTGTCCAAAATATCTATTCGGATACTAGCTTTGATTGTATCCATGTTTTTGATCATTCTTGAATTTTACACCACTATGATTATTTTTGAGGTATCTTTTGAACATGGATAAAACAAAGTACTGAATCCTTAATCCTTAATCCTTGTCATTTTGTTTCAATCGGATTCGTTTTCTTTAAAATATTTTTCATCATCCTCAGTCTTAAATGATGATATTATTGAATATCTTTGGCCTGTAGTGCAAAGATGAATGATTTCTGAAGAATATCTTTGGCTGTAGTGCAAAGATGAACAGGTGTTTAGATGAACATGACCAACTGATGAATATCTTTGGCCTGTAGTGCAAAGATGAATATTTGATTCCAGATGTATATTGATTGATGTTACAGGGATAAAAGATAGACGATGAACTTTTAAATTCATACATAGAAGATAGTAGTTTGCATTCTCTACTTAACTCTTCTAATGAATTATTATTTCATTGCGAATATTGATTTAAAATTTGTTGTCTATTGTATTCTATTAGATTTTTTCCTGTTGAAGACTAACGGTAATTTGTTGTATATTATCTTAGTCATAATATTCTTTACTGAGCTAGTTGAGCTCACCCTTTTCCTTTTTGTTCCATTTTTCTCAGGAGGCGAGAATATAGCGAGTACGAGTCGGGGTATGGAATGAAGGTTCTAGAGAGAGTTGTTTAGTAGTCCTCACCATTTTTGTAAAATAATGTATCAATAAATGTGATGAGGATTTATTTGAGTATAGATATTGTCTAGAAGATAATATTTGTATTTAAACTCACAGTTTTACTGTTGTAATAATAAAGTTGTAGTTGTTTCTGTACCATGTATTGACAACTCAGAATGGGTGATGTATACCTATTTTGGGGGCGTCACATATACGGTACTATGTATGAATACGGGGTACTATTCACGACAAATTGGTTTCTTCTCTGACCAAATTATCGTTGATTTATGAATCTTACTTTTGAAATTAAAATCATGTTTTGATTATATTGTTTTTATATAACATTCTTATAACCCTAATGATGAAATTTCTCTTTGACTTGAGTGTAAAGATGAGTAGATTATTGGTATGATCGTGACTATAGGTTCTCTTTGGCGAAGAGTGCAAAAGTTGAATTGTTGACCGGGTATGATCATGACCATTGAATTTACAATTGAATATTTTTAGCTTAAGTGCAAAGGTGAATTGATCAACATGGTTATAATTATTGTTATATAACTTCCGAAATGATTATGTATTTATTTGAGATATGAATATCTTCGCCCGTAAGCAAAAAGATGACTTGTTGATGAATATCTTAGCTTTGTAGAGTGCAAAGATGAATTATTGATGAATATCTTTTTGCTCGTAATGCAAAGATGACTTATTGATGAATATCTTAGCACATTTGTAGTGCAAAGATGAATTATTGATGAATATCTTTTGCTCGTAATGCAAAGATGACTGTTGTTGAATATCTTTAGCTTTGTAGAAAAAAGATGAATTATTGATGAATATCTTTGGCTCGTAATGCAAAGATGACACGTTGTTGAATATCTTTGCTTTGTAGTGTAAAGATGAATCTGTTGATGAATATCTTTGGCCGTGGTGCAAAGATGAATTTATTAGTATGATTATGAATGAGAACTGTGATTTGGTATAACCATGATATTTGATGTTTCGGTAAAGACAGTGATGAAAATTATCTTCGGTCCCGGATGAGAAGAGGAATTTAGAATCACAATTATGATTATGAGTTATTCATATGATTGTGGAAAGGAACTGTTGATTGATGTTACATGGATAAAATATTGTTGGTGGACTTTTAACGTGGAGAAGACAATAGACTTTATAGTCTATTTGACTCTTTTAATGGATTGCTCGTTCCGCTGCAACTATGGTTGAAAAGTTTTATCATCTACCATATGTTCTAAATCTCTGATTTATTATTGATAAAGACTATTGATAATTTATGTATCTTTAGTTATAATATTCTTTACTGAGCTAGTTGTGCTCACCCTTTTGTTTCACAATTCCTTTCAGGTAATAAAAGTATATATGGGTTGGGTCGGCGGGGATAATGAGGGAATAGAATGGTGGTCTATAGATGTTGAGGGTGAGGTGAATTTAACTTTGGAAGGGTGTTTTGTCACTATCATACAAGATGTCTAATGACATACAAACTCGTGTTATCATAAGACATGGTTGTGCTCATCCACTTGCTGAGTATATTTACAAGCACTACCTATATAATCTTGGTGTTTGTTTGGAGTATAATACCCAATTAGAGACAATGGAGATAATGATATGTCAAGAGAAGACTCACCATTGGGAAGAATATGATAGTAATCTTCTCGTTTTTCTTTGGGGTCTATTGGGTCAACCAAGGATAATTCTGTGGCCATATGATATCTACCATAACCTAAAAGCATGGCCTCTCATGTACGAAGGTTTCCTTGAGCACTTCCCAAAGATTCTAATTTCTAAAATAGTTTTTGACTATACCTTTATATAAGGTGTCATTGTTACGTGCTACAGTTGGTATATATTTGTATCCAAACTCACATCATATGTGTTGTTGTATTTTGCACGACAATTGTTGTAATAAAGTTGTAGTTGTTTTTCGTACCATATATTTGGCGACTCAGAATGGGTTGGATGGAATGGACCTATTTTGGGGTAGTTACATTTGGTATCAGAGCTATAAGTAAAGAGCCCCGAGCCTCTCGCTGGTGACTTCCTGTTGATGGGGATGCACGGCCGGACTCTCCGTAGGGGGCCTTGCTTCTGCGGTGGCAAGTGATAGTACCAATGTGAGGTCTTGACCTGAAGTTGGTGTCCAGAGTTACATTTGGTATCGAGCTTAGGGATATGATCTCCCGGCGTAGAGATCGGGATTAGAACTAGGAGGGGAGAGATGAGTAAATCCTTCGCTAGTGTGTGTCCTACCTAAGCTTATTTGTTGGTCACCATAATATCGGGATATTATGTGATATGTTAATTTGTTAAATTAACCTTTGTTTTTGAAGCTGTATTCTAGAATGATATCTGAAATACAGGAGATGAGCAATGGAGAAATCATGATGACAGGAAAGATTGAATCTGAAATGAAAGCAAGGTATTCTCAACTCTTTGAAATACCAGGTACGTAAATTTCGAGGACGAAATTTCATAAGGAGGGGAGATTGTAAGACCCCGAATTTTATGAAATACAAGTATTCAATTTTTTCTTATAATTATTATTTAGTAAATGGTTAAATTGATAAAAGTTTAAAGTTATGGGTGAAATATGCAAATTTTACAAAATAAGCAAGTGGTTATAAAATACTCATTATTGTTTGGAATATTCGTTTTTGGTCGTGGAATATTCTTTCCGTTGGGAATATTCGTATGCGACGATTGCAAACCATTTAGGGGCCCCATAATGTAATAACTGCTGGATGAAGAAAACGCGACAAAAGGGAGTTTTTATAAATAATAACAGAATTGTTATCAAGTAACATCGTTGGAATACCCGGTGGGTAAAGTAAAGTAATACGTGTTGTTGCACAGTAGAACACGGTATTGCACAGTATTTTTGAATTATTGATTCTTACGTAAGAAAGCACTACTCAATAATTTTTACAGTAATTACTGTTCAATATTATATTTTATTGATTCAATAATTGCTGCGTTGATATTTTATATTACTGTTGTTTTAATAATTGTCACTAC
This sequence comes from Panax quinquefolius, assembly GCA_020205615.1. Taxonomy (NCBI): domain Eukaryota; kingdom Viridiplantae; phylum Streptophyta; class Magnoliopsida; order Apiales; family Araliaceae; genus Panax; species Panax quinquefolius. The sequence continues at coordinate 111,352,090 of CM035171.1, read as the reverse complement.
ACAGTATTTTCCATTATCGGAGCAATAATTCATATTATCTGAATAATATTATTGGATAAAATTATTGGCAATGTCTAGAAAGTTCTGTCTAAGGAGAGGTTTGGTCAACTAATTGCGCGCCAGTAAGGAGAGATCCTTATTAGAAAGCCCCCTCTTTCCTGGGAACTGCCTGGTTGTCAATATTGTGATTATGTAATATTATTTGTGAATAATTAATTATTGATTTTTTATGATGAGGAAAATATCTATTTTATATGGACATAGATGGAGAAAATTTTTAATGTGACAATTGTTGAAAATTGAAATTTTATCTTTTTCTGATAAAATAATTCATTTAAATATATTATTATATTTTAATAATATAATAATGGTGATATTTTTACAACGAATGTGGGATATATGAGTATATGAGGAAGACGAATATTTTTGTTACAATAAATGTTTAAAACATGTTAAACATGTCGGTGGACCCCATTTCTTGACTGAAATTTGATATAGCTTGTAAAATCGTCTGTTTGTGGATTTTGGTCAATTTCGCTTTTGGAATTTGGAAAACTTTCTTCCGCAAAGTTGTAGAGAATTGAATTTCCTATAAAAACACGCAAAGATTTGAATTTTTTTGATAAAGGGCTATTTATTATGAATTATTGAAGTTCAAGCTCAAAAATAATTGATTTTTGGAAGTTTAAAATAATTTAAATAACAAAAACGTTTTTTGTGCAAGTCTTGTGAGGTGGGCTGTTTGGTGGCTGAGGTTTTGAAGCAAAATAAGTGTGCTTTGGAATAAAAATAATATATATTAATATTTTATTAAATTTTACGCTTTTGTTCTTCTAAGTATTTTCCTATAAATAGGGCTTGGGTTAGAATTGAAAATCACACCGTAAATTGAAGTTTTCTCTCTATATTATCGAGCATATTCTTGTGAGTATTTTGAGTATACTTTGAGTATTGCTATACTGATGGTGCAAGTTCGTTTCAACGTTATTCCAATGTAAGTAATTTTCTTTTTGAGGTAAGGGATAGTAAAGGGATTTTAAGGGTTATTATTTTTTTTAGTTTCGAAATTTTTCTGAACCTTCAAAAATTCTGGAAAAATTTGAAATGATAATTTGATGAGTTTTATATATTGTGTCCAAAAATGGAAATTTTTGGATGTATAGATTGAGAGTTATGAATTTTATGAGAAAAAACTATTTTAAAAGTAACCGCTTATAACTCCTTGTGATTAACTCCAAAATTGATGAAATTTTTATTGGGAGTACATCTATATAATATCAGTATACCGTATAAATTTCAGAATTTTTGGATAAAAGTATAATTTATGATAAATGTTTAAATATTCGGTGGTTTTGGCCATATGAAAAATAGTAAATGAATTTTTAAAATTTAGAGAAAAATATATGTTCAATATGGGACTATGTTATGCTAAATCCCAGAAAAGAAATATTTTTGGAACTAATTTGGTATTTTCATGAAAATGTTCTAGTTATGAGTAAATGAATTAAATATGTTATGTGAAGTAAGAAAATTGGAAAATATGATTTATTGGCTTGAGAATCATATATGAGGTATATGCAGATTTTTATGAGGGTTTTGGTTAATGATGATGAAATCTTATGAGTTTGGCATTTTTAGATGATTAAATGCATTAATTATTAAAGTGTAAATAATTGGATTTAATTATTTATAAGTTTAAGAAATGATTAAAATATTATTATAATATTAATAATATTAGATTATGAGATTTCTAAGTGATTTATAACATTTGGATTAAGGTGTTATAAATATGGATATGAATTTTATTATGAAACTTTATCTTTTCGTGGTCGACGTTTATTACGCACGATATCACGATACTATGTATGAATGACGGGGTACTATTCACGAAAAATTGGTTTCTTCTCTGACCAAATTATCGTTGATTTATGAATCTTACTTTTGAAATTAAAACCATGTTTTGATTATATTGTTTTTATATAACATTCTTATAACCCTAATGATGAAATTTCTCTTTGACTTGAGTGTAAAGATGAGTAGATTATTGGTATGATCGTGACTATAGGTTCTCTTTGGCCAGTAGTGCAAAAGTTGAATTGTTGACTGGTATGATCATGACCATTGAATTTACAATTGAATATTTTTAGCTTAAGTGCAAAGGTGAATTGATCAACATGGTATAATTATTGTTATATAACTTCTGAAATGATTATGTATTTATTTGAGATATGAATATCTTTGGCCCGTAGCGCAAAGATGACTTGTTGATGAATATCTTAGCCTGTAGTGCAAAGATGAATTATTGATGAATATCTTTTGCTCGTAATGCAAAGATAACTTGTTGATGAATATCTTAGCACAGAAAGTCAAAGATAAATTATTGATGAATATCTTTTGCTCGTAATGCAAAGATGACTGTTGTTGAATATCTTTAGCACATAGTAGTGCAAAGATGAATTATTGATGAATATCTTTGGCTCGTAATGCAAAGATGACTGTTGTTGAATATCTTTAGCTTTGTAGTGTAAAGATGAATCTGTTGATGAATATCTTTGGCCCGTGGTGCAAAGATGAATTTATTAAATATGATTATGAATGTGAACGTGATTTGGTATAACCATGATATTTGATGTTTCGTAAAGACGGTGATGAAAATTATCTTCATTCCGGATGAGAAGAGGAATTTAGAATCACAATTATGATTATGAGTTATTCATATGATTGTGGAAAGGAACCGCTGATTGATGTTACAAGGATAAAATATTGTTGGTGGACTTTTAACGTGGAGAAAGACAATAGACTTTATATACTATTCGACTCTTTTAATGGATCGCTTCGTTCACATTGCAACTATGGTTGAAAAGTTTTATCATCTACCATATGTTCTAAATCTCTGATTTATTATTGATAAAGACTATTGATAATTTATGTATCTTTAGTTATAATATTCTTTTATTGAAATAGTTGTGTTCACCCTTTTGTTTCACAATTCCTTTCGTAATAAAAGTATAAATTTCGAGTCGAAGCGGGGATAGCGAGGAATAGAATGGTGGTCTATAGATGTTGAGGGTGAGGTGAATTTAACTTTGGAAGGGTGTTTTGTCACTATCATACAAGATGTCTAATGACATACAAACTCGTGTTATCATAAGACACGGTTGTGCTCATCCACTTCTTTGAGTATATTTACAAGCACTACCTATATAATCTTGGTGTTTGTTTGGAGTATAATACCCAATTAGAGACAATGGAGATAATGATATGTCGAGAGAAGACTCACCATCGGGAAGAATATGATAAGTAATCTTCTCGTTTTTCTTTGGGGTCTATTGGGTCAACCAAGGATAATTACGTGGCCATATGATATCTACCATAACCTAAAAGCATGGCCTCCCATGTATGGAAGGTTTCTTGAGCACTTCCCAAAGATTCTAATTTCTAAAATGCTTTTGACTATACCTTTATATAAGGTGTCATTGTTACGTGCTACAGTTGGTATATATTTGTATCCAAACTCACATCATATGTGTTGTTGTATTTTGCACGATAATTGTTGTAATAAAGTTGTAGTTATTTTTCGTACCATATATTTGGCGACTCAGAATGGGTTGGATGGAATGGACCTATTTTGGGGTCGTTACAATGGAGGTCGCAAAATATTTTTGTCGCTGATGGACTATTTTCTTGTAGTGTATAAATTGTATCAAATTAGACACTTGATGTAGGGCTAAATCATTAATATGGTAGTACTTGATGCAGTAAATTGTATTTAGCCCTATATTTAATGTAAATGACAGTGAAAAAGTAATAAATTGCCGAGTTTTGGAATTGAACTAAGGGTGTAAAATGAGCAAATAATTCGGTGTCGATTTATACTTGCTCGACTAAAAGTTCGATTCGAACTCGACTCGAAATATAAAATATTCAAATATGAACAAATTTTAAAGTTCAATAAATTACTCAAATTTTCTCAAATTATAATTAATTTTCTATCGATATTAGGATCATATTCGTTTAAAAAATTCAAATTACTCGGGCTCAATTTGAGATCGTGTTCAACTCGGTAGTTAAATGAGCTTCAATCAAATTTTATTTTATAGTCAATAAATTTTATGAACAAATTTGAACAACTCAATACTCGATTCGACTTTCGATTGATTTACACACTTATTTGACATATAAGTCACTATCATGAATCTGAAAATGGAAATTGAAAATGATAGCATGCATGTTTAAAATGTGAATAATAAATGTTATTTAACTGTGAAAGAGATGTTGCAATGAACTCCACAATAAAACTTTTCATAAACAGGAGAAGAGAGTATAACATATATATATATATATATATATATATATATTATAAGGTACTAATATATATGTAGCAACAAAGCTTTGATCAATAGAATTTCTTATGAGCCGAGCAATGAGCTTTGGCTAACATAAATAAAAATTGACAAATTAAAGGAAAAGAGGAAAACAGTACTAGTAAATAATTAACAACTAGAGCAACACATGATTCTCAAGCTCAATCCATGCATGGCATGGAATATATTATAGAATATTGTAGTTTAACTAATGTCCACCACCTGCTCCAAATCCAGCACCACCACCCGCACCGAATCCACCTCCTCCTCCTCCTCCTCCAAAACCACCTCCACCACCAGCACCGCCTCCAACACCACCACCAGCTCCAAAACCACCTCCCGCTCCAAACCCTCCTCCTACACCTCCACCCCCACCAACACCACCACCGCCACCTAAACCGCCTCCACCACCTAGTCCTCCACCGGCACCAGCTCCACCTCCAAACCCACCTCCAGCGCCTCCACCTACTCCTCCACCACCGCCAGCACCTCCACCTCCTCCGGCTCCACCTCCAAGCCCTCCACCTGCCCCTCCTGCTCCACCCCCAAAACCACCACCTGCTCCAGCACCACCACCTAAGCCTCCACCTCCACCTGCTCCACCGCCAAGTCCACCACCACCACCCGCTCCTCCACCTAGGCCACCACCAGCTCCTCCTCCTAGACCACCACCTGCACCTCCACCAAGACCACCGCCACCTCCAGCACCTCCACCAAGTCCACCGCCACCGCCAGCACCCCCACCAAGTCCACCGCCACCTCCAACACCCCCACCAAGTCCACCGCCACCTCCAGCACCTCCACCAAGTCCACCGCCACCACCAGCACCCCCACCAAGTCCACCACCCGCACCCCCACCAAGTCCACCACCCGCACCACCTCCAAGGCCACCACCCGCACCACCTCCACCTCCAAGACCACCCCCACCACCAACACCACCTCCTAAACCACCACCGTGCCTAAACCCTTTCTTATAAATCCCATGCCCTAAACCACCACCAATACCTCCTCCAAAGCCATGCCGACGTCCCAAAAGGTTTTTCCCGTCTTCAAAAGATCCCTTAACATGATGATCTCCTAAAACTAACCCATCAACAACAAGAAAAACCACCAAAACAATGAAAAACCTTGTACCCATTAATTATAATATTATACCAAAAAGCTTGAACAAGAAGAAGATGAATAAGCACAAGTACTCGTCACTGAACAAATGCAACTCACTTATGCACCATATATATAGTAGAGCTAGGGGATATAATTATGACTGTTAATTAATAGTATAATAATAATAATACATATAGTGAATAGTGAATGGTGAAGCGAAGGCAACTAAGAGATCGAGTCTTCTGATCATATATAGCAATGAATGCAAATAAAGCACATGGTAGGTCCTGTAAATGCTACTCAACTACAATCTACTCAGGAATAAATGAATGTTGATCTCTTATTGGACATCTCATTTATATTTTCAACTGCTTCTTCCAAATCACACTCACATTTTCAAAAGAGTGATGATACGTACACACACTATTTTACAAACATTTTATAAACTCTTGATGTGACATATTTTACTTCAGTATATTGATCAACAAATTGTTTCAATGTAATCTTTGACCCCACACAATATGTTGAGGTAGAGTATGCCACATCAGCAGTTTGTAAAATATTTATAAAATAATTTGTCCATCTAACATTATTCTTTTCAAAATCATACTGCCAACCAGTAGTAGTACTTAATACTACTACTACTTCAACTTTTCTGCATTGCATGCATTATAATTATTTGAGACGAATTGACTTAAGGTTATGTTTGTGAATTTTATGGTCAACGGAAAGGAAAAGAAAAGAAATAAACGAAAATATTGACAATATTGCAAGCTCATACTCCTATATGCTTATTTAAAATTATATTTTGATTCAAAATGTTAATTAATTCATTAAAGGGCAATTTGGTTGGACGGAATCGTCAGAATGAAATAATTGATACATGGAATTGGTAAGGCTGAAAATGGACATATTTGAATCCAAATACATTGATATTCGTAATCAGTATTCAAAAAATATATTTTATATGTATTTCTTCGATATTTGATGAATTTTTAAGATATCAATTCGAATGTTTCCTAATAACTATCTGAATTTATTAGTATAATTAATTAAAATTATTAAATAATTAATTTAAAAAATAAAAAAATTACTATTATGATATTAATATAACATAACACAATCATCAACTATATGATTAAATTATAAAATTCAACAGAAAAAAAATTAATCACTCTATTTATAAAATATCTTTACGGAAGATATTAAAAAATATTATAATTTTATAATAAGACTCGTTCTTTGCTTGGGATTATGATACCGCATATCTGATTCAATAAATATGTTGGCAGACGGATGTTAAACAGATACGAATAGACATGTATTTGTATTCATATTAATTTATTTGCAAATATCTCTAATCGAATACGAATAATATCTGTTTAATTTAAGTCAAATACAAATAATATCCGCTTTAAATTAAACGAATATAAATACGAACTAATATCCTATTTTTCGATTACGGCCAGTTCTAATTAGGAATTAGAATCTGAACATATTGGAATCGGAATCGAACTTTTGATTCATGCATTTGGTACATTACTTAAAATTAAAATTATATCGGAATAGAATGAAATAGAATATAATAACCAAAATATCCCTAACAAACTAAGTAATATATATATAATAATTCAAAATAAGTATAATATATATTAATATTATAAACTATACTAATATATAATATAATAATATTATATATATATACATATATAATAATAATTCAAGGTTTACTCTATTTTTTTTAATAAACTCGCAAACAACACAAACCAAATCTCCAAAACTTGTAATCTTATACTCTTCTGTTAGTTTCATTTATTTTTGTCCCAGTTTAAGTTTCAATATTTTTATTAATTTTATATTCCATCAAAACCAAACAAACCCATTCCAAGGAAATAAGTATTAAACTAAGCCCTATCCCCTATCCCTATCCCTATCCCTATCCCTATCCATCCATTGTTCAACCCGGTGTTCAACTTTATAATCCGCGTGAGCCTGTTGCTTACTCTATCTCCTTAAATGTGCCTTTCTGTCCTCATCAATGCTGCGACGAAAAAAATGCCCGCCAACTGACACCGTACTGTTATACGTAGGTGCTGATTGTTAATCTCTTATTCACTCCGTTACTTAATACTCTCTCCGTCCCATAGTTATAGGCTAATTTTTTATTTTGAGATGTCCTAATATATAAGTTACTTACTATTTATAAAATTTAGTTGGTTCATTATTTTATTTTTATGCCTTTATAATAAATATTCAACTATTACTCTTTTTTTGAAAAAACAACGTGTTATGGACTTTAACACGTCAATCAATAAAGTTGAGAGTTTCAATGTGATAAGTAAGGAGTAATTAACTTATTCATTAATTTCATATTAAAGGGTATATGTGAAAAATTTGTGTTAAAAATTGCCACTAAATTGATTTTCTTAAACTATGTGTCAAAAGAAATCAGCCTATAACTATGGGACGGAGAATCTAATAAGTCTTCTTGAGACGGTTTTATTAGACCTAAAAATGGATGTGGTTTTTTTTTTTTTGCTTGTGACTCCAAAAAATGTATAGTATTTATTTCAACAGGAATTTTTACAAAATAGAGTGTTTTAAGTATAATTTGGATACACATACAAAAACAGGGTTATACAGTCTCTATAACCCTATTTTGTATGTGTATCCAAATTACACCTAAAATATTATATTTTATAAAAATTACTGTTGGAATAAATACTATATATTTTTTTAGAGTCATGAAGAAAAAAAAAAAAGCTGAACTCGTCCGATTTTCCTATCCAAAGATTCTCTGTCCGTGTAGCATTACTCTACTTAATATAGATCATTTTAAAGTTTTAAAACATTAAATATACTATTAATTGTCTATATTACCCTTATATTAAAAAAAGAGAATGTAATTTATTGGACAAAAAATATTGAGAAAACCAAAGTTATATTTATTACTTACACTCTGTTTCTGAGTTTTGAACAGAAAAGAAAAGAATAGAAAACTTAAATTAGAACAGAAAAGAAAAGAATAGAAAACTTGAAATTTTTCTTTGTGTTGTTTCTGAGTTTTTAATGGAAAATGATAGAAAATTTAAAATTGAGGACATGAGTTGTAATTTAAAATTTATTATATTAAAAGTTGAGGATAATATGGGAATTATAAAAATATTACTTATTTCAATTTCTTTTCCGTCCAAATCAGGCCAATTTTGAACGAAAAACTTTGGCAGGAAAAGTGGCCAAGTTTTCTATCCATTTCTTTTCTTTTCGGTTTATTAAAAAACTCAGAAACATAACAATTGGAAAGAAGACTTAAATTTTTCGTCCATTTCTTTTCTTTTCTGTCCATTTTAAAACTCAGAAACAGAGCGTTAGGGTAATATTGGAAACTAGATAATTAATTCTTACTTGAAATTTTCAAACGACTTATATTTAGGAACAAAAATATTTCTCTAACACGACTTATATTAAGAAACGGAGGGAATATTATATTTTAACAGTTTTAAGTTTAATTCCGTAAGAAGATAAAGTTGTTTGGTAAAATTTTATTTGTATTTTATGATCGTAAAAAGAAGATATAAATTCAAATCATTAAAAATTGTCTCTTAATAAAAAAAAATTAAATCTATGGAGTCTTTATAAATATTGTACTCCCTCTATTCCAAATTTTAATATCATTATTAATTTTTGAAAAGTCAATTTGAAATATTTTTAAATTTGACTGTGACGCCCCCAAAATAGGTATACAACACCCATTCTGAGTCGCCAAATACATGGTACAGAAAGCAAACTACAACTTCAATAATACAATTATCGTGCAAAATACGACAACACATACTGTGAGTTTAAATACAAATATTGTCTTCTGATAATATCCACACTCAAATAAGTCCTCATTACAATTATTCAAACACTATTTTACGAAAATAGTGAGGATCGCTAAAATATCTTTCTAGTACCATCACTCCATACCCCGATTAGATCAATGCTATGTTACCTCCCGAGAAGAAAAATAGAACAAAAAAGAAAAGGGTGAGCTCAACTAGCCCAAGAAAAAATATTATGACTAAGATAATATACAACAATTTATCATTAGTCTTCAACGAGGAAAATCGATAAAATATAATAGACAACAAGTTTTAGATCAACAATTGCAAATGAAAATAAAGAATCCATTAGAAGAAAAGTCGTAGAGAATGAGTTCTACTATCTTCTAAGATTTAAAAGTCCATCATCAATATTTTATCCATGTAACGACAATCAATATACATCTTTAATCAATATTCATCTTTGCACTTATAGGCCAAAGATATTCATTTTGTATCACCAATTAGTCATGTTTATCTCAACACTGCTCATCTTTGCACTACGGGCCAAAGATATTCATCGATTAATCATTCATCTTTGCACTACGAAGCAAAGATATTCAAGAATATCATCATTTAGACCGAGGATGATGAAAAATATTTTAAAGAAAATGAATCCAAATGAGATGTAGAAGGACAAATAGTAGGGATTCGTATAATAGTTTATCTAAGATCAATAATACTTCATAAATACCCATTTTGAAGCAGAATTCAAAAATAAAGATCAAAACATGGATACAATCAAAGATAGTAACCATAATAGACATCTTGGACAAAAAAGAAGAAAATTTCATTTTTTCGGTGAATAGTCCAGATTCGTGAATAAGATCAGTATACGTGAATAGTAATCCCGACACAAAAAGTTCCAAATTTGATAAAAACGTTCACCAATATTTTGGCATAATGATATTGAAGAAAATAATATCATTTAAGAAGAAAATAACATCCCTTACCTCAAAATAACGGTACTTTTGATCGGAATATCGGATAGAAAGTCGAAGGAAACTTGTACCGAACAGCAACTCTCAAAGTATATAAATACTCACTAAAATACGCTCGACAATATAGAGAGAAAGAAAACTTGATTCTGATGTGATTTTCAATTCTAATTGTAGACACTCGAAATTTTCTTCATCATTACTAACATCAGATGAAAGACAGATTAAGTCTTTTAGAGGGAACCCGAAAGACAATCCAAATCTATCTGGGATACTACCGGAAGTTCATCATCAAACCCCGGATCATCGCAACTGGGAGTAACCAAATCCAACCTCGGAGATGACCCCGAGGCCTACACGACATCTGATCTGGGACCACACACGGAGAGACCGATTAATCTCTGAGATGACCCCGAGGTATCCAAATCTCGATCCCCAACCATGGAATAGGTAAAGACAACCTCAGAGATGACCCTGAGGATAGTCAAAGTCAACAGCAATCCAACCTCAAAGATAAACCTGAGAAACGACTGCAACAACTGCGCGAAAATCGGAGATAACCCCGGGAGGGGTAAAATGGTCATTTTGCCAACTCAACTTCACTTCAAATCAAATACACTCATTTCAACTCAAAATACTTCAAAGGAAGTTCCACAAGAGCGATATCTTAACTCCGGAGCGCAAACTACACAAAACGGCTCATCGGATTGCCTGACGGAAACCCGGGAATGCCATTTCGGTCATGAACCCATCTTCCTAGAATCAAAAAAGGTCAAATCATATATCATTTTGTAGCTCTCAGAAAGAGCTTTCCGGAATGGTATGGCACGCTTCCATCGGACTCCCGGATTGAAAGTTATGAGCGGCCGAAAGTGAGCAGTACAATACAGACGTCTTCACTCGACACTACGGGACCCACACTTGCCCTGGCACCGGGCACAGCAAGTAGTACACTTTACATTAGGTGCCGCAGTAGACTGCGCCTCCCACCTCTATAAATATGAGGCTTGGGGTGCTGATTTTCTAAGAGAAAAGACGGGGGAAACCTCTGCACAATTCTGCTTTCGACCGCCCATACAATGTATTTTCCCACTTTTAAACACCTATGAGCTCATATATAGCCTCTTTTGTACCCACAAAAAGCTCAGTTTTATCCACTCTAAAGATATAGAAGCCTTCTTTATCGCTTAGTCATGTAAGCCTTCTCACACACTTTAGAGTCGTTCTCTTTATCTTCACACACACCCTTCTACACGCTGAGAGTCGTGTTGCTTGCTTTTGCCCTTGACTTCGGTCCGTGGTTTCATTTTAGCCTCAGATATATATATATATATATATTTACATATATATTGACTAACATTATCGAAGTTATGCCTCGATTGAGCTGAACTTGATGCCGAGCGTTTACTCGCTTTTATATATATATATATACTTATATATATCAACCGTATGTTTGGACTTTTGTTCGATGAGCCTGAACTTTCTATTCTGCAGTGCGTTTACTCGCTTTTATATATATATATATATAGTTATATATATGAATTGTGGTCGAACTCTGTTCGATGAGCCTGAATTTTACATCCGGTGCGTTTATTGCTTTTATATATATATATATACATATTTTGTCCCACTTGGAGTTTACTTCGTGGTGGTTGATCGCTTTTACAGCTTTATTTACATTCTCGTCACTTTGGAGTTTCCTCCGTAGTGGTTGGTAATGTATTCTGACTTTTATTTACATTTCGTCTCACTTTGAGTTTCCTCTGTGGTGGTTGATAGCTTTTTGACTTTATTTACATTTTGATCCCCCATGGAGGTGTTTCGTGGTTGGTGATCTTGTCGATATATATATATATATATATATTCAACTTTTATATATATACCGCTATCGCTTTCATATAAACTACAAAGATCTTGTGAGCCTAGAAATCATGTGATCACGATTCATCCCATTGGATCTAGATTCGGTTCCTGATGATGGACATTTTCAAATTTATAGCGACTTGTAAATTATTCTGCGATGTCTGTATTTCCTCAGATGGTTTCTGTAAGACCCCAAATTATTAATAATATTATTTTGAAATAGTAAGGGTTGATTTGATTAATGTGGTTAGTTATGGGTAAAATGCGCAAATATTTTAAATAAGCAGGTGGTTATAAAATATTCATTGTTATCGGGGAATATTCGTTTGATCGTGGAATATTCTTGCTGTCGGGGAATATTCGTACGACGGCGCAGTCTTTTATGGGCCCCATAACGGAAAGCGATTGGATGAAGAAAACGATAAGTATAAGTTGTTTATAAATAACGGCGTAGTTGTTACCATTATAATCTTGTTGGAATACCCAAGGTTAAAACACGATGTCTACGTTATTATTGCGATAAGCACGACACTTGCACAAATTATCGATTCTTATGTAAGAAGGCACTACTCAATAATTGTTACGATAATTACCGTTCAATATTTTATTTTATTGATTCAATAATTCTTTGCGTTGATTTTTATATTACTATTGTTTCAATAATTGTCACTACACAAGATTTTCCATTATCGAAGCAATAATTCATATTATCCTAATAATATTATTAGAAAATATTATTGGCAATGTCTAGAAATTTCGCCCAAGGAGAGGTTTGGTCACCAATCATTACGCAAGTAAGGAGAAAATTCTTATTGGAAAGCCCCTCTTCCTGTGAGAACTACGGCCAGTTGCTAATCTTGTGATTCTGTAATATTATTTGTGAATAATTAATTATTGATTTATATGATGAGGAAACTATTAATTTTATGTGGATATAGATGGAGAAAATTTTTAAAGTGACAATTGTTGAAAATCGATATTTTATCTTTTCTGATAAAAGAATATTTTATTATATTATTATAATATAATAATGATGATATTTTTATAATGAATGTGAGATATATGAGTATATGAGGAGGAAGAGTATTTTTGTTGCAAAAGTTGTTTAACACATGTTTTGTGTGTCGGTGGACCCCATTTCTTGACTGAAATTTGATTATAACCTGTAAAATTGCCCGTTTGTGAATTTCGGTCAATTTTTGTTTGGAATTTGAAAACACTTTCTTCTGCAAAGTTGTAGAGAATTGAATTTCCTATAAAAACTCGCGAGATTTGAATTTTTTGATAAAAGGGCTATTTATTGTGAATTATTGAAGTTCCAGAGTTCTGAAATAATTAAATTTTGGAAGTTTTAAATATTTTTGTTTAGAAAAACATTTTTGTCATTATGGTGGACTATTTTGGTGGCTGAAATCAGATTCAAAGGTGTGCGTATGAATAAGTTTTGAAAATATTTTTAATTTATTAAATTTTCTGCTTTGGTGTTCTAAGCATTTTCCTATAAATAGGGTGCTTAGGTTAGAATTGAAAATCACACCAGAAACTATGATTTCTCTCTTTCTCTCTCGATATATCGCGTATTCTTGTGAGTATTTTAATACTTTGAGTGTTGCTATACTTGTAAGTTCAAGTCATAACTTATATCCAGGTGTTTCAACAATCTGTAAGTACTATCTCTGTTTGAGGTAAGGGATGTTATTTTCTTCTCAAATGATATTATTTCTTCAATATCATTATCTTTGAAATATTGGTTGGAACTTTTATCAAATTTGAAACTTTTTCATGTCGGGAGTTACTATTCATGAGTTACTATTCACGAGTTACTATTCATGAGTTACTATTCACGAGAGTTACTATTCACGAGTACTATTCACGAAGCATGATGATGTTTTTTTGTGAAATTTCTATCTTTTGGTGTCGAGTTACTATTCACGATACTGACACTATTCACGAATACGACAATTATTCACGTAAAAAAATTAAATTTTCGTTTTTCGTCCAAGATATCTATTATGGATACTAGTTTTGATTGTATCCATATTTTGATCATTCTTGAATCTTACTCCACTACTAGTTATTTATGAAGTATTTTTGAACTTGGATTGTTTAAAGTACGAATCCTTAATATTTGTTCTTTTGTTTCACTGGATTCGTTTTCTTTAAAATATTTTTCATCATCCTCAGTCCTAAATGATGATATAATTGAATATCTATGGCCTGTAGTGCAAGGATGAATGATTTCTGATGAATATCTTTGGCCCGTAGTGCAAAGATGAATAGATGTTTAGATAAACATGACCCGGTGATGAATATCTTTGGCTCAGAGTGCAAAATGAATATTTAATTCCAAATATATATTGATTGATGTTACGAGGGATAAAAGATAGACAATGAACTTTTTTAAATTCATATATGAAGATGAGGTTTGCATTCTCTACTTAACTCTTCTAATGAATTATTATTTCCATCATGAATATTAATTTAAAACTTGTTGTCTATTGTATTCTATTAGATTTTTCCCTGTTGAAGACTAACGATAATTTGTTTTATATTATCTTAGTCATAATGTTCTTTTTCGGGCTAGTGAGCTCATCATTTTCCTTGTTGTTCCATTTTCTTCTCGAGAGGCGAGAATGTAGCGAGTACTAGTGGGTGTGGAATGATGGTTCTAGAAGTTATTTTAGTAGTCCTCACCATTTTGTAAAATAATGTATCAATAATTGTCTTGAGGACTTATTTGAGTGTGGATATTGTCTAGATGACAATATTTGTATTTAAACTCACAGCTTTTATGTTGTATTAATAAAGTTGTAGTTGTTTACATACCATGTATTTTGACGACTTCGTAATAGGTGTTGTATACCTATTTTGGGGCGTCACAGTTTCCATACCCACGAGGAAGTCGGAATTATTTTTGGATATATTATTTTTCATACGGATGCCTCACATCCGTCAAATAAAATCAATTCAGCCGCTCACTTAATAAAAATGGAAATGTAAAAGGTCTTAATTCCTATTTAGCATCAGGGTTTGAAAAACCTCTTTTATAAAACATTATTGTCATATCTTGCTAAAAACTGAATTTTTACATAAATTCAAACCCTGTGTATATAGGTTCGAACGAGGCCTCGCACAACTTTCATATAAAAGCACATTGACCCACACACACACACACACACACACACACACTCAGATAATAGTTTCTTGAAAAGAGACGGTCATCGTGGTAACACGGATGTCGGGGGGTGCCTAACACCTTCCCCCCACATAACCAAGTCCCTGGACTCTAAATGAATCTCGGTTTCACCGACCCGTATAACAGTGTCACATCGCTGGGTCAATGTGCAAACCTTTTCTCGGTTGTGTTGGTACAACCATTTAAAAAACCAACTGACGACTCTTAATAGTCCCATCGTCGACATTATACATGTCGGACCTTTTTCACTTGTTTTTTCAAACAAATCTCACCAAAAATGAGAACACCAAAGAACAAGTAACGGAAAGGGACACCCAAAAATCCCGACGTCGACAGGTGGCGACTCTAATGGGGACTCCAGTAAGAGGACTTAAGCCGCTATTACAATCTTTTCAAAATTGTTATCTGCTTGTGTGTGGATGTTGCATTTATATTTGATGAATGTGTACGAATGCATTTCCTTATTGCACTTAGTGCTTCGCACCATAACTGCTTGTGATCCTAGTGCTTCGCACCATAACTGCTTGTGATATTAGTGCTTCGCACCATATCTGCTTGTGATATTAGTGCTTCGTACATGTCATCATTTTCATACGGTGAGACGCGATGTATGTGAATGTATGTTGTGTGGTCCCTCCACCAGGAGGCTATCCCGTCGGTGTTTGATTACTGTACTCATGAGAAGACTAATTCTCCGAGGCTCAGGAAAGGCACCACCCAAATTCGCTCCAGTTGAAAGACCGAATTAACTTCCCGTCTAGTAGATTGTGATGATTTGGGAACCTTCATGCCAAAAAACCGCGAGAGTAACCTAAGACAAGTCAGCCTCTGATAAACCCAAAACAGAGGAAAGTCTCTTCATGCTCTCATTTCAATTACACAAATTCATGCCATATCTATCTCAATGTAATGAGAAATATGAAGAAATGTGTACACATACATATTTTTTGCATACTACAAACAGCTGACATCCGTTTTGCAGGATAAGAATCCTAAAATGGACACATCACATAGCATGTTATTATACACATTCCCTAAAGACTAAATTGTGCAAGTCTTTCGCAGGGAAACAATCGGTCCCGTTACCCGGTTAAAGTCCAAGAAGGCACTGAGCCCACCATCAAACATGGCTACAAATGCCCAGCCTGATCCTACTCCTGTTTCCCGAGAGGAGTTCGAAGGATTAAGGAATCAGATAGTAGACTTGGTTGTCTTTCTAAAAGAACAAAGTAAAAATACGCAGGGCCAGACAATGCCTACTCAACTAGAGTCCTTCACACCAGGGGGCAGTCAGGGCATTGGTAAAAAGATGGAAACCCAGATACCTAAACCTCATAAATAAATCACAAATCTCAGGGATGATCGAGAAACTGGGGATATAAGAAAGAAAGTACAACAAATGGAGGATACCATCCGGTCAATTAAAGGGACTGGAAATTATAGGAGTGTCACCTATTCGGATCTGTATATTCCTGGGGCTCAATATCCTACCAAATTCAAAGTCCCGAGTTTGAAAAATACAATGGGGCAGGCGATCCTTATACGCACCTAAAAGTGTACATTGGCAAACTGGGGTCTTATGTTGAAAATGAAAGCCTCAGAATGCAACTTTTTCAAAAGAGTCTCACTGGAGAAGCTAAAGCCTGGTATGTCCGACTTGACAATGCCAAAATCCACAACTGGGAAGAATTGGCCCACGCCTTTCTTAATCAGTACAGTTTTCAGTCACAAATGGCGCCAGATCGATATCAAGTGACTAAAGTCAAAAAGCAAAGTACTGAATCTTTCCGAGAATATGCCCAAAGGTGGAGACATCTAGCAGCGCAAGTCATTCCATCAATGACAGAAACTGAGATAGTAATGACATTTATTGATATCCAAGAGGCTCCTTACTATAAGAGGATCCTAGCAGGCATAGGAAAGCCATTTGCGGAAATGATCAAACAAGGCAAAATGGCAGAGATGGGCCTGAAGGCAGGCAAGATAAAAGACTTCACTGCCTTGGAAGCAGTCGCCAAATATATACAGACTGGAAAGTATGCGAGTGATCCCAAAGGGGTATCCGATAAAGGAAATGAACATGTATCCCTTGTTGTACAGGGGCAAGCTAGGAGACCAAACTACAGTCCCCCCATTTGGAAAATGCAAGACAATCTGCCATCTCCACAACATGCTGCATTCAACCAATATCCAGACAGGAAAAGAAAATTTGAAAGAACGGAAAATCGGGTATTCACTCCACTGGGCGATTCCCTTGAACATGTATTGGCTATATTAATGGATCACAAGAAAAATACCGAACTAGCTCCACCTCTAGAACCAGGGAGCAGAAGATACAATCCAAGCCGGAGATGTGCTTACCACTCGTGGTCTCGGGACCGCGATACATGGATTGTTGGTCCTTAAAGCATAAGATTCAAAATCGATCGAAAGTGGCAATATTGTGGTCAAACAACCCCACCAACAAAAAATATCAACACCAACCTTCCGTTCATGCGACATGATACGGAAGATGTAAATATGATCGGGTCGAAATGATAAAATGTATCCAATTCGTAAAGTACATACGAAGGATGGAGGAATACCCTCAAAAGCGCATAACAAAAATGTCCTAGAGTGGGAAAACTTCGGAGGAGGGTATGCCAAGAATGCAAAAATTGGATGCGATCCGAATCAAGTAAACTTGCGTCGATAGTGCGCCAACATCGGGAAACAAGGCAATTTTTCACTCAACCATCAGAAAGCCAAGAGAAAAAGGACTCCACGATGAGCCAGCTAAATGAAGAAGATCAAAGCAGGCTGAAAATACAAGAAAATGGGGATGATAAAATTGCTAGAAGATCTCGCCAATGAAGAATCGATCGAGGAATCTGAATTCTCAAAGATGAAAGATCAAACAACCTCCAAAAGAGTCCAAAAATTCACCCTCTCGAAAGCAAATCCAATGAAGAAATGCTACACTTTACGATAAGCGAAGGAAGGATTACCGAGTTCTTTGCCTCTATAAAGCCCAAGATAAAGAGTTATGATTCCACTAAGATATGTCTCTACCATTCTAACTCACTTGGGCATACGACTGAAGAATGCTGGTCTTTGCGACATAAAATCTAGGATCTCATTGAAAATGGAGAGCTGGATATAGAATTTCCCATGACCAAAAAAGGCGAAAAGGAAATAAAAAGCTTAAGATGTCCATTCGAGACAGGCCGTTCAAGTGAGATGAAGGCTATGAGCGACAATTCTGCCAGAACACAAGGTGGACTGATCCTAATGCAAGAAATGACAGAAGAGACAAAGGCATCCCCAAAGGAGATTCCCCCGCCAACATCAAACGTCCTATGGTTCCAAGATATCAACCACGTTCCTGATCTTATCACCTTGGAGGATGCGGAGGAAATACTAATCCTTTCCAAGGAAGAAAAAACCAAAAAAGAAAGTTCTTTGCAAGAAATGCCACAACCGTTCGAGGGAGATTTCATGGTTGAATCCTTTGAAACCCATGAAGAAGGCAAAGGAATAGATGAAGGAAAAGGTGGTGAGATTGTCGGGGAATCCAACCCATTAGAGAATCCAGAGTTCATCCCTTTTTGCGATGCGTCCATTGCAAACGTCCCTGAGGAATGTACTAAATCAGGAAGCAATCAAGTTATGGCCACAAGCAAAGACATTTCTTGCAAAGAACTTGATTGCAACCTCTATCACGAGCCCTGAAGTCGACATAACCACTAACAACTGGACTATCAGGCCTCAACTAGCCGAGAAGATGTAGATCCAGGGGATGAAGGTGCGAGTTCCAGAAAGTGTTGGAATGGTATCACTTTCTTTGTAGTATGCCTTTTATTTTCCATGCATGTAAATAAATAAAAAAGAAAAAAACATCTCTACCCTCTTCTCACCACTTACCCCTTTGAACCTTTTCAAACCAAAGCCTGAACTACGAAAGTCCTAATCTCCTCTTCAATAGGAGTACGTAGGCAACCATCAATGGTGCGGTCAAACCAAACAAAAACCCAAATAAACACTTCTCAAACACTTACACCTCAGACGATGATTGCCCAGACGTAATGGTCATTTTTCGGGAGAAGGAGGTTGATGATAGCCCTCCATCACTGCGCTTCACCAAAACTTTGCCTCGATAATTGAAGCAAAGACTCCTTGCATTTTGCCGACGAGGGTAAAAGGGAAGAAACTCTCTACACCTTGTAGATAGCAATAACTCTTACTTTTTCGAGCAATATTAGCGATTACTTTTTGTCATTACAGGCTAACACTTTGTGTGATTGTACAGTGTTATATACTAAGTGAAAGCATATTTTGTTTTAGGACTCTGAATTTAGATGTGCCTGTACTTGCTGATGAGGTGCCTATTCTCCACAAAGACTGTAACTTTGATGTAAAGTTGGACTCAGACTTGATGGAAATACAAGAGGACTATGAGATCCCTCAGGAGATCAAAGAATGGGTCGAAGACAAACCCAAGCCAAATCTTGATCAAACCGCCTCTTTCAAACCTTGGAACCTTAAAAATCCCCAAACAAATCCAAATTGGTACAGACCTCACTCAAAACCAAAGGAATGACATAGTTACTCTATTGACCCTATTCCAGGATGTGTTTGCATGGTCTCACGAAGACATGGTCATTTTATACACGGAAATTATCATTCATCGCCTTCCCATCAAAGGGGGATTCAAGCCACTCAGGCATAAGCTCAAGCGATTAAAACCTGAGTGGGAGTTAAAAGTTAAAGAAGAAATTGTGAAACAATTTCAAGCCGGCATCATCATGGTGTCAACTTAACCTGAATGGCTATCCAACATAGTCCCCGTGCCGAAACCAGGAAGGGAGGTGCGAGTTTTGTGGATTGCAGAGATTTGAATAAAGCTTGCCTCAAAGATAGCTTTCACGTGCCGTTCATCCACATACTCATTAACAATCTGTTTCGATATCGACATGTACCCTTTCTTTGATTGCTCATGAACTACCATCAAATCATGGTTCTTTGAAGATGATCAGGAGAAAACTTCATTCATCACGCCTTGGGGAGCCCTTTGCTACAGACGATTGTCATTCGGCCTCATCAATGCCGGAGCTACCTATCAGTGAGCCGTGTGGCTCTTTTCCACGATCTAATAAAAAAAAAAAAAAAAAAAGAAAAAGAAAATAAAAAATAAAAAGAAAAAGAAAAAAAAAAAAAAAAAAAAAAGAAAAAAAGAAAAAAATCTCTTCAATCTGGGTTCTACAGATTCTTTGCCTTTACCATCGGCAGCTTTTCTACAAATGGCTTCGAGTTCAAGAAAATCCTTCCTCCACATTCCTCGTAATAGGAATGACTTTATGGACGATTAGCAACTTTGGCCTCCTTGATTCGCATATCGATGAAAGGAACACTTGCCGAAGCGTCGCGATCTCCCCAACAAAAGGCTCCGACTATGGGAATTATATTGAAAAGTATCGGATGAGCTACCTCCCATCCAAAGACCCTTGATATCGACATATCAATGAGCACTTACAAGATAAATCTACACCCGCCGAGGCAAGCCCGACTAAGAAAAGGCGGATCCATCGACTAGCTATGAAATTCTACGGCGAAGATGCACTCTATGAAAAGAGATGCGAGCGATGTCTCATCGAGATGTTTGGGCGAAGACCAAGTTCGAGACTATGGATTAAATCCATGGGAAAGTATGTGGCCTGAATAATGAGCGGCCTTCTACTTATAAAGAAGATCCTACAACAGAAAAGTCCGACTACTGACGGTTCAAACAACATGACTTGGTTTTGAAAAGATCATTGACAACCAAGCTCGGACTAAAGGAAATTTTCCCCAAACTGGAAGGCCCGGTTATTGTCAAGGAGGTATGGATGCTTTGGGCGTCATGAATTTCCAAACTTATCAATCGGAACAATCTTAGTGAAACGCAGTACTATGTCTAAGGTTACCATCAAGCGAACATCTTGGTTTTGGGATCATCAGATCACCAGTCATTCCGGTTCTTTAACCCTTTACCACATACAACTCCTTTCCACGCTTTGCCCCTCAGGGAAACATCCTTTCAAGCCAATGACTTAAGCTTCACTACGATCATACCACTTAGGTCATCTCACCGCTGAATTGAACCTCTCACACTTGTGGTTTGGCTACCCACACCGGATCAAACTTCTCACACCGCCATTTATCCTCAACCTAGGATTAAACTTTCTCCTCCCGACTCGACCCTTGGCATGGGATTACGCTTTTACTTCGCATACGAGGGGCGAACTACGTCTACCTGATCTCCCCAATACACGGGAGTACGTAGGCATCCATGTTATATGGTCCGGTCTCACCACAGAAAAATAAAACAAATATACTCCTATCCATAATCATATACAGAAACAAGTCCCAAGACACCAAAGATGGTAGGGAATACACACAGATCGACGATCCATTCTGAAAATCCTGAGACATCTCACTGTCCATCTATCAAGGAGGAGTTCAGAATACATCCAGATCACAAAGTCCTGGAGAAATAAGCGAATATCAAGCAAGTAGCAAGGCACAACTAAAGGGGGAAGTGAATCAACGTATATTTCCACCCATATATAATGTTGTTTGATATATACAATGTATAATCTTTATACATGACAAAATGGCTAAGCTAGTTTGTGCAGGAAAATACAAGCCCATCTACAAATCAGTGTGTATGCGGGCTATCAAGTCCAACATGGATTCCCTCTCAGAAGAAGGAGGTAACACTGTGATCTCCTACCCAAGGGTTTCTACATGAGCCAACAGATCCACTGCCAACTACATGCGATATCTTGGGTGGATATAACATCATCCCGCTCAGCAACAACGATATCCCTATGAGTTAGAGCATCATCTCTCTAACAAAGCGACAACTTTACCAGAAAGAGCTGTCAACATCAAAGCCCACATCCACTACCTGTTCACCAGATGGTATAGATGTAAAAGCCTCTTGCGATCTCGGCATCTTATCAGTTCATCTATCAAAGCAACTATCCCAGACAACAAGCGAGGCTGGGGCAATTTCAAAATTAGTGACAACCGGATAGTGGATCCCTTACAACAAGATTAGGGGAAATCTCGAAAGCAGCGATAACTCAACACTGGGGCATTTATCAATCATCCTAAAATGGAAAATGCACCAGTTAGCGCCATCAGCATGGTCCATCATCATCTTAGTGACGATTCAGGTATTATTCACTCGTGACTTCATCAACAAAGAGAGTTTCTCATATGAACCCTCAGCATCAACATTCGAAAGGACTGGGGCATTTTTCCAATTCCAAGAAATGAAAGGAGCTTAAGACGAGATCAAGCTTCTCATCAAAAAGAAAGGGGTGAACTCCTGAAAGAAATCATAGCGACATAAGCGTGCCCCTACGAAAGAAGGGGAAAATGCTCAAAAAGTGCTTAACTCAGGAGCAGAAGGTCAACGGCGAAAGGCCTAGCGAATGAAATCTACACCATCAACATGCGTTAAGTCCTCACAAGTTGAAGCCTCAACACCAACGTTCAAATATGGGCAGCGAAAGAATGAAATACACCCTCCAAGGATATCAGCGGCATTCAGGCCATCAGTTCAGCCGGGTTGCAAATCAAACGCTTAAGGAAATGGGGCACAAGTACCCAACAGCGAAATGAGACTCCAAATCACCTCAAGAAGGGTGAGACATCTGGTGGTTGTCATCGATCTAACGTAACATCAGGCGAAGTCTAGTGAAGTAATTCGTGGAATATTACTTCAGCGAAGGTATCGGAAGATCTGGTATTCTAAACCATTGCCATCAACACAAATAGCGACATCAACACGCAGTTCGGTGATGAAAGCTTCGTATACCACCGCTTCGAGTGGGAACCAGGAAAAGTTTAGCGATCGGCAGGGATAGTCACCGTTGTAACTACCAAATAATACATACATCGGGAGGGTGCGGTGATTTCGAACGTCATCCCCATCGAGAGATGTGGAAAACATCTCAACTTATCTTCATCAAACAAGCATCATCTATTAAATGCCAAACCATTGAGTCAACACCAAAGATAGGCATCAAAGAATGATCGGTAAAGGTAAAGCGATTTGCGAATACATTTTAACATACATCATAATATTCATTACATTGCGATTTACGATATGCGGTTTGCGATATGCGATTTGCGATGCGATATGCGAAATACGATATGTGAAATGCGATGTGCGAGTTGCGAAGTGCGATTTGGCCAAATACGAAAAGCGATGTGCGATGTGCGATTTATGAACTGCGATTTGCGAAAACATTATCACATTCATCATAAACATTCACTACATTGCGATTTACATCATTGAAAATACCTTGTCATGTTTCAAGTGTCTACTAATCTTTATCATGTCCATTCCATTGCATTGCATGAACATGATAAAGAGGGCATCTGTAGACACTCGAAATTTTCTTCTTCATTATTAACATTGCGGGAGGATGATTCGCTCTTTTAAGAGGGAACCCGAAAGACAATCCAAATCCATACTGGGATACTACCGAAAGTTCATCATCAAACCCCGGATCGCAATCTGGGAGTAACCAAATCCAACCTTGGAGATGACCCCGAGGCCTGCAGATACAATACCAGACCATACACCGGAGAAGACCGATTAATCTCGGAAATGACCCCGAGGTATCTAGTCTCAGTCCCAACCATGGGAATAGGTCAAGACAACCTCAGAGATGACCCTGAGGATAGTCAAAGTCAACAGCAAGCCAACCTCAGAGATAAACTTGAGAAACGTCTGTAACAACTACGCGAAAACCGGAGATAACCCCGGGAGGGGCAAAATGGTCATTTTGCCAACTTAACTTCACTTTAAATCAAATACACTCATTTTAACTCAAAATAATTCAAAAGAAGTTCCACAAGAGCGATATCTTAACTCCGGAGCGAAAACTACACAAAACGGCTCACCGAATTGCCTGACGGAAACCCGGGAATGCCATTTTGGTCATGGACCCATCTTTCTAGAATCAAAAAAGGTCAAATCATATATCATTGTGTAGCTCTCGGGAAGAGCTTTCCAGAATGGTATGGCACGCTTCCATCGGACTCCCGGATTGAAAGTTATGAGCGACCAAAGCGAACAAATACATCGACGTCTTGACACGGCGGGACCCACACCGCTGGGGCACCCCAGGCATTGTGAGTACACTATGCTACTAGGTACCGCAGGTAGACCTACGGCTCCCACCTCTTTAAATATGAGGCTTAGGGTGCTAATTTTCTAAGAGAAAAGACGGGAAACCTCCGCACATTATTTCTTCACAGACTCGCCCATATACAAAGATGTATTTTCCACTTTTAAACACCATGAGCTCATATATAGCCTCTTTTGTACCCACAAAAGCTTTGTGTTTACCCACTCTAAAGATATAGAAGCCTTCTTTATCGATTTAGTGTGTAAGCCTTCTCACACACTTTAGAGTCTTTCTCTTCATCTTTGCACACACCCTTCTACACGCTGAGAGTCGTGTTGCTGTTTTTGCTTTTACCCTGATTACTTGATCCGTGATTTCATTCATCACTATATATATATATATATATATATATATATATATATATATATATATATATATATATATATATATATATTGTATATATATATATATATTTGACTTTGACTTTGTTCGATGAGCCTGAACTTGATGCAGTGCGTTTACTAAATTTATATATATATATATATATATATATATATATATATATATGAATGTGGTCGAACTCGTTCGATGAGCCTTATATTTTACATCCGGTATGTTTATTGCTTTTATATATATATATATATATATATATATATATATATATATATATATATTTTGTCCCACATATGAGTTACTTACTTAATGGTTGATATTAGAGTTTTACTGACTTTATTTACATTCTCTGTCCCTTTGGAGTTTCCTCCGTGGTGGTTGATCGTATTCTGACTTTATTTATTTTTCGTCCCGCCTGGAGTTTCCTCTGTGGTGGTTGATAGCTTTTAACAGCTTTATTTACATTTTTGATCCCCCATGGAGGTGCTTCGTGGTTGGTGATCTTGTCTGTATATATATATCCATATATATATATATATATATTTACAGCTTTTATATATATACCTGCTTACTGCTTTCATATAAACTGTAGTATCTTGTGATCCTAGGAATCATGTGATCACAGATTCATCCCATTGGATCTAGATTCGGTTCCCGTGATGCATATTTTCAGCTGTAAGCAGCTTGTAAATTATTCTGCGATGTCTGTATTTCCTCAGATGGTTTCCATACCCACGAGGAAGTCGGCATTATTTTTGGATATATTATTTTTCATATGGATGCCTCGCATCCGTCAAATAAAATCAATTCAGCCGCTCACTTAATAAAAATAGAAGTGTAAAAGGTCTCAATTCCTATTTAGCATCAGGGTTTGAAAAACCTCTTTTATAAAACATTATTGCCATATCTTGCTAAAAACTGAATTTTTACATAAATTCAAACCCTGTGTATATAGGTTCGAACGAGGCCTCACACAACTTTCATATAACAGCACATTGACCCACACACACACACACACACACACACTCAGATAATAGTTTCTTGAAAAGAGGCGGTCACCGTGGTAACACTCGATGTCGGGGTGCCTAACACCTTCCCCAAGATAACCAAGTCCCTGACCCTAATGAATCTTGGTTTCACCGACCAGTATATAAAGTGTCACATCATTTGGGTCAATGCAAGAACTTTTCTCGGTTGTGTTGGTACAACCATTTAAAAAACCAACTGGCGACTCTTAATAGTCCCATCGTCGATATTATACATGTCGGACCTTTTTCACTTGTTTTTTCAAACAAATCTCATCTAAAATGAGAACACCAAAGAACAAGTAATGGAAAGGGACACCCAAAAATCCCGACGTCGACACTAACCTAGGTGTCTATTTATAGGAAAATGCTAGAACGCCATAGGAGACTAAAATAATAAAATAATAATATTTATTATTCAAAATTCTACGCATGCTAGCCATCAAAGACCAGCATGCCACTCTTGAAAAATCCCAGCAGCCCTCATGCTTTAAATCACAAAAGTGAGTCCCGCCCATAAATCAATAAAAATTATTTTATTTTTCGAAACTTCAGTAATTCATAAAAAATAGCCCGTTTATCAAAAAAATTCGAAACTCGCATGTTTCCATAGGAATTTTAATTCTCTACAACTTTGTAGAAGAAAGTTTTACCAAATTTCAATTAGAAAATACCCGAAATTCACAAACGGATGATTTTTAATACATCTACACCGATAAAATACTGATAAAACACCTTAACATTAATTCCTTCATTTTTATCCACATAAAAATAAATATATCCATCATTTATATCCACATAAAATAAATATTTCATTATCATATAAATCAATAATTAATCATTCACAAATAATATTACGTAATCACAATTATGACAACTGACATGGCTCCTGAGAAAGGAGGGCTTTCCAATAAGAATTTCTCCTTCATGACGCCAATGAATTAGGTGACCAAACCTCTCCTCGATGAACTTTCTAGACATTGCCAATAATGTTATCTAATAATATTATTCAAATAATATGAATTATTGATCCGATAATGGGAAATATTGTCTGATGATAATTATTAAAGCAACAATAATATAAAATATCAACGCAAAGAATTATTGAATTAATAAAATATTAAGCGATTAATTCTTTGTAACAATTATTGAGTAGTGCCTTCTTACGTAAGAATAAATAATTCAAAAATCTGCATCCATCCAGCGTATTCATCAGATTTTAACCACCGGTATTCCAACAAAGTGTTAATTCAGAATAACTACTGTAGTTATTTATAAAAACTCAAACTTGTCGCTTTCTTCATCCGATGCTTATTCTCATTATGTGGCCCACAAATGATCAAGCTTGTGGTCGTACGAATATTATCCGACAATAAAAATATTCCACGACCAAACGAATATTCCCTGACAACAATGATTATTTTATAACCACTTGCTTATTTTGCAAAATTTGCACATTTCACCCATAACCAAAATATTATATCAATTTAACACCTTATTATTCACAATAATAATTAGATGAAATTCAATTTTATTTATAATAAGTTGGGGTCTTGCAAAAGTCATTCAAATATTTTATACTTTTTAGTTACTAAACAACTTTTTAAGTTCAGATGTTATGTCACTAAGGGGGTGTTTGTTTAGAGCTGAATGGAGTTGAATCTGAATGGTTTGAATCGGTCGGTCGTTTATTTTTTCCTGCGAATGGTTTGAATCGGTAAGATAGACGAAATTTGAATGGCTAAGTCGTATTTTTTTGAAATGAATGGTGAATGAAGCGAATGAATGAAGTAAAAAATTTAAAAATTTTAAAAAATATTAACTATTATATTAAGTAATATTAAATAAATTTACAATAATTTTGAAATTTTTTTAGAGGGTAAAAATAATAAAGTTTTGTCATTCGGATGTTTTAGATATGTCAATTATCAAATAACTTTTTTCATTCAGATTCAAATTTCATTCAGAATCGATTTATTCGGTTTTATCAAAACACCTCAGTAACACCTCTCCCCGATCGAAAGATAAGGAAAAGTTTGTCTCAAGATATAAGGAAATGTATTACTACCAATAAGTACCTTCAAATTATGACCTTTTGGGAGCCTGTGGTGGGCTAAAGATGACCCAATAAGATCTTATTGGATTCGATGGTTTCGAGGCCTTATTTTGATGGATTTGATTCGATTCGGACTTGGGATTTGACCTTAGATTTATTCCTGACTCGAGATTTGACCGGGTTGTTTCATATGGTATCGAGCCGACTCTCGAAAGCTCCTGGGCCGGTCATCCGATTGAGTTGTTTGAGGTGGGGACACAAAGCCAAGGTATTATCCTCTACAATGGCTAGAGAGACAATGATCTTTGGGCCGTGTGTGATCGGTTCGACGGGGACGTCGAAAATTTAAGTGGGGAGTTTGTAACACCTCCTATCCCACATCGAAATATTAGAGAAAAGTTTGTCAAGATATAAGGAAATAAGTTACTACCAATAAGACCTTCAAGTCACGACCTTTTGGGAGCTTGTGGTGCTTAAGATGACCCAAGAATATACTATTGGGCCAGTAGTTTGAGGCCTTATTTTGATGGATTTGATTTGATTCGGACTTGGGATTTGACCCGAGATTTGTTCCGGACTCGGAATTTGACCCGGGTTGTTTCAACCTATGACCAAGAATAATTTGTGTCTATAACATTATTCTTGTTAAAATACGTGTAAAAGTATGGGTAAATAACCACAACATAAATATTAAAGTATGTGAAACTCGATTCAATTTTACACTTGAGACTTAGAAGGTCAAAATACGACTAAAAAGGGAGTAGCTTAATTAAGAGTAAATCTTGAGGTCAAATAGCTACCGCCTACCCACATAATAATTAAAATTAAAATTAAATTAATTAATATTAATTTAAAATTTATAAAATTGTATCCTTAATTTTAGAATGGAGAAAGTATTATATAAAATGAGAAGAGAGAAAACAATTATTTTTGGCATAACTTTTTCACATCTCAAGTTATTTGGTATATTTATTAAAATATACTCCAATAGAATAAAACTTTCTACACCTCTTTTTCCCCTAATTATTTAAAAATTTTGTTTTCAAATAGCTACCGCCTACCCACGTGTATTAGTAAAACATAAGGTAAATAAACATTAGACAATGCTATTCAGCTTTAAACATATTTGGAAAAATTATTAGCCTGAACCGAATTTTATTCTGAATGCACCTTAATTAATATTATTTATAAATTTTAGTAATATATTTTAATTTATTTCATGTTTAATTTCCAATTTATTAAATTTTAGTTTAGTAATAATAGCATAATAATACAATCTTGATGATAATTTTAAAATATTTTACTTTTAAAAAAAATGGTAAACAATTTTTTTGTAGATATTATTACTCCATTGGTACCAAAATATAGAATTAATATTATCTATTTAAAGCTAAATTTATAGTATTTTTATATTTAAAATTAATATAAATTCATTTAAATTTAAATAAATAAGCAATACAAAGTACATAAATAATATTATTAAATAAAAATTTATTATATTAAAAATTAAATAAATCACATTAATTTTAATTTTTAAAATAAGTTATATATATATCATCTTAAAAACAATATTGATCTTAGAAAAAAAATAATATAAAGGGGGTGTATTCGATTAAGATTTTTAAAGATTTTTTTAAATGACAGATTTTTGTAGAGTTTGTGAATTTTAATGACTTTTAAAGATTTTTTTAAATGACTTTTATAGTCTCCATGAAATAAATGACAGACTTTAATAGACTTTTTACCAATATTTTGATAGACTTTTGTATACTTCTAATATATTTTGCAGCTTATATATATGGGTCCTTTACAATAATATATTGTTGGGAGAATGCATATTATGATTTGATATTTTAATGCATGTGTTCATGATTATTTGTAAGGTCCTTTAAAGAATATATGTACAAGGACTTAGTGATAGATCAAAATTGTTAGGTTGATCTAAGCTTTCAACGTGTATCATTCTGTTCTAGAATATATAGATAGAAAGATCAAAACTGTTAGGTTGATCTTGAGATGTAATAGATTAGTCTTGAAGAAATCGTAGTGCAAGGTTTAATCACTATCTAAGAACAAGTTTAAAATAGAAAAGATTTTTAAATATCTATTCAACCCCCCTTCTAGATAACTTGTGCCTACTAAGAACTAACAATTGGTATCAGAGCAGGTTCTATTTTATAGCTTACACGCTTTAGTAGATCCAAATGGCACTTTCGTATTCAAGCGAATCCAGATCTGGGAGGCAAAGAAGCCACCAATGTGCAACAAGGATAAATTTGCTAACTAGAAAGTTAGAATGCAAACTTACATGGACTCAATAGATGAAGATCTATTTGAGACTATTCTTAATGGGCCCTATATACCAACAAAGCTTGCACCAACCATTGACGAGCCAAACAAAGTACAAATGAAAGTGAAAGAAGAATGGACGGAACCATACGAGAGAAAAAAAGCCAGTCTAACTTGACAAAAAGGCTAAGAACATCATGTTCCAATCCTTATAGGACAACTGTTTGACAATGTTGTAAAAGCGCAAAATAGCCAAGAAGTCCAGGAAGCAACTGCGATCATGCACGAAGGAACTGAAGAAGTTAGAAAGAACAAATAGGTCTCTTTTAACATAGCGATGCGAGATGTTTGCTTTCACGTGCAAGGCGAAAATGTAACGCCACTTATGAAAGATTCAACATTCGCTTACGCTCGACTCTCTACGGCATATGGAAAGATCTATCCTAACAAAGATCGACCATAAAGTTCATGAGAGCCCTACCGAAAGCAAGTGGGATGCCAAGACCATCGCAATAAGAGAGTCAAAGAATCTTAACGAGATGACGATTCAACAATCGTATGGCAATCTCCTGACATACGAGCTGGAGCTGACCCAACGTGTTGAAACCCTTTCAGAAGGAAGAAGGAAAGAAAAGGGTGTTGCTCTCAAAGCAACTGAAAGTGTATCAAAAGTCATCACTGAGATTGAATCTGACGATGATGAAGACGATGATGACGATCTTGCCATGATGGTAAGAAAACTAAGAAGGTTCATGCGTCAAGGCAAAGCCCGCAAGCAAAAGAAGGTCAGCAACTATAATAGCCAGGAGCAAATAAATGATCTATGCTACAACTGCAAGAAGCCTGGGCATTTCATTGCCAACTGTAACAAACCCCTAAGAGAAAAACTAAAGAAGAAACAGCATGGAAAGAAGGAATACAAAGAAAATAAGAGGCCTCATAAAAGAGACAAAAGCCTGGTAGCTGGAGGATCATGGAGTGATTCAGATAATGATTCAAATGCTGACTCTGGAGATGAAGAAGAACCACAAATGGCCAATCTGTGCTTAATGGCCAAACATGCAAAGGACAAACAAAGCCTCAACATTCACAATGTAAATCGCGATGAGGTATTTGATTTCAACTCACCTGATGTAGATATGAATGACTTAAGAACTGCACTGCGTGGCATAACCAATGATCTATATCAATACATGAAGTGGTTCAGAGTGTTGTCCAAGGATCATTCACTTCTTCAAGAGGAGAAGAAGAAAGTTCAAGAAGAGCTTGAAATGCATTCTTCTAAGTACTGATCTTCTCTCCAAGCTTGAAGCTGAGAATGAAACTTTAAAGCAGACAAACACACATCATGCACAAAGCGAGTCTAAGCTAACCTCTAAAATTGAGGATCTAGAGAAGACTATCTCTGCATGGAATAAATCCTCATCATCTATGGACTGCCTGCTCTCTAGTCAGAGAAGCACATTCGACAGAACAGGCTTAGGATTTGGGGAATCCATCTCAGAGCTAAGTGTGGAAAAGATAATGGAAACTAGCTTTGGTAATGTCTCAGGCTTTAGTAGAGGCATTGCTTTTGTTAAATCCTCACAGTTGGAAGAACCAGCTCAACCTTGTTCTACTGATTCTAGTTATACTTAGAGAAGTAAAGGATCACACACTGGTCTGGGTTTCATAAAGGAGAAGAGTAACCCAACCTCTACCTACCAACCTCAAAGAATCGTAGAGTCAAGCAAAACTAACTCTACGAATCTACTGGGAAGGTACAGAGAGAGGTAAGGCTCACTCATCACTATTTATGAAACCCAAGGACACGTGGAAGAAAGAGAATCGATTCAATGA
Organism: Panax quinquefolius; assembly: GCA_020205615.1. NCBI lineage: Eukaryota > Viridiplantae > Streptophyta > Magnoliopsida > Apiales > Araliaceae > Panax > Panax quinquefolius. Next base: position 111,319,993 of record CM035171.1, on the reverse strand, counting down.
AGGCTAACTAAGGAACCACACAAGTCCAAGTGGAGGATAAATCACACACACACGGCGTGCATCATAATAGATGTGTCATATGTGATAAGTATGGTCATAAAGCTACAAAGTGTTATTATAACTCCATGCATGTGAGACCCAAGACTAGACAAGTTTGGGTTCCCAAAGGCACTAACACGTAAGGACCCATGAAAATATGGGTACCAAAATGAAGGTTAAAATGTTTTGACAGGAAAAAGAGCTCCACGACCTCAACATAGTATCTGGGCGGTGGATCTTCAAGGCATATGACAGGAACAAAGCTCTGCTATCTAACTATGTAGAAAAGGAGGGTCCCTCGGTCATCTTTGGAGATAACGGCTCAAAAGAGACAAGAGGATATGGCTCTGCTGGCAATGGTGCAATATCTTTTAGCAAAGTAGCCTATGTGGAATGACTTCAACACAACCTTCTAAGCATCAGCCAACTCTGCGACAAGGGTCATCAAGTAACATTTCTCAACAATCAATGTCAAGTCAGAGATCTGAAGACATCTTCCATAAAGCTAACCGGAACAAGAGAAGGAAATGTTTATACTATAGACCTTGGTCAACTAAGCTCTGATGAAACAATATGTTTTCTGGCAAAAGCATCCGAGGAAATAAGCTGGCTATGGCATAGAAGACTGTCCCACTTAAACTTCAAAAGCATGTCCAAACTGGCATCAAAAGATCTCAGAATGGTCTACCCAAGTTCAACTTTGTGAAGGAAAGGCCATGCAATGCCCGCCACTGGAAAACAAACCGAAGCTCATTCAAGAGCAAGACCGCTAACTCCATTGACAAACCCTGCAGCTTGCTCCACATGGATCTCTTTGGGCCAATCCCAACAACCAGTCTTGGAGGAAAAAGATACTCTCTGTCAATGTAATGACGCACTACACCGCATTCACACGGGTATTCTTTCTAACTTCAAAGGATGAGACAAGCTCAAATTAATCAAGATGTTCGTAATGGTGATGAACGAAAAAGAGAGAAAATCAAGGCCATAAGGAGTGATCATGGCGGAGAATTCAATTTCTCGAAATGGATCGATTCTGCAAGATGCATAATAACATCGGTCCATAACTTCTCGACTCCACGAACTCCTCAACAAAATGGAGTTCTTTGAAAGAAAGAAACAGAACCACGATAGATGGTGGAAGGACTCTACTAGCGACCCATTTCATCTCTGAATACTTCGGGCGTAAGCCGCATCTACACTGTGACGCTTACACACGTAGCGGATCATTAATTCACTCTACGATCAAGAAGACACCCTACTTAATCGTGGAAAGGAAGAAAGCCAAGTGTCGGCCTATTTCCATGTCTTTGGTACGTGCATGCTATATTCTCAACAACGGAAAACAAGATGTCGACAAAATTCCATTTCAAGTCGATGAAGGGATCTTTCTTGGATATGCCATGACAAAGAAAAGCTTACAGAGTGTTCAACAAGAAGACATTGAGTGTCGAAGTCTCAATACATATCATCTTTGATGAAATCGACTTAGACAAAAGCAAAGGCCTCAAGACACTACGGATCGATAAATGCGACACTACTACAAATGAAGTCATCGAGCTAAACACTACGATCGTAGTGCCAGATAGTGAAATCGTAGAGCGTGATAATGAGATCGTAGAGAGGTCCATTCAAAACAGCGAGCCTCCACTCCAAGAAGAAGAGATAGACCTTGAAGACTTAAGACAGGAAGACATCAGAACAGATGTCCCAACCGGGAATAGATGGGCAAGAGATCACACTCAGGATCTAATCATTGGAGATCCGAGTGCAAGAGTCAAAAGAAGAGCTGCTACTCAGAATGAATGCTTCTACCTAAGCTTCCTATCACAGATAGAGCCAAAGAAGATAGAAGATGCTATGGAAGACTCCAGTTGGATAGAAGCCATGCAGGAAGAACTCAACCAATTTGAACTAAGCAAAGTGTGGAGATTGGTTCCAAGACCAAAGAGTCATCCTTTCATAGGAACCAAGTGGGTCTTCAGGAACAAAATGGATGAAGATGGGGTCATTACAAGAAACAAGGCAAGATTAGTGGCAAAGGGCTATTCTCAAGAAGAAGGCATTGACTATGATAAGACATTTGCACCTGTTGCCGGACTAAAAGCTATTAGAATCTTTCTTGCCTTTACTGCTCACATGAAGTTCAAAGTTTTTCAGATGGATGTCAAGAGTGCATTCCTAAATGGAGAGCTTCAAGAAGAAGTCTACGTAGAACAACCTCCAAGTTTCATCAATCCATCTCTTTCCAATTATGTCTATAGATTAGATAAAGCTTTATATGGTCTTAAACAAGCACCTAGAGCATGGTATGAAACACTGACTAACTTTTCTTAATAGAAAATGGGTTCACTAGAGGTAGAGTAGATACCACATTGTTTCTTAGAAAGCATAAGGACAAAGTCTTATTAGTTCAAATATATGTTGATGATATCATTTTTGGTTCTACTGACGAAAAGTTATGTAAGAGGTTCTCTAAGCTAATGCAGAGCAAGTTTGAAATGAGCATGATGGGTGAGCAGAATTTCTTTCTTGGACTGCAAGTGAAGCAGACTGATGAAGGAATATTCATCAACCAAGCCAAATACATCAAAGACTTATTAAAGAAGTATGGCATGGAATCAACCTCTCCCATGAAAACACCAATTGCTCCTACAACCAAGCTTGACAAGGATGAGAATGGTAAACGTGTTGATATAACTCAATACAGAGGTATGATAGGTTCTCTTTTATACCTAATCGCCAATGAGACCAAATATAATGTTTGCAACACGCATATATGCTAGATTTCGTGCTAATCCTAAAGAGTCACATTTGTCCGTTGAAAGAGGATCTTCGAGTATCTTAAGGGTACACCCTACTTGGGGGTTTGGGTATCCCAAGGAATCCTCTTTTTGAACTAATAGGATACATAGATGCCGACTTTCTGGGATGCAAAATAGATAGAAAAAGTACCAAAATGTGGCACTTATCAATTACTAGAAGCATGACTTGTGACTTGTTGTGACGCCCCAAAATAGGTATACATCACCCATTCGAGTTATCAATACATGGTGCGAAACAACTACAACTTTATTATTACAACAAGAAACTGTGAGTTTAAATACAAATATTATCTTCTAGACAATATCTATACTCAAATAAATCCTCATCACATTTATTGATACATTATTTTACAAAAATGGTGAGGACTACTAAACGACTCTCTCTAGAACCTTCATTCTATACCCCAGCTGCACTCGCTTATATTCTCGCCTCCCCGAGAAAAAATGGAACAAAAGGAAAAGGGTGAGCTCAACTAGCTCAAGAAAGAATATTATGACTAAGATAATATACAACAAATTACCGTTAGTCTTCAACAGGAAAAATCTAATAGAATACAATAGACAACAAATTTTAAATCAATATTCGCAATGAAAATAATAATTCATTAGAAGAGTTAAGTAGAGAATGCAAACTACTATCTTCTATGTATGAATTTAAAAGTTCATCATCTATCTTTTATCCCCTCAAACATCAATCAATATACATCCGAATCAAATATTCATCTTTGCACTTTCAGTGCCAAAGATATTCATCACCGGTCATGTTCATCTAAACACTGCTCATCTTTACTACTACCAAAGATATTCTTCGAAATCATTCATCTTTGCACTACAGCCAAAGATATTCAATAATATCATCATTTAAGACCGAGGATGATGAAAAATATTTTTAAAGAAACGAATCCAAAGAAACAAAATGACAAGGATTAAGGATTAAGGATTCGTACTTTGTTTTATCCATGTTCAAAAATACCTCAAAAATAATCATAGTGGTGTAAAATTCAAGAATGATCAAAACATGGATACAATCAAAGCTAGTATCCGTAATAGATATTTTGGACAAAAAGAAGAAATTTTATTTTTCTATGAATAGTGCCAGATATCGTGAATAGTGCCGTATATCGTGAATAAGTAACTCAGACACCAAAAGATAGAAATTCCACAAAAAACATCTTCACGCTTACTTAATATAGTACTTGAATAAGAATCGTGAATAAGAACTCATGAATAAGAACTCGTGAATAGTAACTCATGAATAGTAACCCCAAATGAAAAAGTTCTAAATTTGATAAAAGTTCCAACCAATATTTCAAAGATAATGATATTGAAGAAATAATATCATTTGAGAAGAAAATAACATCCCTTACCTCAAAAGATTAAGACTTCTAAATTGGAATACTAGGGTATAGTCTTTGAAGGGAACTTACCGCCTAACAATACTCAAAGTATACTCAAAATACTCACAAGAATACGCCGATAATATAAAGAGAAAAACTTCAATTTTTGGTGTGATTTTCAATTCTAACCTAAGCACCCTATTTATAGAAAATGCTTAGTAACACCAAAGCGTAAAATTTAATAAAATAATAATATTTCTTAAAAATATTCAAGCCCACCTTAGAAATCTGATTTCAGATCATTTATAACACATGTGAGCCACTCAATTACAACAAAAAAACGTTTTTCTTACAAAAAAATATTTTAAACTCCAAAAATCAATTATTAAATTTCGAACTTCAATAATTCATAATAAATAGCCCTTTCATCAGAAAATTCAAATCTCGCTAATTTTTATAGGAAATTCAATTCTCTACAACTTTACAGTAAGAAAGTTTTTCCAAATTCCAAATAGAAATTGACCGAAATCCACAAACGGACGATTTTACAAAATGCTATAATCAAATTTCACCAATAAATGGGGTCCACCGACATGTTTAACATGTTTTAAACATTTATTGCAACAAAAATACTCTCCTCCTCAGATACTCATATATCCCACATTCGTTGTAAAATATCACCATTATTATATTATTAAAATATAATAATATATTTAAATGAATTATTTTATCGTAAAAAGATAAAATTTTAATTTTCAACAATTGTCACAATAAAAATTTTCTCCATATATATCCACATAAAATCAATATTTTTCTAATCATATGAATCAATAATTAATTATTCACAAATAATATTACGTAATCACAATATCGACAACCAGCGCCTTCAGGAAAGATGGGGCTTTCCAATAAGAATTTCTTCTTCTTCGCCGCAAGCAATTAGGTGACCAAACCTCTCCTTAGACAAAACTTTCTAGACATTGCCAATAATGTTATCTAATAATATTATTCAGATAATATGAATTATTGCTTCGATAATAAAATATCGTAATGACAATTATCAAAACAACAAAGAATATAAAATATCAACGCAAAGAATTATTAACTCAATAAAATATCGAATAAGAATTAATCAGTAACCATTATTGAGTAGTGCCTTTCACGTAAGAATCAATAATTGGTGCAATACCGCGTACATTCTGTGTGTAACTTCTTTGTTTTAACCACCGAGTATTTTAACAAGATAATTAGCGGTAAATAACTACGTCGTTATTTTTAAACAACTTATATTTGTCGCTTTCTTCATCCAATCGCTTTCACATGGGGCCACACATGGTCGCTACCGGGTCAAATATTTAATATTCCCGACAAGATTTAATATTCCACGACCAAACGAATATTCTCCCGAAATAACAATGAATATTTTATAACCACTTGCTTATTTTAAAATATTTGCGTATTTTACCCCTAACTATCCACATTAATCAAATCAACCCTTACTATTTCAAAATAATAAATAGAGAAAATTAAATTTCATTAATAATAAGTTGGGGTCTTACAACCTCCTTCCTTATGAAATTTCGTCCTCGAAATTGACGTCACGCACTGGTGTTTTTCAAAAGGTGAGGATACCTCGCTTTCATTTCCGCTTCCAATTCCCGGTGTCATTTCCTCTATAGCATGATTCCTCCACAAAACTTTAACTTGTGGTATGACCATTCATGCGTAGGACATTCTCCTTCCTATCCAAGATCTTGACAGTACCTCCTCATACGTTAAGTCTTCTACTATTTCGTCTGCGGTTCTAATTCTATAACGTGGTTCGGATCTTTCACATATTTACGAAAGTACGATATGTGAAACACATTATGAACACGAGACATACTCGGAGGTAACGCGAGTCTATAGGCTACATTTCCTATTCGGTCAAGAATTTGAAATGGACCAATAAATCGTGGATCGAGCTTTCCTCTCTTCCCAAATCTTGTAACTCCCTTCCATGGAGCAACTCGCAATAATACATGATCCCCACACTAAATTCCACGCCCTTTCGATGAAGATCCGCATAACTCTTTTGTCGATCTTGTGCCGCTTTGTATATCGCTTGTCGAATCATTTGGATCTTTTCGGTGAGTCATACGTATTAACTCGGGTCCCAACAATGTTGCTTCACCCACCTCATCCCAACATATTGGAGAACGACACTTTCGGTCCATATAATGCTTCAAATGGAGCCACACCTATACTTGCACGATAAGCTGTTGTTGTAGGAGAGAATTCCACCAATGGTAAATACTTATCCCAACCGCCTCTTGAAGTCTAGGACACGAGTCTTAATAAATCTTCAAGAGTTTGAATAGTTCTCTCGATTGTCCGTCTGCTTTGGGGATGGTATGTCAAACTAAATCGCAAATTGCGTGCCCATAGCTTTTTAAGCTAGCTAACCCAAAATCTTGAAGTGAATCTTGGGTCACGATCCAAACTATGGATACAGCATGCCATGCAACCTCACAATTTCATTCACGTCATATACTAGCAAGACGTTCAAGGAATAAGTCTCCCGTGTCGGCAAGAAATGAGCGACTTTTGGTTAATCTATCAACAATAACCCAAATAGCATTGATGCCTTGAGAAACCGTAGGGAAGACCCGTAACGAAATCCATGGTAATGTGTTCCCACTTCCATTTCGAATCTCAAGTGGTTGCAACGGACCCTTAGGTACTAGATGCTCCGCCTTTACACGCTGGCAAGTTAAACACATCGAGATAAACTTTGCAATCTCTCTCTTCATATTGTTCCACCAAAATGTATGTCAAGATCACGATACATTTTAGTACTTCCAGATGGATTGCAAATGGCGTATTGTGTGCCTCCATCATAATCTTGTACTTCAAATCGTAGTCGTTAGGAACACAAAGTCTAGAGTGGACTCAAGTATTCCTTCTTCATCAATTCTCGCCCTAATAGCTCCTTCTTGTAATTTCTTCTTCATAATGATCGACCCGGCCTGCGGGGTGGCTCGAGCAACCTTAACTTTTTCTATTAAAGTTGGCTCTACGCGTATACTTGACATCATCGCACTCGCTCCCGCGATATGATCTTCTACTCAATGCGCCGCCACCACGTTCGCTTTTACCGTGATGGTATTGAATAGTGTGGTTGTAGTCTTTCAATAGTTCGAGCCAACGTCACCGCCGCGTGTTGAGTTCTTTTTTGAGTGAAGAAATATTTAAGGCTTTTATGGTCCGAATATATCTCCACTTTCTCCCCATATAGATAGTGCCTCCATATCTTTAAGCATGAAAACGATCACCGCTAACTCTAGATCATGAGTAGGATAATTCCTCTCATACTCTTTAAGTTGTCGCGAGGCATAGGCTATGACTTTCCCACGCTGCATGAGAACACATCCTAACCTTTTGCCTCAAGCATCGTTTGAGATAACAAATCCATCCGAACCAGATGGTATTGTTAGAACAGTCTTATGTAAATAAGTCTCATCTTAAGTTCTTGGAAACTTTTCTCGCATTCTTCGCTCCAAACGAATTTTGTATCCTTCCGAGTTAGCCGAAGTTAATGGAGTAGCGATTCGAGAAAACCTTCCACGAATCTCCAATAATAACCAACTAAGCCCAAAAAGCTACGTGACTTGATCCACCGACTTTTGGTTGCTCCCAACTTTGTATTGCTTCAATCTTCACGGATCAACAAATACTCCATGTTTCGACACCACGCGCCCAAGGAATGCTACTTCCTCAAGCCGTAACTCGCATTTCTTCTATTTGGCATATAGTTTGTTTTCACGAAGCCTTTGAGTACCAAATTCAAATGGTGCTCATGATCTTCACGACTTTTGGAATATATAAGGATGTCATCAATAAAGACAACAACGAATCGATCCAAATATTCCTTGAATACTCGGCCTCATCATATCCATGAAAGTCAAGCAGGAGCATTAGTCAATCCGAAAGACATGACTAAGAATTCATAATGTCCGTACTGAGTTCTAAAGGCGCCTTTTGGAATATCCTCGCCTAATCTTCAAATGATGATATCCGTAACGAAGATCGATTTTTGAAAAGAATTGTGCCCTTGCAAATCGGGTCAAACAAGTCATCAATACGAGGTAGAGGATACCTATTCTTGATGGTGACATGGTTCAATTCCCGATAGTCAATACAAAAGTCGCATACTCCGCCTTTTCTTCTTTTAATAAAACAGAGCACCCCAAGGAGATGTACTAGGGCGAGATGAAACCGATGTCCAACAATTCCTGTAGTTGGACCTTTAACTCCTCAAGTTCAATAGAGCCATTCGATATGGGGTTTTAGAAAGGGCTTTGTACCGTGTTCAAGATCAATAAAGAATTCAACTTCACGCTCGGGGTAGACCGGAAGTTCTTCAGAAATACGTCGAAAGTCAATAACAACAGAATATTATTCAAATTTGACGTGTCTTTATTCAAATCCATAACATGGGCTAAGAAAGCTTGACATCCGCTTTTCAATAAACGAATAGCTTTATGATTAGATATGATAGTGATTGATTTTAATGGTTTAGTTGCTTGAATTCGCATAACAGTTGGTTAGGAATATGAAAACTAACAACCTTACGAAAAACAATCAATTTTGGCATGATGAGTAGTTAACCAATCAATCCCTAAAATCACATCAAAAGCAAGTATCTTTAAAGAGATAAGGTCAATGGTAAGGTGATGGTGCCAACTTGAATCAAACAAGATTTATAAACAGTGGATGTGATGAAAGTTTCTCCTAACGGAGTTTCCACAGATAGGTCAAAGTCTAATTTCTCCTGAGTTAAGTTTAAACATTGAGCACATGCGCAGAGAGATAAATGAATGGGTAGACCCAGATCAAGTAAGGTATAAACTTCGCAAGAATTTATAAATAGCTTACCCGTGATCACCTCGTTTGGGTTTCTCGATTTTGACCACCACAACAAACGCCTTCCGAATCGCTTACTTTGACTTTTCTCGATATCTTTTTTGAGTCACCGTCCCTCATTGAACTAGGTTTCGCTACTGCATAATCTCGAGTGATATGTCCTTCCTTTCCACAATTATAGCATACCTTGAACTGTTGTTGGGCGCTTTGATCGATATGTCCTCTTTTCCGCATTTGTAGTATACGACCGGTGGTCGTTTCTCCTCCCTTAGAACCAGCTTCTTCGCCAAGACCGCTGCCTTCATCACATAGTCGTTGTTAAATCTCCTTTTTAAAATCTCCTCCCGACTCGCTTCTTCTATTTTCATGGCCATGATTACCACCAGAGTGATTACCATTTTGTCCGTTCTGCTTTCTCTCCATTTGGTTATCATTATTCTGCTTGATCGCTATCTCTCGACGATCCTCGGTTATGGTCCTCGGTTGACCGCATACTCGTTATCTCGCTTCTAATAATTGAGCCTCGCTTACAACATCCTAATAGAGAGAAAATTTATGAGAAATGAGATATCGACGTATGCTTGGGTTTCAAACCTCTAAGAAACATCCGCCATCATCGCTCCTCATTCTCCACCAAATGAGGTGCAAACTCGATAACTCGCAAACTTTTTGCCTCGTATTGAGACACCGCCATGTTGTTCTGCTCCATCTAATAAACTCCACTTCCTTCATATGACGAACACTTTCGTGAAAGTATTTGTCATTAAATAGCTTCAAACGTATCCCCAAGACATGCCGAAAAGTACCGGATGGGTACGCCTTCACGCACTCCCACCAATGAGTCCGCTTCGCCACTAACATAAAGGTGGCGAATGGAACCTTCTCGTTCCTCCGCATCCCAAGACATCGAATATCTTGGTAATTTGTTTGACCCATGTTTCCGCCATGATCGGATCCGCTTTCCCTTAAATTCGTGGTCCCAACTTTTTCAACCGCTTGGCGTGACAACCCGTGAATTGCTATCATTTCTCCTCAGTATTTTGAACACGAGTCTCCTCGTCTGCGATTTTGCATGAACTCGCAAAAACTACTAAACATCCCCTCGCTCATCATCGCTTTCAATGGTGTTGTTCACGGGAGGAACATTGCCACTGTTGCACGCTCTCCTCGTTGGTGAGTATGAGCGCCTCCACGGTCTCATTTCCATTGTTAATATTCTCGATCGACATTCTCAAATCATGTCATAAAACAAGGGTTAATTAAGGAAATCAATATATCACATAATATCCCTATATACTCACCAACTAACAAATAAGCTTAGGTAGGACACACTAGCGAAGGATTTACTCTGCCTCCCTCCTAGTTCTATTCCCCGATCTCCGCCAGAGATCATATCCCTAAGCTCGATACCAACCGTGACGCCCCAAAATAGGTATACATCACCCATTCTCGAGTTGTCAATACATGGCATGTAAAACAACTACAACTTTATTATTACAACAAGAAACTGTGAGTTTAAATACAAATATTATCTTCTGTACAATATCTATACTCAAATAAATCCTCATCACATTTATTGATACATTATTTTACAAAATGGTGAGGACTACTAAACGACTCTCTCTAGAACCTTCATTCCATACCCCCACTGCACTCGCTATATTCTCGCCTCCCGAGAAAAAAAATGGAACAAAAGGAAAAGGGTGAGCTCAACTAGCTCAAGAAAGAATATTATGACTAAGATAATATACAACAAATTACCGTTAGTCTTCAACAGGAAAAATCTAATAGAATACAATAGACAACAAATTTTAAATCAATATTCGCAATGAAATAATAATTCATTAGAAGAGTTAAGTAGAGAATGCAAACTACTATCTTCTATGTATGAATTTAAAAGTTCATCATCTATCTTTTATCCCCTCAGTAACATCAATTAATATACATCCGAATCAAATATTCATCTTTGCACTACTGTGCCAAAGATATTCATCGATTAGTCATGTTCATCTAAACACATGTTCATCTTTGCACTACTACTGAAAGATATTCTTCAGAAATCATTCATCTTTGCACTACAAAAGCCAAAGATATTCAATAATATCATCATTTAAGACCGAGGATGATGAAAATATATTTTAAAAAACGAATCCAAAGTGAAACAAAATGACAAGGATTAAGGATTAAGGATTCGTACTTTGTTTTATCCATGTTCAAAAATACCTCAAAAATGATCATAGTGGTGTAAAATTCAAGAATGATCAAAACATGGATACAATCAAAGCTAGTATCCGTAATAGATATTTTGGACAAAAAGAAGAAATTTTATTTTTCTATGAATAGTGTCAGATATCGTGAATAAAGTCAGATATACGTGAAATAGTAACTCCACACACCAAAAGATAGAAATTCCACGAAAACATCTTCACGCTTCATTAATAAGTACTAATAGTAATTTCGTGAATAGTAACTCGTGAATAGTAAAATAACTCATGAATAAGTAACCCCGACATGAAAAAGTTCCAAATTTGATAAAAAGTTCCAACCAATATTTCAAAGATAATGATATTGAAGAAATAATATCATTTGAGAAGAAAATAATATCCTTACCTCAAAAGATTAAGACTTCTAAATTTGGAATACCGTATAGTAAAGAATCGAACTTAACTCAGCCGTATAGCAATACACAAAGTATACTCAAAATACTCACAAGAATACGCTCGATAATATAGAGAGAAAAACTTCAGCTTTAACGTGTGATTTTCAATTCTAACCCAAGCACCATATTTATAGAAAAATCTTGAACACCAAAGCGCGAAAATTTAATAAAATATTAATATAATATATATTAAATTCCTACGCCCACTCGACCATCTGACCATCTGAATTCAGCCACTAATAATGACAAAAACAAAAAAAAAATTTTTTGTTATTAAAATTAATTAAAACTTTCAAAATCAATTATTTCTAACTTCTAACTTCAATAATTCATAATAAATAGCCCTTTTATCAGAAAATTCGAATCTCGCGAGTTTTTATAAGAAATTCAATTCTCTACAACTTTTCAGAAGAAAGTTTTTCCAAATTCCAAACAAAAATTGACCAAAATCCACAAACAGACGATTTTACGGTATAATCAAATTTCAAATAAGAAATGGGGTCCACCAACACATAAAACATGTTTTAAATATTTTTGGTAACAAAAATACTTCTCCTCCACATATACTCATATATCCCACATTCATCGTAAAAATATCATCATTAATATATTATTAAAATAATATATTTAAATGAATTATTTTATCGTAAAAGATAAAATATTAATTTTCAACAATTGTCACTTTAAAAATTTTCTCCATCTATATCCACATAAAATAAATATTTTTCTCATCATAAAATCAATAATTAATTATTCACAAATAATATTACATAATCACAATATTGACAACCAGGCGATTCCTGAGAAAGAGGGGCTTTCCAATAAGAATTTCTCTTTCTCATGCGCCATTGATTAGGTGACCAAACCTCTCCTTAGATGTAACTTTCTAGACATTGCCAATAATGTTATCCAATAATATTATTCAGATAATATGAATTATTGCTCGATAATGGAAAATATTTAAAAGTGACAATTATTGAAACAACAATAATATAAAATATCAACGTAAAGAATTATTGAATCAATAAAATAAAATATTGAATAAAGAATTACTTGTAACAATTATTGAGTAATGCCTTCTTTAAAAAAAAAAATTATCATGCTTCATGAATAGTACTCGTGAATAAGAACTCGTGAATAACCAACTCATGAATAGTAACTTCGTGAATAGTAACTTCGTGAATAAGTAACTTCGTGAATAAATAATCTTAATGAATAGTAACTCATGAATAGTAATTATAAAAATTGAATACTTTTATTTCATAAAATTCGGGGTCTTACAATCTCCCTCCTTATGAAATTTATTCCCCAAAATTTACGTGCACGGTATTTCAAAGAGTTGAGAATACCTTGCTTTCATTTCGCATTCTATATCCCCACAATCATCATGATTTCTCCATTGCTTTCATCTCCTCGTATTTCGATATCATTCTAGAATACACTTTTCAAAACAAGGGTTAATTTAACAAATTAACATATCACATAATATCCCGATATTATGACTGACCAACAAATAAGCTTAGGTAGGACACACTAGCGAAGAATTTACTCATCTCTCCCCTCCTAGTTCTAATCTCGATCTCCGCCAGAGATCATATTCCTAAGCTCTGATACCAACTGTGACGACCCCAAAATAGGTCCATTCCATCCAACCCATTCTGAGTCGCCAAATATATGGTACGAAAAATAACTACAACTTTATTACAATAATTATCGTGCAAAATACAACAACACATATGCTGTGAGTTTGGATAAAAATATATACCAACTGTAGCACGTCACAATGACACCTTACATAAAGGTATAGTCAAAAACTATTTTAGAAATTAGAATCTTTGGGAAGTGCTCAAGGAAACCTTCGTACATGGGAGGCCATGCTTTTAGGTTATGGTAGATATCATATGGCCACGAAATTATCCTCGGTTGACCTAATAGACCCCAAAGAAAAAACGAAGATTACTATCATATTCTTCCCAATGGTGAGTCTTCTCTTGACATATCATTATCTCCACTGTCTCTAATTGGGTATTATACTCCAAACAAACACCAAGATTATATAGGTAGTGTTTGTAAATATACTCGAGCAGTGGATGAAACACAACCATGTCTTATGATAACACGAGTTTGTATGTCATTAGACATCTTGTATGATAGTGACAAAACACCCTTCCAAAGTTGGGTTCGCCTCACCTCTTTAGGGAGAACCTCAACAACTATAGACCACCGTTCTATTCCCTTGTTATCCCCGCTCAACCCAGCTACACTTTTATTACCTGAAAGGAATTGTGAAACAAAAGGGTGAGCACAACTAGCTCAGTAAAGAATATTATAACTAAAGATACATAAATTATCAATAGTCTTCATCAATAATAAATCAGAGATTTAGAACATATGGTAGATGATAAAACTTTTCAACCATAGTTGCAGCGGAACGAGCAATCCATTAAAAGAGTCAAATAGACTATAAAGTCTATTGTCTTCTCCACGTTAAAAGTCCACCAACAATATTTTATCCCTGTAACATCAATCAACAGTTCCTTTCCACAATCATATGAATAACTCATAATCATAATTGTGATTCTAAATTCATCTTCTCATCCAGGACGAAGATAATTTTTATCACCGTCTTTACCTCAAAACATCAAATATCATGGTTATACCAAATCACAGCCTCTTGTTCATAATCATACTAATAAATTCATCTTTTGCTACGGGCAAAGATATTCATCAACAGCTCATCTTTACACTACAAAATAAAAGATATTCAACAACAGTCATCTTTGCATTACGAGCCAAAGATATTCATCAATAATTCATCTTTTGACTGCACTGCTAAAGATATTCAACAATGGTCATCTTTGCATTACGAGCAAAAGATATTCATCAATAATTCATCTTTGCACTACAAAAGCTAAGATATTCATCAACAAGTCATCTTTGCACCTACGAGCCAAAGATATTCATATATCAAAGAAATACATAATCATTTCGTAAGTTATATAACAATAATTATAACCATGTTGATCAATTCACCTTTGCACTTAAGCTAAAAATATTCAATTGTAAAATTCAATGGTCATGATCATACCAAATAACAATTCAACTTTCGCACCATCGGCCCAAAGAGAACCTATAATCATGATCATACCAATAATCTACTCATCTTTACACTCAAGTCAAAGAGAAATATCATCATTAGGGTTATAAGAATGTTATATAAAAACAATATAATCAAAACATGGTTTTAATTTCAAGAGTAAGATTCATAAATTAATGATAATTTGGTCAGAGAAGAAACCAATTTGTCGTGAATAGTACCCCGTATTTGTACATAGTACCGTATACGTGCATAATAACCTCGACACGAAAAGATAAAGTTTCATAATAAAATTCATATCCATATTTATAACACCTTAATCCAAATATTATAAATCACTTAGAAATCTCATAATCTAATATTATTAATATTACAATAATATTTTAATCATTTCTAAAACTTATAAACAATTTAATTAAATTGTTTACACTTTACTAATTAATGCATTTAATCATCATAAAATGCCTAACTCATAAGATTTCATCACCAATAACCAAAACCCTCATCAAAAATCAGATATACCTCATATATGATTCTCAAGCCATAAAATCATATTTTCCAATTTTCTTACTTCACATAACATATTTAATTCATTTACTCATAACTAGAATATTTTCATGAAAAATACCAAATCAGTTCCAAAATATTTCTTTTCTGGGATTTATCATAACATAGTCCCATATTGAACATATATTTTCTCAAAATTTTAAAAATTCATTTACTATTTTTCATATGGCCAAAACCACCGAATATTTAAACATTTATCATAAATTATACTTTTATCCAACAATTCTGAAATTTACACGGTATACTGATATTATATACATGTACTCCCAATAAAATTTTCATCAATTTTGGAGTTAATCACAAGGAGTTATAAGCGGTTACTTTTAAAATAGTATTTTCTCATAAAATCCATAACTCCTAATCTATACATCCAAAAATCACCATTTTGGACACAATCTAAAAACTCATCAAAATATCATTTCAAATTTTTCCAGAATTTTTGAAGGTCCGGAAAAATACAAAACTGAAAAACATAATCACCCTTAAAATCTCTTACTATCCCTTACCTCAAAAGAGCAGTACTTCTGACTGGAATAACGCTGAACGAACTTGCACCGTATAGCAATACTCAAAGTATACTCAAAATACTCACAAGAATACGCCGATAATATAAAGAGAAAAACTTCAGTTCGGTGTGATTTTCAATTCTAACCTAAGCACCATATTTATAGAAAAATGCTTAAAACACCAAAAGCGTAAAATTTAATAAAATATTAATATAATATATATTAAATTCCTACGCCCTCTCGACCATCTGAATTCAGCCACTAATAATGACAAAAACAAAAAAAATGTTTTTGTTATTAAAATTAATTAAAACTTTCAAAAATCAATTATTTCGGAACTTCAATAATTCATAATAAATAGCCCTTTTATCAGAAAATTTGAATCTCGCGAGTTTTTATAGGAAATTCAATTCTCTACAACTTTTCAGAAGAAAGTTTTTCCAAATTCCAAACAAAAATTGACCAAAATCCACAAACGGACGATTTTACAGGCTATAATCAAATTTCAGTCAAGAAATGGGGTCCACCGACACATAAAACATGTTTTAAATATTTTTGGTAACAAAAATACTTCTCCTCCACATATACTCATATATCCCACATTCATCGTAAAATATCATCATTAATATATTATTAAAATAATATATTTAAATGAATTATTTTATCAGAAAAAGATAAAATATTAATTTTCAACAATTGTCACTTTAAAAATTTTCTCCATCTATATCCACATAAAATAAATATTTTTCTCATCATAAAAATCAATAATTAATTATTCACAAAAAATATTACATAATCACAATATTGACAACTGTGTAATTCCTGGAAAGAGGGGCTTTCCAATAAGAATTTCTCTCTTCTTGCGCCGCAATTGATTAGGTGACCAAACCTCTCCTTAGATGTAACTTTCTAGACATTGCCAATAATGTTATCCAATAATATTATTCAGATAATATGAATTATTGTCTCGATAATGGAAAATATCATGTGATGGTGACAATTATTGAAACAACAATAATATAAAATATCAACGTAGCAATTATCAATCAATAAAATAAAATATTGAATGTAAATTATCGTAATAATTATTGAGTAATGCCTTCTTCGAAAAAAAAAAATTATCATGCTTCATAAATAGTACTCGTGAATAGTAACTCGTGAATAGTTGTTAGGTTTGTAATATTCATGAAAGCAATCAAATTGCAAAATTAATGCGGAAGCGTGTAAAATCAGAGTTTAAAAATTTATAAACCATATACCCGGATCACCCTTTATGCACAATTATTAATTAAACGAAAAGATAAAGAATAAATCATACCCTTGAAGATCGAGCTTCCTCGTGTACAAGTTCACCTCCAAATCCTTTAGCGTTCAATCTTGAATCCACCGGGTTTGGTTCCTTCCTTTGATCAACGTTAGCCACCCAAATGTTTGGCCTCTAGAGGTGATCCACCAAGGAAGAAGAAAATTCAAGAAGAAGGGGTATTGGCTCAAACCCTAGTTTTTCTATCTCTATAGAAAAGGTGTACTCTCCCAACAATTGGAATTATGTCGTATGTTGAAAAAGTCAACAACCCCCTACCCATAATAAGACTCCTCTTATTTATTGATGTGGGCAACCCTCCTTAACAATTAAGAAATTGGGTTTTATTTAATTAATTAAATTCTTTAAATTAATTAGGCTCCCTAATCTTATTAGGGATAATTAATTAAACTCTTTTAATTAATTTAACCTCCTAATCTTATTAGGAATAAATGAGAGTACTTATATTAAATTAATTTCTAAACTCTTTTAGAAATTAAAATAATAATAATTGTAATAATATTAATAAGACTCCTCTTATTAATTTATATTTAATATTTCTAAAATATTAAATAATAAATATTAAGCTATTTAATTTATTCTATCACCATAGATTAAATTAAATATACATAACATATTATTACGATTATGCCATTAACTTCTTAAATAATTATTCTTCCTTTTATGGTGTGACCCTTTAGGTTCTCCATATTAAACCTAGGTTGTGAATAAATCAATTAGAACAATTCTAATCTTATTTAAATAAATAAATTAAACAATTAATTTATTTAAATAAATAATATTTATTCTACAATAGGGATAAGCCTCCCTAGCGATCAACGACTTTTCAGAGATAATATAGATTTCAACATTAATCATTAAAGAACCTTTGAGTAAATAGTTACCGTATACAATTCAATCCTTCCACCATACAATGTCCCAATTAAATATAAGACATGGAATTATTTATCAAGTCTTATTTTATTTAATTATATGTATTTCGACTCTTAAATGCACAACTCCAAATAATGCAAATTAGAAACTCCTTTCTAATTTCATTCTCGCCTTAACCAAGGACTCTTGGGTTGTCATTTATCGAATCACATAGACATTTCTCTTCTTTTATTAGAAGTGGTAGATTCTTTATTGATCATACATTATCTCCATGTACAACTTATTATACCCAAGCATACCCTTTGATATACCCTAAGGGTCTTAAGGAATAAGTCAAAGTATAACTCATCATACACAAGATACTATGATGATCTCAAGTCCAAGGATTACTTGTACTTACTATCACTACTGAGAATTCCTATCGACAGCAAATAAAACTCCATTAGGTATTCCTTAGCGAGCCATGTGCTCAAAGAACTTATTCTCTAATAAGCACCTACATACTTGCTTTAGTGTCTCCACATAAATGATCATGAGATCAATCATCCTCATCCAATGAAAGAAGAACGATGTATTCAATCTATCCGGATTCACTAATCCCCAATTTAGTAATCCAATGATTGGGAACTATTTTAGTTTTAAGCTTTCTAAGAATTTAGATCTCATTAGAATGATCATCATCATTATTCTAAAAGCATTGCTTAAAACTATGGGTTTATCACATATTATAAAACAAAGATCATAGATAATTAAAAGCCTTTAATAAATTAATACTTTTTATTAATAAATGAATAAGATTGTTACAAAGTATATGCTTTATCATCAAACATGATTGGCTTGAGTGCATACTACTTTCAATCTCCCACTTCACTACTAAAGCCAATCGTCATGGTATCTTATACTCTTCTTCTCTAAGTGACGATTATCCTGCCATTGGATAAGCTTTAGTTAATGGATATGTAATGTTGTTCATGAGAGTCCACTATCTCTATAGTGATTTCCCATCTTTCAATGATTCTAATAATCAAATGAAAGTGCCACAACACATGTTTAGATCCAAGATGAGACTTAGAACTATTCCTAGTTCTCAGAATGAACTTTTAATCCAAACAATCAACTTGCAGCTTCATTTATAGCTATATACTTTGTCTTTATCACTAAACCAAAGAACTCTTTTGTTTGTTTAGAACCTTTCCAATTCATCGCACTCAATCGCTCAAGGTAACCCTTTACCTTAAAGTGGATTTTCTGTCGTCTTGGTGCATCTGAAAAACTTGAGTCCATTAAGCCCTCTAGTTTTAATTCGGACCCACCATGTATGATCACATCCTTAGTCTTTGGTTAAGAACTTTAAGATGTTTTTCACTAACTCAAAGTGAACTTCTCGAATATACGACCGATCAACATCGTCTCTCGATATTTCATTGCATACATGATAGTCACTCATGCGATCTCTCTTTTCGTGAGTCTGTGGGGACTATTAAGAGAGATACACTCCATAGCTCATCAACATGAGACATCTCTTGAGTTTGCCATGCTAAACGACTTTAGCATCAAATGAATATACGCTCTTGGGTTAAGTCGAAAGCATCCTCTTAAATCTATCTATATAGATTTTATCCCCAATTAAGATACTCTTCCCAAACCATTCATGGAGGAATGTTTAGACAACTTTATCTTTACTGATTGTAGCATTGGTATGTAATTCCTCATCCGTAGTATATCAACATATAATACTAGAAATTTCATGACGCTCCCACTGACCCTTTTGTACACACTAGAAGTCTTACCTCATCGTATGTAACTCTGGATCATCATCTTCTATAATGCGTACCTCATCATCATCATCCTGTTAGGTTTTCGTGAAAATCAGAGTAGCAATCAAATTGTAAAACGTAGCGGAAGCGAGATAAAATCAGATTTTAAAATTTTTCACAAACCAATTACCCGGATCATCCTTTATGCATATTATTAATTAAAACGAAGAATAAGAAATTATGAAATCATACCCTTGTAGAAACGAGCTTCCTCAGGTACGAGTTCACCTCCTACTTCTCCGCGATCTCCTTGAATCTCCGGGTAGATTCCTTCCTTTGATCAATGTAAGCCACCCAAGTGTGTGGCCTCTATAGGTGATCCACCAAAGAAGAGGAATTATTCAAGAAGAAGGGATTTGGCTCAAACCCTAGTTTTCCTATCCTAATAAGAAAAGGGGTGTACTCTCCAACTCTTGAATTACGATATTTCATATCTAATATAAGACTCTCTTATAAAGATATTATATAACCCTATTTTAATTAAAAATAAGGTATTATTTATTTAATTAAACTCTTTTAATTAAATGGGCTCCCTAATCCTATTAGGGATAATTAGTTAAACTCCTTTAACTAATTTTCTTTCCTAATCCAATTAGGAATAAATGAGAGTACTTACTATTAAATTAATTCCTAAACCTTTTAGAAATTAAAATAATAATAATTATAATAATATTAATAAGACTCTCTTATTAATTTATATTTAATATTTCTAAAATATTAAATAATAATATTAAGCTATTTAATTTATTCTATCACCATAGATTAAATTAAATATACTTAACATATTATTACAATTATGCCATTAACTTCTTAAATAATTATTCTTCCTTTTATGGTGTGACCCTTTAGGTTCTCCATATTAAACCTATTAGAATAAATCAATTAGAACAATTCTAATCTCATTTAAATAAATAAATTAAACAAATAATTTATTTAAATAAATAATATTTATTCTACAATAGGGATAAGCCTCCTAAATGATCAACGACTTTCCGATAATATAGATTTCAACATTAATCATAAAAGAACCTTTGAGTAAATAGTTACCGCACAATTCAATCCTTCCACCATACTATGTCCCAATTAAATATAAGACATGGAATTACTTGTCAAGTCTTATTTTATTCAATTATATGTATTTCGATTCCTAAATGAATAACTCCTAATGAATGCAAATTAGAAACTACTTTCTAATTTCATTCCACCTCGCCAAGGATTCCTGGGTTGTCATTTATCGAATCACATAGACATCTCTCCTTTTTACTAGAAGTGGTAGATTCTTTATCGATCATTCATTATCTTCATATATAACTTATTACACCCAAGCATACCCTTTGATATACTCTAAGAGTCTTAAGGAATAAGTCAAAGTGTAATTCATTATATATAAGATACTATGATGATCTCAAGTCTAAGGATCATTTGTACTTACTATCACTACAGAAATTCCTATCGACAGGTAAGTAAAACTCCATTAGGCATTCCTTAGCGAGTCACGCTCAAAGAACTTATTCTCTAATAAGCACCTACATATACTTGCTTTAGTGTCTCCACACAAATGATCATGAGATCAATCATCCTCATCCAACGAAAGCAAGAACGATGTACCAATCTATCCGGATTCACTAATCCCCAATTTAGTAATCCAATGATTGGGAACTATTTTAGTTCTAAGCTTTCTAAGAATTTAGATCTCATTAGAATGATCATCATCATTATTCTAAAAGCGTTGCTTAAAACTATGGGTTTATCACATATTATTAAAACAGCACCATGTAGATAATAAATGCCTTTAATAAATAATTCTTTTATTAATAAATAAATAAGATTGATTACATAGTATATGCTTTATCATCATACATGATTGGCTTGTATGCATAATACTTTCACATCCATGATGAATCCATACCTCCTAGGTATCTTTGGTACTATTCCAAATTTACGATTCGGTTGTGGTACAATAGGTCTATCTATAGGTTCCTCTTATTTGACTTATAGTGTTTTGTGGTTCTTGAACTCTTCAAGATCTATTATCCTCCCACTAGCCCCTTCTTCAATGATAAACACCTTTATCTTGTAAGGCGCGTGTTTCAGAATAAGCACCTTTTGCTAAGTAGAATTATAGAACATATACCCTAAACTTACTTTTAGGATGTCCCACAAATCACACATGTCAAATCTTGTCCCAAGCTTATCCTTTGAAACCTTTTCACATAAGTTGGACAACCCTTATCTTAACATACTTAAGATTAGAATCCTCCCCGTCCATAACTTTTATGGAGTCTTGGGGATTTTAAGTTTACCTTTTTGTAGATATGCAGCCATTTCTGTGATACATGACCTCAGAGGATACCGAAATGTCTTAAAATCATTATGGACCGTATCTATGTCCAACAAAGTACGATTTTTCCTTTCGATACATACATCAATCAATTATTACGTATCGAGAGGCGTCCATTATGAGAAAACCATTTGAGATGATCTAGAAACTTATTTCACAAGTATTTATTCCTTGATCTAATTAAAGAATCTTAATAGTTTGCCAATTTATTTCACTTCAATTCTTTGAACCTTTCAAATAATTCACACTTGTATTTTAAAGAAATACACACATTCAACTCTTTGAATGATCATCTCCTTTTCTTATACTAATTTGTTCAATATGCAAAATTATTTTCATGTAAGTCAAGTATACAAAATTTATTAAGTAATATTCCATTTATACAAAACATTATTATTATAAATAGAACAACAATTGTTTTTAATTATAATACCAAAGATTTCATCATCCAACAATAAAATGGAAATAATATTTTTAACAAGAACCGGAATACAATAACAACTTATCGACTTAATAGATTTGCTCAGTAGGCATTGCTAAACTATAAGTTTCAATGGCTAATATGGCAACCTTTGCTACATTTCCCACATATAGATTACTTATATT
Organism: Panax quinquefolius; assembly: GCA_020205615.1. Taxonomy (NCBI): domain Eukaryota; kingdom Viridiplantae; phylum Streptophyta; class Magnoliopsida; order Apiales; family Araliaceae; genus Panax; species Panax quinquefolius. The sequence continues at coordinate 111,297,097 of CM035171.1, read as the reverse complement.
TGTTTAGCTTTCTACTTCGCTTGGTCCCTTCATAAATCTATATTTATGATAACCAAAGTCGGTATCCAATACCCAAGTAGAACCTCGACTTAAAGAAAAATTTATTTCAATCATGAACAAAAAAATCAGATTAGTAACCAAACTTCACTAAGCTTCTTTGGTTAGCCTCTGCAAGATGCTTCTCGCAGCTTTCTTTCCAAAGGTCCAGTGCTTATTGTAGTGGAAGCAAACTCCTTTGCTATCCGTGACGCTTTTGTTCTTATTATCCTTTGTTTATGCCTTTCTATTTACCTTCTTTGAATCGCTTCTTCTTTCGTAAGATCCTTTGGCCCCTACCAAGAAGACTTTGTTTTTCTTGGTTGAAAGTGACTCTCAACAATTTTTCAATATGGTAAGCAAATCAAGGTCGATATCTAGCTTGTTCATATGAAAAATTCACAACAATTGTGAAAGGAGTCCGGAGTGAGTGCAAGATCAAATCTTGGCTCAACTCTCCATCCATGACAAAACCAATTATCCTAATTGATCAATCAAATTGATTATGTTAAGAAATTTTGTCTGCATCAGATAGTGTCATCGGTTATTCTAGATCGGAAGAGCTCCTTAGATATCTCGATATCTTTCATCCCACTTTCCTCACCATCAACTACTTGATGTGCAGGAATATAAAGAGAGCATCCATAGTTTCATGCCGACGTCAAGCTCATTACTCATGTAGATGCGAAAGCATGATGCATCGAGCCAATCATGCATCATCTCGCCACTTTCTAAAAGTAGCAATGTCTTCCTCGAGAGGCATTGTTCGCAACCATTGCAGAGGATAGGAGTATTAAGGACATAAGATAGCTTTTCAAATATGAGAACTATTCTCAAATTCCTTAACCAATCCGCTTAATTAGGTCCTAAGTTAATTTAACATCTAATATGCTTCTGTAATGATAGTAATTTTAGACATTGTAAAATTTCAGAAATGAATTTGTAATTAACAACATTTTAACATACATCCTTTTATTAATTACCAAAATAAATTAGGTCTTGTTTTAAATTGGTATCTCCCATTATTTTCTTCAAACTATATTACCTCACATATATAGTTCTAAAAATCTAATTAAAGATTTGCTAGTGAGAATAAGGATCCCATTTCAAATGTATATAGCCTTGTGGTGACACAACAAACTATATATAAATAAATAAATAGTAGACAACTTTTGTCAATTACATCAACTATGCAACTCCTTTATTTTTTGCCTCTTAGATTATTTTGATCAAGTGGTGGCACATCCAATCAAAATTATCCAAGTTAAGTTCAACCTAGCACTCCATATATTAAAAAAGAAAAATATCATCCTTGTGGTGACACAACAAAACATATTGTTCAATTTTCTTTATAAGCATCAAATGTGATAAATTAACATCTTAAATACTTAATACTTGCCTTGTGGTGACACAACAAACTCATATTAAATATTTAATACTCTATTAATTTTATCATGCTAGAAGGCTTACGCTCGATATTCCAAATATCTTTGAACGCTTAGACTTAATATAAAAAATTTGAGGGGTTTGTTATTAATTTGTCTCATCTTGTTTAGCGCATATTATATATATATATAAAATACGCCATATATTAATGAACATGCGAAGCATGTTTGCATAATATATAATATATATATAGTATAAGCATGCACATATAGAATACTATATTCTACCTCCTGATTGATTATGGACTTTTATTCTAGTTTGGTTCACTAGAGCCACCAAGTGAACCAAAAGGTCAAACCCTAGGGGTGCAAGAAATAATATTTAAATATAACTATTACATTTAAACCCTGCTCCATTACAAACGGGTCTTCAAGCGCCTCGCTTCCTTGATCTCTAATTTTTCAAAATTAATTCTAACTATTCCTATTACAAAACTATTTAAAATAAATAAAACCTTGATCGCCAATCAAGGGAAGTACATAGAGAGGAGATAGAATTTACATTAAGAAAAATTAGAGAAGACGAGGCACTGTGCACCCATTTAATAAAACCCATACATTCATGCATCCAACTAAAATAAAATCCAATCATATCGGGTCAATAGTCCATAATCAATCCCATTTATTATCATACACATCATCATACGCATCAATAAATAACATTCATCTTATGAATAATAAACATTTAATATATATATTGATATCATTTAATGGGCAAATTTAGTTAGTATAAAATCTATTTTTGAATCAAAATAAACTCCTTTATTTTAATCCAAATTTAAATCAAAATAAAACTATTTTATTTTAATTTATCCAATTTTGAATAAAATAAACTATTTTATTTTAATCAAAATCTTTAATCAAAATAAACTCCTTTATTTTAATTAATTATGGAATCCAATTCCATATATATAAAAATCTTTAATTAAAATAAACTCTTTTATTTTAATTAATTATGGAATCCAATTCCATGTAAAAAAATTTGATTAAAATAAACTCTTTTATTTTAATTAATTATGGAATCCAATTCCATGAGAAAAAAAAACTTTTATTAAAGGAAACACTTGATATTCTTTCCTATTCACAAATAAACTCCTTTATTTTTGAATAATATGAAATCTTATTTCATATTTAAATAAACTCCTTTATTTAAGGAAACACGGATTTTCTTTCCTATTCACAAATAAACTCCTTTATTTTGAATAATATGAAATCTTATTTCATATTTAAATAAACTCCTTTATTTAAGGAAATTTGGATTCTCTTTCCTATTCACAAATAAACTCTTTTATTTTAAATAATATGAAATCTTATTTCATATCTAAACAAACTCCTTTATTTAAGGAAAGATAAAATCCAATTTCAACTCCAATTAGTTATCATGGAATCCAATTCCAACTCTAATTAGTTAGCATGAAATTCTAATTTTAAAATTAAAATAAACCTATTATTTTAAAATTAAAATAAACTTTTATTTTAAATTAAAATAAACTTTTTATTTTAATTATAAAATTATTAAAATATTATATATATATATATATATATATATATATATATATATCTTTTTTTTTTTTTTTTTTTTTTAAATTGTTAACATGCTACCGTTACTATATATATATTGGTTTTATAATAAAATATATATATATATATATATATATATATATATATATATATATATATATATATATCATATATATATATGTTTGTCACGTAAAATGAGTCACGTGGCTCCTGTATTTGAAAAAAAAAAAAGTGATAAAAGTGATGATGTGGTTTATCCTGTTAACATGAAAAATGTTAACATCACTTTTGAAGGTTATCCTATTAACATGAAAAACGTACGCTGCCATTTTTATTTATTTATTTATTTTTTTTAAATAAATTTTATACAATAAAATTATGCCCTATTAAATTGTTCAAAACACATATCAATATACATATCAAATTATAACAATTAATAATTCGCATAAAGGTTTGGCTCTAATGCCACTGTTAGGTTTGTAATATTCATGAAAGCAATCAAATTGCAAAATTAATGCGGAAGCGTGTAAAATCAGAGTTTAAAAATTTACAAACCATATACCCGGATCACCCTTTATGCACAATTATTAATTAAACGAAAAGAAGATAAGAATAAATCATACCCTTGAAGATCGAGCTTCCTCGTGTACAAGTTCACCTTCAAATCCTTTAGCGCTCAATCTTGAATCCACCGGGTTTGGTTCCTTCCTTTGATCAACGTTAGCCACCCAAATGTTTGGCCTCTGAGGTGATCCACCAGAAGAAGAAAATTCAAGAAGAAGGGTATTGGCTCAAACCCTAGTTTTTCTATCTCTATAGAAAAGGTGTACTCTCCAACAATTGGAATTATGTCGATGTTGAAAAAGTCAACAACCCCTCACCCATAATAAGACTCCTCTTATTTATTGATGTGGCAACCCTCCTTAACAATTAAGAAATTGGGTTTTATTTAATTAATTAAATTCTTTAAATTAATTAGGCTCCTAATCTTATTAGGATAATTAATTAAACTCTTTTAATTAATTTAACCTCCTAATCTTATTAGAAATAAATGAGAGTACTTATATTAAATTAATTTCTAAACTCTTTAGAAATTAAAATAATAATAATTGTAATAATATTAATAAGACTCCTCTTATTAATTTATATTTAATATTTCTAAAATATTAAATAATAATATTAAGCTATTTAATTTATTCTATCACCATAGATTAAATTAAATATACATAACATATTATTACGATTATGCCATTAACTTCTTAAATAATTATTCTTCCTTTTATGGTGTGACCCTTTAGGTTCTCCATATTAAACCTATTGTGAATAAATCAATTAGAATAATTCTAATCTTATTTAAATAAATAAATTAAACAATTAATTTATTTAAATAAATAATATTTATTCTACAATAGGATAAGCCTCCCTAATGATCAACGACTTTCCGTATAATATAGATTTCAACATTAATCATTAAAGAACCTTTGAGTAAATAGTTACCGTGATAATTCAATCCTTCCACCATACAATGTCCCAATTAAATATAAGACATGGAATTACTTGTCAAGTCTTATTTTATTTAATTATATGTATTTCGACTCTTAAATGCATGACTCTCAAATAATGCAAATTAGAAACTCCTTTCTAATTTCATTCTCGCTTTAACCAAGGACTACTGGGTTGTCATTTTATCGAATCACATAGACATTTCTCTTCTTTTATTAGAAGTGGTAGATTCTTTATCGATCATACATTATCTCCATGTATAACTTATTATACCCAAGCATACCTTTGATATACCCTAAGGGTCTTAAGGAATAAGTCAAAGTATAACTCATCATACACAAGATACTATGATGATCTCAAGTCCAAGGATTACTTGACTACTATCACTACAGAAATTCCTATTGACAGCAAATAAAACTCCATTAGGTATTCCTTAGCGAGCCACGCTCAAAGAACTTATTCTCTAATAAGCACCTACATACTTGCTTTTAGTGTCTCCACACAAATGATCATGAGATCAATCATCCTCATCCAATGAAAGAAACAACGTATGTACCAATCTATCCTGGATTCACTAATCCCCAATTTAGTAATCCAATGATTGGGAACTATTTTAGTTTTAAGCTTTCTAAGAATTTAGATCTCATTAGAATGATCATCATCATTATTCTAAAAGCATTGCTTAAAACTATGGGTTTATCACATATTATAAAACAACATCATGTAGATAATTAAAAGCCTTTAATAAATTAATACTTTTTATTAATAAATGAATAAGATTGTTACAAAGTATATGCTTTATCATCAAACATGATTGGCTTGAGTGCATACTACTTTCAATAGTAACTCATGAATAGTAACTCGTGAATAGTAACTCATGAATAGTAACTCATGAATAGTAACTCATGAATAGTAACTCATGAATAGTAACTCATGAATAGTAATTATAAAAAATTGAATACTTTTATTTCATAAAATTCGAGGTCTTACAATCTCCCTCCTTATGAAATTTCGTCCCCTAATTTACGTATTCAGTATTTCAAAGAGTTGAGAATACCTTGCTTTCATTTCATTCTATATCCCCCATCATCATGATTTCTCCATTGCTCATCTCCTCGTATTTCGGATATCATTCTAGAATACGACTTCAAAACAAGGGTTAATTTAACAAATTAACATATCACATAATATCCCGATATTACGACCGACCAACAAATAAGCTTAGGTAGGACACACAAGCGAAGAATTTACTCATCTCTCATCTCCTCCTAGTTCTAATCTCGATCTCCGCGCCAGATCATATTCCTAAGCTCGATACCAACCGTGATTTTACCCCAAAATAGGTCCATTCCATCCAACCCATTCTCGAGTCGCCAAATATATGGTACTGAAAAACAACTACAACTTTATTACAACAATTATCGTGTAAAATACAACAACACATATGTTTGTGAGTTTGGATAAAATATATACCAACTCAGTAGACGCCACAATGACACCTTACATAAAGGTATAGTCAAAACTATTTTAGAAATTAGAATCTTTGGGAAGTGCTCAAGAAACCTTTGTACATGGGGAGGCCATGCTTTTAGGTTATGGTAGATATCATATGGCCACGAAATTATCCTCGGTTGACCTAATAGACCCCAAAGAAAAACGAGAAGATTACTATCATATTCTTCCCAATGGTGAGTCTTCTCTTGACATATCATTATCTCCACTGCCTCTAATTGGGTATTATATTCCAAACAAACACCAAGATTATATAGTAGTGCTTGTAAATATACTCAAAGAAGTGGATGAGCACAACCATGTCTTATGATAACACGAGTTTGTATGTCATTAGACATCTTGTATGATAGTGACAAAACACCCTTCCAAAGTTGGGTTCGCCACCTCTCTTTAGGGGAGAACCTCAACAACTATAGACCACCGCTCTATTCCTTGTTATCCCCGCCAACCCAACTACACTTTTATTACCCGAAAGGAATTGTGAAACAAAAGGGTGAGCACAACTAGCTCAAGAAAGAATATTATAACTAAAGATACATAAATTATCAATAGTCTTCATCAATAATAAATCGTAGATTTAGAACATATGGTAGATGATAAAACTTTTCAACCATAGTTGCAAGTGAAAAGCAATCCATTAAAAGAGTCAAATAGACTATAAAGTCTATTGTCTTCTCCACGTTAAAAGTCCACCAACAATATTTTATCCCCGTAACATCAATCAACAGCCCTTTCCACAATCATATGAATAACTCATAATCATAATTGTGATTCTAAATTCCTCTTCTCATCCGGGACGAAGATAATTTTTATCACCGTCTTTACCCGAAACATCAAATATCATGGTTATACCAAATCACGCTTCTTGTTCATAATCATACTAATAAATTCATCTTTGCACTACGGGCCAAAGATATTCATCAACAGCTCATCTTTACACTACAAAGCAAAGATATTCAATAACAAAGTCATCTTTGCATTACGAGCCAAAGATATTCATCAATAATTCATCTTTGCACTACAAAGCAAAGATATTCAACAACAAAATCATCTTTGCATTACGAGCAAAAGATATTCATCAATAATTCATCTTTGCACTACAAAGCTAAGATATTCATCAACAAGTCATCTTTGCAGACTACTACGAGCCAAAGATATTCATATATATCAAGAAATACATAATCATTTCGGAAGTTATATAACAATAATTATAACCATGTTGATCAATTCACCTTTGCACTTAAGCTAAAAATATTCAATTGTAAATTCAATGGTCATGATCATACCAACAACAATTCAACTTTTCGCACCATCGCCAAAGAGAACCTATAGTCACGATCATACCAATAATCTACTCATCTTTACACTCAAGTCAAAGAGAAATATCATCATTAGGGTTATAAGAATGTTATATAAAAAAAAATAATATAATCAAAACATGGTTTTAATTTCAAGAGTAAGATTCATAAATTAACGATAATTTGGTCGGGAGAAGAAACCAATTTGTCGTGAATAAGACCAAATATTTGTACATAGTACCGTATATCGTGCGTATAAGAACTCCCTCGATACCTAAAAGATAAAGTTTCATAATAAAATTCATATCCATATTTATAACACCTTAATCCAAATATTATAAATCACTTAGAAATCTCATAATCTAATATTATTAATATTACAATAATATTTTAATCATTTCTAAAACTTATAAACAATTTAATTAAATTGTTTACACTTTACTAATTAATGCATTTAATCATCATAAAATGCCTAACTCATAAGATTTCATCACCAATAACCAAAACCCTCATCAAAAATCTGATATACCTCATATATGATTCTCAAGCCATAAAATCATATTTTCCAATTTTCTTACTTCACATAACATATTTAATTCATTTTTACTCATAACTAGAATATTTTCATGAAAATACCAAATCAGTTCCAAAAATATTTCTTTTCTGGGATTTATCATAACATAGTCCCATATTGAATATATATTTTCTCAAAATTTTAAAAATTCATTTACTATTTTTCATATGGCCAAAACCAATTTAATATTTAAACATTTATCATAAATTATACTTTTATCCAACAATTCTGAAATTTACACGGTATACTGATATTATATACATGTACTCCCAATAAAATTTTCATCAATTTTGGAGTTAATCACAAGGAGTTATAAGCGGTTACTTTTAAAATAGTATTTTCTCATAAAATCCATAACTCCTAATCTATACATCCAAAATCACCATTTTGGACACAATCTACAAAACTCATCAAAATATCATTTCAAATTTTTCCAGAATTTTTGAAGGTCCGAAAAATACAAAACTGAAAAACATAATCACCCTTAAAATCTCTTACTATCCCTTACCTCAAAAGAAAGAAGATTGACATTGGAATAACGAAATCGAACTTGCACCGTATAGCAATACTCAAAGTATACTCAAAATACTCACAAGAATACGCTCGATAATATAAAGAGAAAAAACTTGAGTTTACGGTGTGATTTTCAATTCTAACCTAAACACCATATTTATAGAAAAATGCTTAAAACACCAAAGCGTAAAATTTAATAAAATATTAATATAATATATATTAAATTCCTACGCCCTCTCGACCATCTGAATTCAGCCACTAATAATGACAAAAACAAAAAAACATTTTTGTTATTAAAATTAATTAAAACTTTCAAAAATCAATTATTTTAACTTGAACTTCAATAATTCATAATAAATAGCCCTTTTATCGTAAAAATTCAATCTCGCGAGTTTTTATAGGAAATTCAATTCTCTACAACTTTTCAGAAGAAAGTTTTTCCAAATTCCAAACAAAATTGACCGAAATCCACAAACGGACGATTTTACAAGCTATAATCAAATTTCAGTCAAGAAATGGGGTCCACCGACACATAAAACATGTTTTAAATATTTTTGGTAACAAAAATACTTCTCCTCCACATATACTCATATATCCCACATTCATTGTAAAAATATCATCATTAATATATTATTAAAATAATATATTTAAATGAATTATTTTATCAGAAAAAGATAAAATATTAATTTTCAACAATTGTCACTTTAAAAATTTTCTCCATCTATATCCACATAAAATAAATATTTTTCTCATCATAAAAATCAATAATTAATTATTCACAAAAATATTACATAATCACAATATTGACAACTGTGCAATTCCTGTGAAAGAGGGGCTTTCAATAAGAATTTCTCCTTCTTGGCAAGTAGCAATTAGGTGACCAAACCTCTCCTTAGATGTAACTTTCTAGACATTGCCAATAATGTTATCCAATAATATTATTCAGATAATATGAATTATTGCTCCGATAATGGAAAATACTGTGCCGTGACAATTATTGAAACAACAATAATATAAAATATCAACGTAGCAATTATTGAATCAATAAAATAAAATATTGAACAGTAATTACTGTAACAATTATTGAGTAATGCCTTCTTACGAAAAAAAAAAAAATTATCATGCTTCATAAATAGTACTCGTGAATAGTAACTCGTGAATAGTTGTTAGGTTTGTAATATTCATGAAAGCAATCAAATTGCAAAATTAATGCGGAAGCGTGTAAAATCAGAGTTTAAAAATTTATAAACCATATACCCGGATCACCCTTTATGCACAATTATTAATTAAACGAAAAGATAAAGAATAAATCATACCCTTGAAGATCGAGCTTCCTCAGGTACAAGTTCACCTCCAAATCCTTTAGCGTTCAATCTTGAATCCACCGGGTTTGGTTCCTTCCTTTGAATCAACGTTAGCCACCCAAATGTTTGGCCTCTGAGGTGATCCACCAAGGAAGAAGAAAATTCAAGAAGAAGGGTATTGGCTCAAACCCTAGTTTTTCTATCTCTATAGAAAAGGTGTACTCTCCCAACAATTGGAATTATGTGTGCGATGTTGAAAAAGTCAACAACCCCTACCCCATAATAAGACTCTCTTATTTATCGATGTGGGCAACCCTCCTTAACAATTAAGAAATTGGGTTTTATTTAATTAATTAAATTCTTTAAATTAATTAGGCTCCCTAATCTTATTAGGGATAATTAATTAAACTCTTTTAATTAATTTAACCTCCTAATCTTATTAGGAATAAATGAGAGTACTTATATTAAATTAATTTCTAAACTCTTTAGAAATTAAAATAATAATAATTGTAATAATATTAATAAGACTCCTCTTATTAATTTATATTTAATATTTCTAAAATATTAAATAATAATATTAAGCTATTTAATTTATTCTATCACCATAGATTAAATTAAATATACATAACATATTATTACGATTATGCCATTAACTTCTTAAATAATTATTCTTCCTTTTATGGTGTGACCCTTTAGGTTCTCCATATTAAACCTAGGTTGTGAATAAATCAATTAGAACAATTCTAATCTTATTTAAATAAATAAATTAAACAATTAATTTATTTAAATAAATAATATTTATTCTACAATAGGATAAGCCTCCCTAATGATCAACGACTTTCCAGATAATATAGATTTCAACATTAATCATTAAAGAACCTTTGAGTAAATAGTTACCGTGATAATTCAATCCTTCCACCATACAATGTCCCAATTAAATATAAGACATGGAATTACTTTGTCAAGTCTTATTTTATTTAATTATATGTATTTCGACTCTTAAATGCACAACTCAAATAATGCAAATTAGAAACTCCTTTCTAATTTCATTCTCGCTAACCAAGGACTCTTCGGGTTGTCATTTATCGAATCACATAGGACATTTCTCTTCTTTTATTAGAAGTGGTAGATTCTTTATCGATCATACATTATCTCCATGTACAACTTATTATACCCAAGCATACCTTTTGATATACCCTAAGGGTCTTAAGGAATAAGTCAAAGTATAACTCATCATACACAAGATACTATGATGATCTCAAGTCCAAGGATTACTTGTCTTTACTATCACTACAGAATTCCTATTGACAGCAAATAAAACTCCATTAGGTATTCCTTAGCGAGCCAATGCTCGATTGAACTTATTCTCTAATAAGCACCTACATACTTGCTTTAGTGTCTCCACACAAATGATCATGAGATCAATCATCCTCATCCAACGAAGCAAACAACGATGTACCAATCTATCCTGGATTCACTAATCCCCAATTTAGTAATCCAATGATTGAGAACTATTTTAGTTTTAAGCTTTCTAAGAATTTAGATCTCATTAGAATGATCATCATCATTATTCTAAAAGCATTGCTTAAAACTATGGGTTTATCACATATTATAAAACAAAGATCATGTAGATAATTAAAAGCCTTTAATAAATTAATACTTTTTATTAATAAATGAATAAGATTGTTACAAAGTATATGCTTTATCATCAAACATGATTGGCTTGAGTGCATACTACTTTCAATCTCCCACTTGCACTAAAGCCAATCGTCATGGTATCTTATACTCTTCTTCTCTAAGTGACGATTATCCCGCTTTGTTGGATAAGCTTTAGTTAATGGATATGTAATGTTGTTCATGAGAGTCCACTATCTCTATAGTGATTTCTCATCTTCAATGATTCTAATAATCAAATGAAAATGCCACAACACATGTTTAGATCCAAGATGAGACTTAGAACTATTCATAGTTCAGAATGAACTTTAATCCAAACAATAAACTTGCGCCTTCATTTATAGCTATATACTTTGTCTTTGTCACTAAACCAAAGAACTCTTTCTTTGTAGGTTTTGTGAAAATCAAAGTAGCAATCAAATTGCAAAATTAGCTAAAGCGAATAAAATCGATTTTAAAATTTTTCACAAACCAATTACCCTGATCATCCTTTATGCATATTATTAATTAAACGAAGAATAAGAAATTATGAAATCATACCCTTGTAGAAACGAGCTTCCTCAGTGTACGAAGTTCACCACCTCCTACTTCTCCGCGATCTCCTCAATCTCCTGCAGATTCCTTCCTTTGATCAATGTAAGCCACCCAAGTGTATGGCCTCTATAGGATCCACCAAAGAAGAGGAATTTTCAAGAAGAAGGGATTTCGCTCAAACCCTAGTTTTTCCTATCTCAGATAAGAAAAAGGGGCGATCTCCAAATCTAGAATTACGATATTAGATATCTAATATAAGACTCTCTTATAAAGATATCATATAACCCTATTTTAATTAAAATAAGGTATTATTTATTTAATTAAACTCTTTTAATTAAATGGGCTCCCTAATCCTATTAGGGGTAATTAATTAAACTCCTTTAACTAATTTTCTTTCCTAATCCAATTAGGAATAAATGAGAGTACTAATATTAAATTAATTCCTAAACCTTTTAGAAATTAAAATAATAATAATTATAATAATATTAATAAGACTCTCTTATTAATTTATATTTAATATTTCTAAAATATTAAATAATAATATTAAGCTATTTAATTTATTCTATCACCATAGATTAAATTAAATATACTTAACATATTATTACAATTATGCCATTAACTTCTTAAATAATTATTCTTCCTTTTATGGTGTGACCTTTTAGTTCTCCATATTAAACCTACAGAATAAATCAATTAGAACAATTCTAATCTCATTTAAATAAATAAATTAAACAAATAATTTATTTAAATAAATAATATTTATTCTACAATAGGATAAGCCTCCCTAATGATCAACGACTTTCCGTATAATATAGATTTCAACATTAATCATAAAAGAACCTTTGAGTAAATAGTTACCGCATAATTCAATCCTTCCACCATACAATGTCCCAATTAAATATAAGACATGGAATTACCACAAGTCTTATTTTATTTAATTATATGTATTTCGATTCCTAAATGAATAACTCCTAATGAATGCAAATTAGAAACTACTTTCTAATTTCATTCCACCTCGCCAAGGATTCCTCGGGTTGTCATTTATCGAATCACATAGACATTTCTCCTTTTACTAGAAGTGGTAGATTCTTTATCGATCATTCATTATCTTCATATATAACTTATTACACCCAAGCATACCCTTTGATATACTCTAAGAGTCTTAAGGAATAAGTCAAAGTGTAATTCATTATATATAAGATACTATGATGATCTCAAGTCTAAGGATCATTTGTACTACTATCACTACAGAATTCCTATCGACAGTAAGTAAAACTCCATTAGGTATTCCTTAGCGAGTCACGCTCAAAGGAACTTATTCTCTAATAAGCACCTACATACTTGCTTTTAGTGTTCCACACAAAATGATCATGAGATCAATCATCCTCATCCAATGAGCAAGCAACGATGTACCAATCTATCCGGATTCACTAATCCCCAATTTAGTAATCCAATGATTGGGAACTATTTTAGTTTTAAGCTTTCTAAGAATTTAGATCTCATTAGAATGATCATCATCATTATTCTAAAAGCGCTGCTTTAAAACTACGGTTTATCACATATTATTAAAACAAAGACCATGTAGATAATAAATGCCTTTAATAAATAATTCTTTTATTAATAAATAAATAAGATTGATTACACAAGATATGCTTTATCATCATACATGATCGGGCTTCAGATGCATAATACTTTCAATCTCCCACTCAGCACTAAAGCCAATCGCCGTGGTATCTCATACCCATCTTCTCTAAGTGACGATCAAACCGCCATTGTGTTAACGCTTTAGTAAATGGATCTCGCAATATTGTCTTGAGAGTCCACACGCCTGTGGTGACGCCTCCTCTTCAATGATCTCTCCGATCAAATGAAATCGCCGCAACACGTGTTTGATTTCGATGAGACTGGGTTCCTTAGCTTCATAATGTACCCAAAGTTGTTGTCACGTAATAAAGGCACCGGGTCCTTTAATGCTAGGAACCACACCAAGTTCTAGAATGAACTTCTTCATCCAAATGCCTTTTTTGCAGCCTTCACTTGCAGCCTATGTACTCGCCTCACACATCGAATCAAGAATCGTCTTGTCGCTTGAACTTTTCCAACTCATCGCGCCACCGCTTAAGGTAAACACATACCCCAAACGGATTTATCATCATCTTGGTCTGCTTTGAAAACTTGAGTCTGTGAAGCCCTCTAGTTTTAATTCGCACTCCACCGAGACAAGAAATACATCCTTAGTTCTTCTTAAGTACTTTAGATATTTTTCACCGCCTTCCAAAGTTCTTTTCTCCGGATTCGACCGATATCTCGCTTGTTACACTAAGTGCATGAGCGACATCCGGTCTAGTATATATCATACCGCATATGATAGATCCTATTGTCAAGCAGCATAAGGAATCTTACTCATACTACGCTTTCTCTCTCGTGTGTCTTTGGGCTTGTTTCTTGAGAGATGTATTCCATGGCTCACTCCAAGATGAGACCTCTTTTTGAATCTTCCATGCTAAACCTTTTAGCATCATGTCAATGTACGCTCGGGATAAGCTAAGCATCCTATTAGATCTATCTCTATAGATCTTTATCCCCAAAATATAGGATGCTTCTCCCAAGTCCTTCATGGAGAAGTGTTTAGATAACCGATTTTAATTGTTTGCAAAGATAGGAATATCATTCCCTATCGCAATATATCATCAACATATAATACAAGGAATGAAACAAATATCTCCCCACTAACCTTCTTGTACACACATGGTTCATCCTCATTTTTGATAAAATCAAACTTTTTGATTGTCTCATCAAAACGGATGTTCCACCCACGAGAAGCTTCGCTTTAATCCATAAATGGATCGTCAGAAGCTATGCACTTGATTTGTTCCAACCTTTGAAACAAATCCTCCGGTTGTGTCATATACACATCCTCCTCAAGTTTCCCATTGAGGAAGGCCGCTTTCACGCCCATCCGCCAGATTTCAGAGTCATGGTAAGTCGCAATCGCAAGCAAAATCCGAATGGACTTGAGCATTGCTATCGGTGAGAAGGTTTCATCATAGTCAACTCCTTGTCTTTGTTTGAAACCTTTTGCAACCAAATGGGCCTTATAGGTCTCTACCTTGCCGCCCCGCTTCCAGCCTTTCTTTTTAAAGACCCATTTACACCCAATAGGCTTAATGCCTTCGTGGTGAGACCAAAGTCCATACTGGTTCTCATACATGGAGTCCATCTCGATTTCATGGCTTCTTGCCACTTCTCTCGAGTCTTTACTACTCATAGCCTGCTCAGAATTCAATGGATCATCATCATCTATGATGCGCACTTCATTGTCATCTTCTATGACAAGTCCATACCGTCTGGTATCTTTGGTACTCTTCCGATTTACGGTCAGGGTGTGGTATGTATGAATCTCTACTTGTTTAGGTACCTCACTTTGATCTCAGTAGTATTTTGTGGTTCTTGAAACTTCTTCAAGATATATCTTACTCCCAATCGACCCCTTTCAAGGATAAACTCCTTTTCCAAGAAGGCAAAGATGTTTCGCAACAAACACCTTTTGATCACTTGATGATAGAAATAATACCCCGATGTTTCTTTAGGGTATCCCACAAATCTACATTTGTCGATCTAGTCCGCAGCTTTATCGCTTTCAAACTTTTTTGACATAAGTCGGACAACCCCAAGTCTTAACATGCTTAAGATTTGGTTTCCTCCCCGTCCATAACTCATATGGGGTCTTGGGGACGGATTTTGTAGGTACCTTGTTAAGTAGGTATGCAAATTATTCTAGGGCATATCCCCGTATGAAACCGAAGGCTCAGAAAGCTCATCATAGATCGAACCATGTCCAACAATGTTCGATTTCTCCTTTCGTATACACCATTCATCCGTGGCCCCCCCGTGGAGTCCATTGTGAGATTATACCATTTTCTTTGAGACAATTGAGAAACTCACCACTTAAGTATTCTCCTCCTCGATCGATCAAAGAATCTTAATACTCTTACCAGCTTGCTTCTCAACTTCACTTCAACTCTTTTGAACTTTTCAAATGATTCAGATTTGTATTTCATTAAATACACATATCCAAATCTTGAGTGGTCGCCAAGAATGTAATAAAATAAGAATACCTCCTCGTAAGGTCGTTGTCATAGTCCACATACATCTCGTGTACCAAACGCTAACAACTCAGAATTCTTTCTCCTTTTCCACTAAAAGGAGATTTAGTCATTTTACCCATGAGACAAGATTCACAAAGTCGATATGATTCATAATCGATAGCTCTAGAGAGCCCATCTTTATGCAACTTGGATAATCTTGTTTCATTAATACGACCGAAGTCTACAAAGGCACATGAAGGTATAATTAACATCATCTCTTTTCCTTTTTTAGTTTGTTCAATTTGAAATATATTTTCATGCAAGTCAAGTATATAAAGTCCATTTCGCAAATTACCAACACCATATAAAACATTATCATTATAAATGGAACAACCGTTGTTCTTTATTATAATATTAAAACCATCCATATCCAATACGTAGATAGAAATAATGTTTCTAATGATATTTGGAACAAAATAACAATTATTTAAATTAATGAACTCGCCTCAGTAGGCGTATAAAACAATAAGTCCCTACAAATAATGCAAAGAACCTTTGCTCCATTTCCCACTCGTAGATCGACCTCATCCTTGCTCAAATTTTACTTCTTCTCGACCCCTCGTGATATTATTACATATGTGAGAACCACATCCCAGATCCAATACCCAAGTAGAAGATCGACTTTCGTAAAAATTAATTTCAATCATAAACAAACTCGATTAGGATTCAAGCTTCTCCAAGCTTCTTCGCTTTTTGTCTCATGAGATAATCCTTGCGCCTCTCTTCCAAAGGACCCTTACTTATTGCAATGGAAGCAAATTCCTTGCTAGTCGGATCAGTTTCTTTTGATCCTTCACTTTCGCCTTTCCTTTAGCCTTCTTGGATTTCTTCTTTCGTAAGATACCTTGGGCCTCTTCCTTTCTTGAAGAATCATCCACCAAGAAGACATGGTTCTTCTTGATGGAAAGTGACCTTCAAAGCAGCTTTTCAACATGTTAAGTAATTCGTGCAAGTCGACATCCAACTTATTCATGTGAAAATTCACAACAAATTGTGAGAAGGTGTCCGGGAGTGACCGCAAGACTAAATCTCGACTCAACTCCCCATCCACGACGAACCCAAGTCATTCCAAGACGCTCAATCGAGATTGATCATCTTTAGACATGAGTCTCAACCTAGAGTGCCCTCTGGCCATCCGAGATCTAAGAGCTCCTTAGATATTTCATATCTAGCAATTCTACTTTGCTCACCATACAACTCTCAAGGTGCAAGAGATAAGAGAGAGATCCATGTTTTCATGCCGACGCCAAGCTCACATTCATGGATGCGAGCATGATGCATCGAGCCACGATGCATCATCTTGCCACCGCTTAAAAGTAGCAATCTCTTCCTCGTAGGTCGCCTCTCGCAACTTTTGCAGTATACGGCTAATTTAGGACATAAGAAATCTTTTCAAAGAGAGGAGAACAATTTTCGATTCCTTAACCAAATTCGTAGTTCTGGCCCAATTACAATGTTTGTAAGATCAAGTATGCTACGCAAAGTTGAAATTAGTGAATGTGACATTTTCAAAATTTCGCATGTAAAAAGACAATATTTTAGCAAACATTCATTTAATTAATTACCAAAATAAATTAGGTCTTATTTTATATTGGTATCTCCCACTATTTTCTTCAAACTATATTACCTCATTTATATAGTTCGCAAAAATCTAATTAAAGTTTTTGCTAGTGAGAATAAGGATCCCATTTCAAATATATATAGCCTTGTGGTGACACAACAAACTATATATAAATAAATAGGTAGACAACTCCTCACAATTACATCAACATGTAACTCCTTATGTTTTGCCTCTTATTATTTTGATCAAGTGGTGGTACATCCGAAT